>JANJGN010000547.1:0-404701 GCA_026770705.1 Isurus oxyrinchus | reverse complement strand
GTTGTTGAATTTGTTGGTGTTTTTCAATGTTGAGGTTGTTGTTGTATTTGTTGGTGTTTTTCAATTTCGAGGTTGTTGTTGAATTTGTTGGTGTTTTTCAATGTTGAAGTTCTTGTTGAATTTGCTGGTGTTTTTCCATGTTGAGGTTGTTGATGTTTTTCAATGTTGAGGTTGTTGTTGAATTTGTTGGTGTTTTTCAATGTTGAGGTTGTTGTTGTTTTTCAATGCTGAGGTTGTTGTTGAATTTGTTGGTGTTTTTCAATGTTGAGGTTGTTGTTGAATTTGTTGGTGTTTTTCAATGTTGAGGTTGTTGTTGTTTTTCAATGTTGAGGTTGTTGTTGAATTTGTTGGTGTTTTTCAATGTTTAGGTTGTTATTGGTTTTCAATGTTGAGGTTGTTGTTGAATTTGTTGGTGTTTTTCAATGTTGAGGTTTTTGTTGAATTTGTTGGTGTTTTTCAATGTTGTGGTTGTTGTTGAATTTTTTGGTGTTTTTCAATGTTGAGGTTGTTGTTGAATTTGTTGGTGTTTTCCAATGTTTAGGTTGTTATTGTTTTTCAATGTTGAGGTTGTTGTTGAGTTTGTTGGTGTTTTTCAATGTTGAGGTTGTTGTTGAATTTGTTGCTGTTTTTCAATGTTGAGGTTGTTGTTGTTTTTAAATGTTGAGGTTGTTGTTGTATTTGTTGGTGTTTTTCAATGTTGAGATTGTTGTTGTTTTTCAATGTTGAGGTTGTTGTTGAATTTGTTGGTGTTTTTAAATGTTGAGGTTGTTGTTGAATTTGCTGGTGTTTTGCAATGTTGAGGTTGTTGTTGTTTTTCAATGTTGAGGTTGTTGTTGAATTTGTTGGTGTTTTTCAATGTTGAGGTTGTTGTTGTTTTTCAATGCTGAGGTTGTTGTTGAATTTGTTGGTGTTTTTCAATGTTGAGGTTGTTGTTGAATTTGTTGGTGTTTTTCAATGTTGAGGTTGTTGTTGTTTTTCAATGTTGAGGTTGTTGTTCAATTTGTTGGTGTTCTTCAATGTTGAGGTTGTTGTTGTTTTTCAATGTTGAGGTTGTTGTTGAATTTGTTGGTGTTTTTCAATTTCGAGGTTCTGGTTGGATTTGTTTGTGTTTTTCAATGTTGAGGTTGTTGTTGTTTTTCAATGTTGAGGTTATTGTTGAATTTGATGGTGTTTTTCAATGTTGAGTTTGTTGTTGTTTTTCAATGTTGAGGTTGTTGTTGAATTTGTTGGTGTTTTTCAATGTTTAGGTTGTTGTTGTTTTTCAATGTTGAGGTTGTTGTTGAATTTGTTGGTGTTTTTCAATGTTGAGGTTTTTGTTGAATTTGTTGGTGTTTTTCAATGTTGTGGTTGTTGTTGAATTTGTTGGTGTTTTTCAATGTTGAGGTTGTTGTTATTTTTCAATGTTGAGGTTGTTGTTGAGTTTGTTGGTGTTTTTCAATGTTGAGGTTGTTGTTGAATTTGTTGGTGTTTTTCAATGTGGAGGTTGTTGTTGTTTTTAAATGTTGAGGTTGTTGTTGTATTTGTTGGTGTTTTTCAATGTTGAGATTGTTGTTGCTTTTCAATGTTGAGGTTGTTGTTGAATTTGCTGGTGTTTTGCAATGTTGAGGTTGTTGTTGTTTTTCAATGTTGAGGTTGTTGTTGAATTTGTTGGTGTTTTTCAATGTTGAGGTTGTTGTTGTTTTTCAATGCTGAGGTTCTTGTTGAATTTGTTGGTGTTTTTCAATGTTGAGGTTGTTGTTGAATTTGTTGGTGTTTTTCAATGTTGAGGTTGTTGTTGTTTTTCAATGTTGAGGTTGTTGTTGAATTTGTTGGTGTTTTTCAATGTTGAGGTTGTTGTTGTTTTTCAATGTTGAGGTTGTTGTTGAATTTGTTGGTGTTTTTCAATTTCGAGGTTGTTGTTGGATTTGTTTGTGTTTTTCAATGTTGAGGTTGTTGTTGTTTTTCAATGTTGAGGTTATTGTTGAATTTGTTGGTGTTTTTCAATGTTGAGTTTGTTGTTGTTTTTCAATGTTGAGGTTGTTGTTGAATTTGGTGGTGTTTTTCAATGTTGAGGTTGTTGTTGTTTTTCAATGTTGAGGTTGTTGATGAATTTGTTGGTGTTTTTCAATGTTGAGGTTGTTGTTGAATTTGTTGGTGTTTTTCAATGATGAGGTTGTTGTTGTTTTTCAATGTTGAGGTTGTTGAATTTGTGGGTGTTTTTCAATCTTGAGTTTGTTGTTGAATTTGTTGGTGTTTTTCAATGTTGAGGTTGTTGTTGAATTTGTTGGTGTTTTTCAATGTTGAGGTTGTTGGTATTTTTCAATGTTGAGGTTGTTGTTGAGTTTGTTGGTGTTTTTCAATGTTGAGGTTGTTGTTGAATTTGTTGGTGTTTTTCAATGTTGAGATTGTTGTTGAATTTGTTGGTGTTTTTCAATGTTGAGGTTGTTGTTGTTTTTCAATGTTGAGGTTGTTGTTGAATTTGTTGGTGTTTTTCAATGTTGAGGTTGTTGTTGTTTTTCAATGTTGAGGTTGTTGTTGAATTTGTTGGTGTTTTTCAATGTTGAGGTTTTTGTTGTTTTTCAATGTTGAGGTTGTTGTTGTATTTGTTGGTGTTTTTCAATGTTGAAGTTGTTGTTGAATTTGCTGGTGCTTTTCAATGTTGAGGTTGCTGATGTTTTTCAATGTTGAGGTTGTTGTTGAATTTGTTGGTGTTTTTCAATGTTGAGGTTGTTGTTGTTTTTCAATGCTGAGGTTGTTGTTGAATTTGTTGGCGTTTTTCAATGTTGAGGTTGTTGTTGAATTTGTTGGTGTTTTTCAATGTTGAGGTTGTTGTTGTTTTTCAATGTTGAGGTTGTTGTTGAATTTGTTGGTGTTTTTCAATGCTTAGGTTGTTGTTGTTTTTCAATGTTGAGGTTGTTGTTGAATTTGTTGGTGTTTTTCAATGTTGAGGTTTTTGTTGAATTTGTTGGTGTTTTTCAATGTTGTGGTTGTTGTTGAATTTGTTGGTGTTTTTCAATGTTGAGGTTGTTGTTGTTTTTAAATGTTGAGGTTGTTGTTGAATTTGTTGGTGTTTTTTCAATTTTGAGGTTGTTGGTGTTTTTCAATGTTGAGGTTGATTTTGAATTTGAGGGTGTTTTTCAATGTCGAGGTTGTTGCTGAATTTGTTGGTGTTTTTCAATGTTGAGGTTGTTGTTGTTTTTCAATGTTGAGGTTGTTGTTGAATTTGTTGGTGTTTTTCAATTTCGAGGTTGTTGTTGGATTTGTTTGTGTTTTTCAATGTTGAGGTTGTTGTTGTTTTTCAATGTTGAGGTTATTGTTGAATTTGTTGGTGTTTTTCAATGTTGAGTTTGTTGTTGTTTTTCAATGTTGAGGTTGTTGTTGAATTTGTTGGTGTTTTTCAATGATGAGTTTGTTGGTGTTTTTCAATGTTGAGGTTGTTGTTGAATTTGTTGGTGTTTTTCAATGTTGAGGATGTTGTTGTTTTTCAATGTTGAGGTTGTTGTTGAATTTGTTGGTGTTTTTCAATGTTGAGGTTGTTGTTGTTTTTCAATGTTGAGGTTGTTGTTGAATTTGTTGGTGTTTTTCAATGTTGAGGTTGTTGTTGAATTTGTTGGTGTTTTTCAATGATGAGGTTGTTGTTGTTTTTCAATGTTGAGGTTGTTGAATTTGTGGGTGTTTTTCAATCTTGAGTTTGTTGGTATTTTTCAATGTTGAGGTTGTTGGTGTTTTTCAATGTTGAGGTTGTTGTTGAATTTGTTGGTGTTTTTCAATGTTGAGGTTGTTGTTGAATTTGTTGGTGTTTTTCAATGTTGAGGTTGTTGTTGTTTTTCAATGTTGAGCTTGTTGTCGAATTTGTTGGTGTTTTTCAATGTTGAGATTGTTTTTGTTTTTCAATGTTGAGGTTGTTTTTGAATTTGTTGGTGTTTTTCAATGTTTAGGTTGTTATTGTTTTTCAATGTTGAGGTTGTTGTTGAATTTGTTGGTGTTTTTCAATTTCGAGGTTGTTGTTGAATTTGTGGGTGTTTTTCAATCTTGAGTTTGTTGTTGAATTTGTTGGTGTTTTTCAATGTTGAGGTTGTTGTTGAATTTGTTGGTGTTTTTCAATGTTGAGGTTGTTGTTGTTTTTCAATGTTGAGGTTGTTGTTGAATTTGTTGGTGTTTTTCAATGTTTAGGTTGTTATTGTTTTTCAATGTTGAGGTTGTTGTTGAATTTGTTGGTGTTTTTCAATTTCGAGGTTGTTGTTGGATTTGTTTGTGTTTTTCAATGTTGAGGTTGTTGTTGTTTTTCAATGTTGAGGTTATTGTTGAATTTGTTGGTGTTTTTCAATGTTGAGTTTGTTGTTGTTTTTCAATGTTGAGGTTGTTGTTGAATTTGGTGGTGTTTTTCAATGTTGAGGTTGTTGTTGTTTTTCAATGTTGAGGTTGTTGATGAATTTGTTGGTGTTTTTCAATGTTGAGGTTGTTGTTGAATTTGTTGGTGTTTTTCAATGATGAGGTTGTTGTTGTTTTTCAATGTTGAGGTTGTTGAATTTGTGGGTGTTTTTCAATCTTGAGTTTGTTGTTGAATTTGTTGGTGTTTTTCAATGTTGAGGTTGTTGTTGAATTTGTTGGTGTTTTTCAATGTTGAGGTTGTTGGTATTTTTCAATGTTGAGGTTGTTGTTGAGTTTGTTGGTGTTTTTCAATGTTGAGGTTGTTGTTGAATTTGTTGGTGTTTTTCAATGTTGAGGTTGTTGTTGAATTTGTTGTTGTTTTTCAATGTTGAGGTTGTTGTTGTTTTTCAATGTTGAGCTTGTTGTCGAATTTGTTGGTGTTTTTCAATGTTGAGATTGTTTTTGTTTTTCAATGTTGAGGTTGTTGTTGAATTTGTTGGTGTTTGTAAATGTTGAGGTTGTTGTTGAATTTTCTGGTGTTTTGCAATGTTGAGGTTGTTCTTGTTTTTCAATGTTGAGGTTGTTGTTGAATTTGTTGGTGTTTTTCAATGTTGAGGTTTTTGTTGTTTTTCAATGTTGAGGTTGTTGTTGTATTTGTTGGTGTTTTTCAATTTCGAGGTTGTTGTTGAATTTGTTGGTGTTTTTCAATGTTGAAGTTCTTGTTGAATTTGCTGTTGTTTTTCCATGTTGAGGTTGTTGATGTTTTTCAATGTTGAGGTTGTTGTTGAATTTGTTGGTGTTTTTCAATGTTGAGGTTGTTGTTGTTTTTCAATGCTGAGGTTGTTGTTGAATTTATTGGTGTTTTTCAATGTTGAGGTTGTTGTTGAATTTGTTGGTGAATTTCAATGTTGAGGTTGTTGTTGTTTTTCAATGTTGAGGTTGTTGTTGAATTTGTTGGTGTTTTTCAATGTTTAGGTTGTTGGTATTTTTCAATGTTGAGGTTGTTGTTGAGTTTGTTGGTGTTTTTCAATGTTGAGGTTGTTGTTGAATTTGTTGGTGTTTTTCAATGTTGAGGTTGTTGTTGAATTTGTTGGTGTTTTTCAATGTTGAGGTTGTTGTTGTTTTTCAATGTTGAGCTTGTTGTCGAATTTGTTGGTGTTTTTCAATGTTGAGATTGTTTTTGTTTTTCAATGTTGAGGTTGTTGTTGAATTTGTTGGTGTTTGTAAATGTTGAGGTTGTTGTTGAATTTTCTGGTGTTTTGCAATGTTGAGGTTGTTCTTGTTTTTCAATGTTGAGGTTGTTGTTGAATTTGTTGGTGTTTTTCAATGTTGAGGTTTTTGTTGTTTTTCAATGTTGAGGTTGTTGTTGTATTTGTTGGTGTGTTTCAATTTCGAGGTTGTTGTTGAATTTGTTGGTGTTTTTCAATGTTGAAGTTCTTGTTGAATTTGCTGGTGTTTTTCCATGTTGAGGTTGTTGATGTTTTTCAATGTTGAGGTTGTTGTTGAATTTGTTGGTGTTTTTCAATGTTGAGGTTGTTGTTGTTTTTCAATGCTGAGGTTGTTGTTGAATTTGTTGGTGTTTTTCAATGTTGAGGTTGTTGTTGAATTTGTTGGTGTTTTTCAATGTTGAGGTTGTTGTTGTTTTTCAATGTTGAGGTTGTTGTTGAATTTGTTGGTGTTTTTCAATGTTGAGGTTGTTGTTGTTTTTCAATGTTGAGGTTGTTGTTGAATTTGTTGGTGTTTTTCAATGTTGAGGTTGTTGGTATTTTTCAATGTTGAGGTTGTTGTTGAGTTTGTTGGTGTTTTTCAATGTTGAGGTTGTTGTTGAATTTGTTGGTGTTTTTCAATCTTGAGTTTGATGTTGAATTTGTTGGTGTTTTTCAATGTTGAGGTTGTTGTTGAATTTGTTGGTGTTTTTCAATGTTTAGGTTGTTGTTGTTTTTCAATGTTGAGGTTGTTGTTGAATTTGTTGGTGTTTTTCAATGTTGAGGTTTTTGTTGAATTTGTTGGTGTTTTTCATTGTTGTGGTTGTTGTTGAATTTGTTGGTGTTTTTCAATGTTGAGGTTGTTGTTATTTTTCAATGTTGAGGTTGTTGTTGAGTTTGTTGGTGTTTTTCAATGTTGAGGTTGTTGTTGAATTTGTTGGTGTTTTTCAATGTTGAGGTTGTTGTTATTTTTCAATGTTGAGGTTGTTGTTGAGTTTGTTGGTGTTTTTCAATGTTGAGGTTGTTGTTGAATTTGTTGGTGTTTTTCAATGTGGAGGTTGTTGTTGTTTTTAAATGTTGAGGTTGTTGTTGTATTTGTTGGTGTTTTTCAATGTTGAGATTGTTGTTGCTTTTCAATGTTGAGGTTGTTGTTGAATTTGTTGGTGTTTTTAAATGTTGAGGTTGTTGTTGAATTTGCTGGTGTTTTGCAATGTTGAGGTTGTTGTTGTTTTTCAATGTTGAGGTTGTTGTTGAATTTGTTGGTGTTTTTCAATGTTGAGGTTGTTGTTGTTTTTCAATGCTGAGGTTCTTGTTGAATTTGTTGGTGTTTTTCAATGTTGAGGTTGTTGTTGAATTTGTTGGTGTTTTTCAATGTTGAGGTTGTTGTTGTTTTTCAATGTTGAGGTTGTTGTTGAATTTGTTGGTGTTTTTCAATGTTTAGGTTGTTATTGTTTTTCAATGTTGAGGTTGTTGTTGAATTTGTTGGTGTTTTTCAATGTTGAGGTTTTTGTTGAATTTGTTGGTGTTTTTCAATGTTGTGGTTGTTGTTGAATTTGTTGGTGTTTTTCAATGTTGAGGTTGTTGTTATTTTTCAATGTTGAGGTTGTTGTTGAGTTTGTTGGTGTTTTTCAATGTTGAGGTTGTTGTTGAATTTGTTGCTGTTTTTCAATGTTGAGGTTGTTGTTGTTTTTAAATGTTGAGGTTGTTGTTGTATTTGTTGGTGTTTTTCAATGTTGAGATTGTTGTTGTTTTTCAATGTTGAGGTTGTTGTTGAATTTGTTGGTGTTTTTAAATGTTGAGGTTGTTGTTGAATTTGCTGGTGTTTTGCAATGTTGAGGTTGTTGTTGTTTTTCAATGTTGAGGTTGTTGTTGAATTTGTTGGTGTTTTTCAATGTTGAGGTTGTTGTTGTTTTTCAATGCTGAGGTTGTTGTTGAATTTGTTGGTGTTTTTCAATGTTGAGGTTGTTGTTGAATTTGTTGGTGTTTTTCAATGTTGAGGTTGTTGTTGTTTTTCAATGTTGAGGTTGTTGTTGAATTTGTTGGTGTTTTTCAATGTTGAGGTTGTTGTTGTTTTTCAATGTTGAGGTTGTTGTTGAATTTGTTGGTGTTTTTCAATTTCGAGGTTGTTGTTGGATTTGTTTGTGTTTTTCAATGTTGAGGTTGTTGTTGTTTTTCAATGTTGAGGTTATTGTTGAATTTGATGGTGTTTTTCAATGTTGAGTTTGTTGTTGTTTTTCAATGTTGAGGTTGTTGTTGAATTTGTTGGTGTTTTTCAATGTTTAGGTTGTTGTTGTTTTTCAATGTTGAGGTTGTTGTTGAATTTGTTGGTGTTTTTCAATGTTGAGGTTGTTGTTGAATTTGTTGGTGTTTTTCAATGTTGAGGTTGTTGTTATTTTTCAATGTTGAGGTTGTTGTTGAGTTTGTTGGTGTTTTTCAATGTTGAGGTTGTTGTTGAATTTGTTGGTGTTTTTCAATGTTGAGGTTGTTGTTATTTTTCAATGTTGAGGTTGTTGTTGAGTTTGTTGGTGTTTTTCAATGTTGAGGTTGTTGTTGAATTTGTTGGTGTTTTTCAATGTGGAGGTTGTTGTTGTTTTTAAATGTTGAGGTTGTTGTTGTATTTGTTGGTCTTTTTCAATGTTGAGATTGTTGTTGTTTTTCAATGCTGAGGTTCTTGTTGAATTTGTTGGTGTTTTTCAATGTTGAGGTTGTTGTTGAATTTGTTGGTGTTTTTCAATGTTGAGGTTGTTGTTGTTTTTCAATGTTGAGGTTGTTGTTGAATTTGTTGGTGTTTTTCAATGTTTAGGTTGTTATTGTTTTTCAATGTTGAGGTTGTTGTTGAATTTGTTGGTGTTTTTCAATTTCGAGGTTGTTGTTGGATTTGTTTGTGTTTTTCAATGTTGAGGTTGTTGTTGTTTTTCAATGTTGAGGTTATTGTTGAATTTGTTGGTGTTTTTCAATGTTGAGTTTGTTGTTGTTTTTCAATGTTGAGGTTGTTGTTGAATTTGGTGGTGTTTTTCAATGTTGACGTTGTTGTTGTTTTTCAATGTTGAGGTTGTTGATGAATTTGTTGGTGTTTTTCAATGTTGAGGTTGTTGTTGAATTTGTTGGTGTTTTTCAATGATGAGGTTGTTGTTGTTTTTCAATGTTGAGGTTGTTGAATTTGTGGGTGTTTTTCAATCTTGAGTTTGTTGTTGAATTTGTTGGTGTTTTTCAATGTTGAGGTTGTTGTTGAATTTGTTGGTGTTTTTCAATGTTGAGGTTGTTGGTATTTTTCAATGTTGAGGTTGTTGGTGTTTTTCAATGTTGAGGTTGTTGTTGAATTTGTTGGTGTTTTTCAATGTTGAGGTTGTTGTTGTTTTTCAATGCTGAGGTTGTTGTTGAGTTTGTTGGTGTTTTTCAATGTTGAGGTTGTTGTTGAATTTGTTGGTGTTTTTCAATGTTGAGGTTGTTGTTGTTTTTCAATGTTGAGGTTGTTGTTGAATTTGTTGGTGTTTGTAAATGTTGAGGTTGTTGTTGAATTTTCTGGTGTTTTGCAATGTTGAGGTTGTTCTTGTTTTTCAATGTTGAGGTTGTTGTTGAATTTGTTGGTGTTTTTCAATGTTGAGGTTGTTGTTGTATTTGTTGGTGTTTTTCAATTTCGAGGTTGTTGTTGAATTTGTTGGTGTTTTTCAATGTTGAAGTTCTTGTTGAATTTGCTGGTGTTTTTCCATGTTGAGGTTGTTGATGTTTTTCAATGTTGAGGTTGTTGTTGAATTTGTTGGTGTTTTTCAATGTTGAGGTTGTTGTTGTTTTTCAATGCTGAGGTTGTTGTTGAATTTGTTGGTGTTTTTCAATGTTGAGGTTGTTGTTGAATTTGTTGGTGTTTTTCAATGTTGAGGTTGTTGTTGTTTTTCAATGTTGAGGTTGTTGTTGAATTTGTTGGTGTTTTTCAATGTTTAGGTTGTTATTGGTTTTCAATGTTGAGGTTGTTGTTGAATTTGTTGGTGTTTTTCAATGTTGAGGTTTTTGTTGAATTTGTTGGTGTTTTTCAATGTTGTGGTTGTTGTTGAATTTGTTGGTGTTTTTCAATGTTGAGGTTGTTGTTGAATTTGTTGGTGTTTTCCAATGTTTAGGTTGTTATTGTTTTTCAATGTTGAGGTTGTTGTTGAGTTTGTTGGTGTTTTTCAATGTTGAGGTTGTTGTTGAATTTGTTGCTGTTTTTCAATGTTGAGGTTGTTGTTGTTTTTAAATGTTGAGGTTGTTGTTGTATTTGTTGGTGTTTTTCAATGTTGAGATTGTTGTTGTTTTTCAATGTTGAGGTTGTTGTTGAATTTGTTGGTGTTTTTAAATGTTGAGGTTGTTGTTGAATTTGCTGGTGTTTTGCAATGTTGAGGTTGTTGTTGTTTTTCAATGTTGAGGTTGTTGTTGAATTTGTTGGTGTTTTTCAATGTTGAGGTTGTTGTTGTTTTTCAATGCTGAGGTTGTTGTTGAATTTGTTGGTGTTTTTCAATGTTGAGGTTGTTGTTGAATTTGTTGGTGTTTTTCAATGTTGAGGTTGTTGTTGTTTTTCAATGTTGAGGTTGTTGTTCAATTTGTTGGTGTTCTTCAATGTTGAGGTTGTTGTTGTTTTTCAATGTTGAGGTTGTTGTTGAATTTGTTGGTGTTTTTCAATTTCGAGGTTCTGGTTGGATTTGTTTGTGTTTTTCAATGTTGAGGTTGTTGTTGTTTTTCAATGTTGAGGTTATTGTTGAATTTGATGGTGTTTTTCAATGTTGAGTTTGTTGTTGTTTTTCAATGTTGAGGTTGTTGTTGAATTTGTTGGTGTTTTTCAATGTTTAGGTTGTTGTTGTTTTTCAATGTTGAGGTTGTTGTTGAATTTGTTGGTGTTTTTCAATGTTGAGGTTTTTGTTGAATTTGTTGGTGTTTTTCAATGTTGTGGTTGTTGTTGAATTTGTTGGTGTTTTTCAATGTTGAGGTTGTTGTTATTTTTCAATGTTGAGGTTGTTGTTGAGTTTGTTGGTGTTTTTCAATGTTGAGGTTGTTGTTGAATTTGTTGGTGTTTTTCAATGTGGAGGTTGTTGTTGTTTTTAAATGTTGAGGTTGTTGTTGTATTTGTTGGTGTTTTTCAATGTTGAGATTGTTGTTGCTTTTCAATGTTGAGGTTGTTGTTGAATTTGCTGGTGTTTTGCAACGTTGAGGTTGTTGTTGTTTTTCAATGTTGAGGTTGTTGTTGAATTTGTTGGTGTTTTTCAATGTTGAGGTTGTTGTTGTTTTTCAATGCTGAGGTTCTTGTTGAATTTGTTGGTGTTTTTCAATGTTGAGGTTGTTGTTGAATTTGTTGGTGTTTTTCAATGTTGAGGTTGTTGTTGTTTTTCAATGTTGAGGTTGTTGTTGAATTTGTTGGTGTTTTTCAATGTTGAGGTTGTTGTTGTTTTTCAATGTTGAGGTTGTTGTTGAATTTGTTGGTGTTTTTCAATTTCGAGGTTGTTGTTGGATTTGTTTGTGTTTTTCAATGTTGAGGTTGTTGTTGTTTTTCAATGTTGAGGTTATTGTTGAATTTGTTGGTGTTTTTCAATGTTGAGTTTGTTGTTGTTTTTCAATGTTGAGGTTGTTGTTGAATTTGGTGGTGTTTTTCAATGTTGAGGTTGTTGTTGTTTTTCAATGTTGAGGTTGTTGATGAATTTGTTGGTGTTTTTCAATGTTGAGGTTGTTGTTGAATTTGTTGGTGTTTTTCAATGATGAGGTTGTTGTTGTTTTTCAATGTTGAGGTTGTTGAATTTGTGGGTGTTTTTCAATCTTGAGTTTGTTGTTGAATTTGTTGGTGTTTTTCAATGTTGAGGTTGTTGTTGAATTTGTTGGTGTTTTTCAATGTTGAGGTTGTTGGTATTTTTCAATGTTGAGGTTGTTGTTGAGTTTGTTGGTGTTTTTCAATGTTGAGGTTGTTGTTGAATTTGTTGGTGTTTTTCAATGTTGAGATTGTTGTTGAATTTGTTGGTGTTTTTCAATGTTGAGGTTGTTGTTGTTTTTCAATGTTGAGGTTGTTGTTGAATTTGTTGGTGTTTTTCAATGTTGAGGTTGTTGTTGTTTTTCAATGTTGAGGTTGTTGTTGAATTTGTTGGTGTTTTTCAATGTTGAGGTTTTTGTTGTTTTTCAATGTTGAGGTTGTTGTTGTATTTGTTGGTGTTTTTCAATTTCGAGGTTGTTGTTGAATTTGTTGGTTTTTTTCAATGTTGAAGTTGTTGTTGAATTTGCTGCTGTTTTTCAATGTTGAGGTTGTTGATGTTTTTCAATGTTGAGGTTGTTGTTGAATTTGTTGGTGTTTTTCAATGTTGAGGTTGTTGTTGTTTTTCAATGCTGAGGTTGTTGTTGAATTTGTTGGTGTTTTTCAATGTTGAGGTTGTTGTTGAATTTGTTGGTGTTTTTCAATGTTGAGGTTGTTGTTGTTTTTCAATGTTGAGGTTGTTGTTGAATTTGTTGGTGTTTTTCAATGTTTAGGTTGTTGTTGTTTTTCAATGTTGAGGTTGTTGTTGAATTTGTTGGTGTTTTTCAATGTTGAGGTTTTTGTTGAATTTGTTGGTGTTTTTCAATGTTGTGGTTGTTGTTGAATTTGTTGGTGTTTTTCAATGTTGAGGTTGTTGTTATTTTTCAATGTTGAGGTTGTTGTTGAGTTTGTTGGTGTTTTTCAATGTTGAGGTTGTTGTTGAATTTGTTGGTGTTTTTCAATTTTGAGGTTGTTGTTGTTTTTAAATGTTGAGGTTGTTGTTGAATTTGTTGGTGTTTTTTCAATTTTGAGGTTGTTGGTGTTTTTCAATGTTGAGGTTGATTTTGAATTTGAGGATGTTTTTCAATGTCGAGGTTGTTGTTGAATTTGTTGGTGTTTTTCAATGTTGAGGTTGTTGTTGTTTTTCAATGTTGAGGTTGTTGTTGTATTTGTTGGTGTTTTTCAATGTTGAGATTGTTGTTGTTTTTCAATGTTGAGGTTGTTGTTGAATTTGTTGGTGTTTTTAAATGTTGAGGTTGTTGTTGAATTTGCTGGTGTTTTGCAATGTTGAGGTTGTTGTTGTTTTTCAATGTTGAGGTTGTTGTTGAATTTGTTGGTGTTTTTCAATGTTGAGGTTGTTGTTGTTTTTCAATGCTGAGGTTCTTGTTGAATATGTTGGTGTTTTTCAATGTTGAGGTTGTTGTTGAATTTGTTGGTGTTTTTCAATGTTGAGGTTGTTGTTGTTTTTCAATGTTGAGGTTGTTGTTGAATTTGTTGGTGTTTTTCAATGTTGAGGTTGTTGTTGTTTTTCAATGTTGAGGTTGTTGTTGAATTTGTTGGTGTTTTTCAATTTCGAGGTTGTTGTTGGATTTGTTTGTGTTTTTCAATGTTGAGGTTGTTGTTGTTTTTCAATGTTGAGGTTATTGTTGAATTTGTTGGTGTTTTTCAATGTTGAGTTTGTTGTTGTTTTTCAATGTTGAGGTTGTTGTTGAATTTGTTGGTGTTTTTCAATGTTGAGTTTGTTGGTGTTTTTCAATGTTGAGGTTGTTGTTGAATTTGTTGGTGTTTTTCAATGTTGAGGTTGTTGTTGTTTTTCAATGTTGAGGTTGTTGTTGAATTTGTTGGTGTTTTTCAATGTTGAGGTTGTTGTTGTTTTTCAATGTTGAGGTTGTTGTTGAATTTGTTGGTGTTTTTCAATGTTGAGGTTGTTGTTGAATTTGTTGGTGTTTTTCAATGATTAGGTTGTTGTTGTTTTTCAATGTTGAGGTTGTTGAATTTGTGGGTGTTTTTCAATCTTGAGTTTGTTGTTGAATTTGTTGGTGTTTTTCAATGTTGAGGTTGTTGTTGAATTTGTTGGTGTTTTTCAATGTTGAGGTTGTTGGTATTTTTCAATGTTGAGGTTGTTGTTGAGTTTGTTGGTGTTTTTCAATGTTGAGGTTGTTGTTGAATTTGTTGGTGTTTTTCAATGTTGAGATTGTTGTTGAATTTGTTGGTGTTTTTCAATGTTGAAGTTGTTGTTGTTTTTCAATGTTGAGGTTGTTGTTGAATTTGTTGGTGTTTTTCAATGTTGAGGTTGTTGTTGTTTTTCAATGTTGAGGTTGTTGATGAATTTGTTGGTGTTTTTCAATGTTGAGCTTGTTGTTGAATTTGTTGGTGTTTTTCAATGATGAGGTTGTTGTTGTTTTTCAATGTTGAGGTTGTTGAATTTGTGGGTGTTTTTCAATCTTGAGTTTGTTGTTGAATTTGTTGGTGTTTTTCAATGTTGAGGTTGTTGTTGAATTTGTTGGTGTTTTTCAATGTTGAGGTTGTTGGTATTTTTCAATGTTGAGGTTGTTGTTGAGTTTGTTGGTGTTTTTCAATGTTGAGGTTGTTGTTGAATTTGTTGGTGTTTTTCAATGTTGAGATTGTTGTTGAATTTGTTGGTGTTTTTCAATGTTGAGGTTGTTGTTGTTTTTCAATGTTGAGGTTGTTGTTGAATTTGTTGGTGTTTTTCAATGTTGAGGTTGTTGTTGTTTTTCAATGTTGAGGTTGTTGTTGAATTTGTTGGTGTTTTTCAATGTTGAGGTTTTTGTTGTTTTTCAATGTTGAGGTTGTTGTTGTATTTGTTGGTGTTTTTCAATTTCGAGGTTGTTGTTGAATTTGTTGGTTTTTTTCAATGTTGAAGTTGTTGTTGAATTTGCTGCTGTTTTTCAATGTTGAGGTTGTTGATGTTTTTCAATGTTGAGGTTGTTGTTGAATTTGTTGGTGTTTTTCAATGTTGAGGTTGTTGTTGTTTTTCAATGCTGAGGTTGTTGTTGAATTTGTTGGTGTTTTTCAATGTTGAGGTTGTTGTTGAATTTGTTGGTGTTTTTCAATGTTGAGGTTGTTGTTGTTTTTCAATGTTGAGGTTGTTGTTGAATTTGTTGGTGTTTTTCAATGTTTAGGTTGTTGTTGTTTTTCAATGTTGAGGTTGTTGTTGAATTTGTTGGTGTTTTTCAATGTTGAGGTTTTTGTTGAATTTGTTGGTGTTTTTCAATGTTGTGGTTGTTGTTGAATTTGTTGGTGTTTTTCAATGTTGAGGTTGTTGTTATTTTTCAATGTTGAGGTTGTTGTTGAGTTTGTTGGTGTTTTTCAATGTTGAGGTTGTTGTTGAATTTGTTGGTGTTTTTCAATTTTGAGGTTGTTGTTGTTTTTAAATGTTGAGGTTGTTGTTGAATTTGTTGGTGTTTTTTCAATTTTGAGGTTGTTGGTGTTTTTCAATGTTGAGGTTGATTTTGAATTTGAGGATGTTTTTCAATGTCGAGGTTGTTGTTGAATTTGTTGGTGTTTTTCAATGTTGAGGTTGTTGTTGTTTTTCAATGTTGAGGTTGTTGTTGTATTTGTTGGTGTTTTTCAATGTTGAGATTGTTGTTGTTTTTCAATGTTGAGGTTGTTGTTGAATTTGTTGGTGTTTTTAAATGTTGAGGTTGTTGTTGAATTTGCTGGTGTTTTGCAATGTTGAGGTTGTTGTTGTTTTTCAATGTTGAGGTTGTTGTTGAATTTGTTGGTGTTTTTCAATGTTGAGGTTGTTGTTGTTTTTCAATGCTGAGGTTCTTGTTGAATTTGTTGGTGTTTTTCAATGTTGAGGTTGTTGTTGAATTTGTTGGTGTTTTTCAATGTTGAGGTTGTTGTTGTTTTTCAATGTTGAGGTTGTTGTTGAATTTGTTGGTGTTTTTCAATGTTGAGGTTGTTGTTGTTTTTCAATGTTGAGGTTGTTGTTGAATTTGTTGGTGTTTTTCAATTTCGAGGTTGTTGTTGGATTTGTTTGTGTTTTTCAATGTTGAGGTTGTTGTTGTTTTTCAATGTTGAGGTTATTGTTGAATTTGTTGGTGTTTTTCAATGTTGAGTTTGTTGTTGTTTTTCAATGTTGAGGTTGTTGTTGAATTTGTTGGTGTTTTTCAATGTTGAGTTTGTTGGTGTTTTTCAATGTTGAGGTTGTTGTTGAATTTGTTGGTGTTTTTCAATGTTGAGGTTGTTGTTGTTTTTCCATGTTGAGGTTGTTGTTGTATTTGTTGGTGTTTTTCAATGTTGAGGTTGTTGTTGTTTTTCAATGTTGAGGTTGTTGTTGAATTTGTTGGTGTTTTTCAATGTTGAGGTTGTTGTTGAATTTGTTGGTGTTTTTCAATGATTAGGTTGTTGTTGTTTTTCAATGTTGAGGTTGTTGAATTTGTGGGTGTTTTTCAATCTTGAGTTTGTTGTTGAATTTGTTGGTGTTTTTCAATGTTGAGGTTGTTGTTGTTTTTCAATGTTGAGGTTGTTGTTGAATTTGTTGGTGTTTTTCAATGTTTAGGTTGTTGTTGTTTTTCAATGTTGAGGTTGTTGTTGAATTTGTTGGTGTTTTTCAATGTTGAGGTTTTTGTTGAATTTGTTGGTGTTTTTCAATGTTGTGGTTGTTGTTGAATTTGTTGGTGTTTTTCAATGTTGAGGTTGTTGTTATTTTTCAATGTTGAGGTTGTTGTTGAGTTTGTTGGTGTTTTTCAATGTTGAGGTTGTTGTTGAATTTGTTGGTGTTTTTCAATTTTGAGGTTGTTGTTGTTTTTAAATGTTGAGGTTGTTGTTGAATTTGTTGGTGTTTTTTCAATTTTGAGGTTGTTGGTGTTTTTCAATGTTGAGGTTGATTTTGAATTTGAGGATGTTTTTCAATGTCGAGGTTGTTGTTGAATTTGTTGGTGTTTTTCAATGTTGAGGTTGTTGTTGTTTTTCAATGTTGAGGTTGTTGTTGTATTTGTTGGTGTTTTTCAATGTTGAGATTGTTGTTGTTTTTCAATGTTGAGGTTGTTGTTGAATTTGTTGGTGTTTTTAAATGTTGAGGTTGTTGTTGAATTTGCTGGTGTTTTGCAATGTTGAGGTTGTTGTTGTTTTTCAATGTTGAGGTTGTTGTTGAATTTGTTGGTGTTTTTCAATGTTGAGGTTGTTGTTGTTTTTCAATGCTGAGGTTCTTGTTGAATTTGTTGGTGTTTTTCAATGTTGAGGTTGTTGTTGAATTTGTTGGTGTTTTTCAATGTTGAGGTTGTTGTTGTTTTTCAATGTTGAGGTTGTTGTTGAATTTGTTGGTGTTTTTCAATGTTGAGGTTGTTGTTGTTTTTCAATGTTGAGGTTGTTGTTGAATTTGTTGGTGTTTTTCAATTTCGAGGTTGTTGTTGGATTTGTTTGTGTTTTTCAATGTTGAGGTTGTTGTTGTTTTTCAATGTTGAGGTTATTGTTGAATTTGTTGGTGTTTTTCAATGTTGAGTTTGTTGTTGTTTTTCAATGTTGAGGTTGTTGTTGAATTTGTTGGTGTTTTTCAATGTTGAGTTTGTTGGTGTTTTTCAATGTTGAGGTTGTTGTTGAATTTGTTGGTGTTTTTCAATGTTGAGGTTGTTGTTGTTTTTCAATGTTGAGGTTGTTGTTGAATTTGTTGGTGTTTTTCAATGTTGAGGTTGTTGTTGTTTTTCAATGTTGAGGTTGTTGTTGAATTTGTTGGTGTTTTTCAATGTTGAGGTTGTTGTTGAATTTGTTGGTGTTTTTCAATGATTAGGTTGTTGTTGTTTTTCAATGTTGAGGTTGTTGAATTTGTGGGTGTTTTTCAATCTTGAGTTTGTTGTTGAATTTGTTGGTGTTTTTCAATGTTGAGGTTGTTGTTGAATTTGTTGGTGTTTTTCAATGTTGAGGTTGTTGGTATTTTTCAATGTTGAGGTTGTTGTTGAGTTTGTTGGTGTTTTTCAATGTTGAGGTTGTTGTTGAATTTGTTGGTGTTTTTCAATGTTGAGATTGTTGTTGAATTTGTTGGTGTTTTTCAATGTTGAGGTTGTTGTTGTTTTTCAATGTTGAGGTTGTTGTTGAATTTGTTGGTGTTTTTCAATGTTGAGGTTGTTGTTGTTTTTCAATGTTGAGGTTGTTGTTGAATTTGTTGGTGTTTTTCAATGTTGAGGTTTTTGTTGTTTTTCAATGTTGAGGTTGTTGTTGTATTTGTTGGTGTTTTTCAATTTCGAGGTTGTTGTTGAATTTGTTGGTGTTTTTCAATGTTGAAGTTGTTGTTGAATTTGCTGCTGTTTTTCAATGTTGAGGTTGTTGATGTTTTTCAATGTTGAGGTTGTTGTTGAATTTGTTGGTGTTTTTCAATGTTGAGGTTGTTGTTGTTTTTCAATGCTGAGGTTGTTGTTGAATTTGTTGGTGTTTTTCAATGTTGAGGTTGTTGTTGAATTTGTTGGTGTTTTTCAATGTTGAGGTTGTTGTTGTTTTTCAATGTTGAGGTTGTTGTTGAATTTGTTGGTGTTTTTCAATGTTTAGGTTGTTGTTGTTTTTCAATGTTGAGGTTGTTGTTGAATTTGTTGGTGTTTTTCAATGTTGAGGTTTTTGTTGAATTTGTTGGTGTTTTTCAATGTTGTGGTTGTTGTTGAATTTGTTGGTGTTTTTCAATGTTGAGGTTGTTGTTATTTTTCAATGTTGAGGTTGTTGTTGAGTTTGTTGGTGTTTTTCAATGTTGAGGTTGTTGTTGAATTTGTTGGTGTTTTTCAATTTTGAGGTTGTTGTTGTTTTTAAATGTTGAGGTTGTTGTTGAATTTGTTGGTGTTTTTTCAATTTTGAGGTTGTTGGTGTTTTTCAATGTTGAGGTTGATTTTGAATTTGAGGATGTTTTTCAATGTCGAGGTTGTTGTTGAATTTGTTGGTGTTTTTCAATGTTGAGGTTGTTGTTGTTTTTCAATGTTGAGGTTGTTGTTGTATTTGTTGGTGTTTTTCAATGTTGAGATTGTTGTTGTTTTTCAATGTTGAGGTTGTTGTTGAATTTGCTGGTGTTTTGCAATGTTGAGGTTGTTGTTGTTTTTCAATGTTGAGGTTGTTGTTGAATTTGTTGGTGTTTTTCAATGTTGAGGTTGTTGTTGTTTTTCAATGCTGAGGTTCTTGTTGAATTTGTTGGTGTTTTTCAATGTTGAGGTTGTTGTTGAATTTGTTGGTGTTTTTCAATGTTGAGGTTGTTGTTGTTTTTCAATGTTGAGGTTGTTGTTGAATTTGTTGGTGTTTTTCAATGTTGAGGTTGTTGTTGTTTTTCAATGTTGAGGTTGTTGTTGAATTTGTTGGTGTTTTTCAATTTCGAGGTTGTTGTTGGATTTGTTTGTGTTTTTCAATGTTGAGGTTGTTGTTGTTTTTCAATGTTGAGGTTATTGTTGAATTTGTTGGTGTTTTTCAATGTTGAGTTTGTTGTTGTTTTTCAATGTTGAGGTTGTTGTTGAATTTGTTGGTGTTTTTCAATGTTGAGTTTGTTGGTGTTTTTCAATGTTGAGGTTGTTGTTGAATTTGTTGGTGTTTTTCAATGTTGAGGTTGTTGTTCTTTTTCAATGTTGAGGTTGTTGTTGAATTTGTTGGTGTTTTTCAATGTTGAGGTTGTTGTTGTTTTTCAATGTTGAGGTTGTTGTTGAATTTGTTGGTGTTTTTCAATGTTGAGGTTGTTGTTGAATTTGTTGGTGTTTTTCAATGATTAGGTTGTTGTTGTTTTTCAATGTTGAGGTTGTTGAATTTGTGGGTGTTTTTCAATCTTGTGTTTGTTGTTGAATTTGTTGGTGTTTTTCAATGTTGAGGTTGTTGTTGAATTTGTTGGTGTTTTTCAATGTTGAGGTTATTGGTATTTTTCAATGTTGAGGTTGTTGTTGAGTTTGTTGGTGGTTTTCAATGTTGAGGTTGTTGTTGAATTTGTTGGTGTTTTTCAATGTTGAGGTTGTTGTTGAATTTGTTGGTGTTTTTCAATGTTGAGGTTGTTGTTGTTTTTCAATGTTGAGGTTGTTGTTGAATTTGTTGGTGTTTTTCAATGTTGAGATTGTTGTTGTTTTTCAATGTTGAGGTTGTTGTTGAATTTGTTGGTGCTTTTAAATGTTGAGGTTGTTGTTGAATTTGCTGGTGTTTTGCAATGTTAAGGTTGTTGTTGTTTTTCAATGTTGAGGTTGTTGTTGAATTTGTTGGTGTTTTTCAATGTTGAGGTTATTGTTGTTTTTCAATGTTGAGGTTGTTGTTGTATTTGTTGGTGTTTTTCAATTTCGAGGTTGTTGTTGTTTTTCAATGTTGTGTTTGTTGTTGAATTTGTTGGTGTTTTTAAATGTTGAGGTTGTTGTTGAATGTGCTGGTGTTTTACAATGTTGAGGTTGTTGTTGTTTTTCAATGTTGAGGTTGTTGTTGAATTTGTTGGTGTTTTTCAATGTTGAGGTTTTTGTTGTTTTTCAATGTTGAGGTTGTTGTTGTATTTGTTGGTGTTTTTCAATTTCGAGGTTGTTGTTGAATTTGTTGGTGTTTTTCAATGTTGAAGTTGTTGTTGAATTTGCTGGTGTTTTTCAATGTTGAGGTTGTTGATGTTTTTCAATGTTGAGGTTGTTGTTGAATTTGTTGGTGTTTTTCATTGTTGAGGTTGTTGTTGTTTTTCAATGCTGAGGTTGTTGTTGAATTTGTTGGTGTCTTTCAATGTTGAGGTTGTTTTTGTTTTTCAATGTTGAGGTTGTTGTTGAATTTGTTGGTGTTTTTCAATGTTTAGGTTGTTGTTGTTTTTCAATGTTGAGGTTGTTGTTGAATTTGTTGGTGTTTTTCAATGTTGAGGTTGTTGTTGAATTTGTTGGTGTTTTTCAATGTTGTGGTTGTTGTTGAATTTGTTGGTGTTTTTCAATGTTGAGGTTATTGTTATTTTTCAATGTTGAGGTTGTTGTTGAGTTTGTTGGTGTTTTTCAATGTTGAGGTTGTTGTTGAATTTGTTGGTGTTTTTCAATGTTGAGGTTGTTGTTGAATTTGTTGGTGCTTTTCAATGTTGAGGTTGTTGTTGTTTTTAAATGTTGAGGTTGTTGTTGAATTTGTTGGTGTTTTTTCAATTTTGAGGTTGTTGGTGTTTTTCAATGTTGAGGTTGATTTTGAATTTGAGGGTGTTTTTCAATGTCGAGGTTGTTGTTGAATTTAATGGTGTTTTTCAATGTTGAGGTTGTTGTTGTTTTTCAATGTTGAGGTTGTTGTTGAATTTGTTGGTGTTTATCAATGTTGAGATTGTTGTTTTTCAATGTTGAGGTTGTTGTTGAATTTGTTGGTGTTTTTAAATGTTGAGGTTGTTGTTGAATTTGCTGGTGTTTTGCAATGTTGAGGTTGTTGGCGTTTTTCAATGTTGAGGTTGTTGTTGAATTTGTTGGTGTTTTTCAATGTTGAGGTTGTTGTTGTTTTTCAATGTTGAGGTTGTTGTTGAATTTGTTGGTGTTTTTCAATGTTTAGGTTGTTGTTGTTTTTCAATGTTGAGGTTGTTGTTGAATTTGTTGGTGTTTTTCAATGTTGAGGTTTTTGTTGAATTTGTTGGTGTTTTTCAATGTTGTGGTTGTTGTTGAATTTGTTGGTGTTTTTCAATGTTGAGGTTGTTGTTATTTTTCAAAGTTGAGGTTGTTGTTGAGTTTGTTGGTGTTTTTCAATGATGAGGTTGTTGTTGAATTTGTTGGTGTTTTTCAATGTTGAGGTTGTTGTTGAATTTGTTGGTGTTTTTCAATGTTGAGGTTGTTGTTGTTTTTAAATGTTGAGGTTGTTGTTGAATTTGTTGGTGTTTTTTCAATTTTGAGGTTGTTGGTGTTTTTCAATGTTGAGGTTGATTTTGAATTTGAGGGTGTTTTTCAATGTCGAGGTTGTTGCTGAATTTGTTGGTGTATTTCAATGTTGAGGTTGTTGTTGTTTTTCAATGTTGAGGTTGTTGTTGAATTTGTTGGTGTTTTTCAATGTTGAGGTTGTTGTTGTTTTTCAATGTTGAGGTTGTTGTTGAATTTGTTGGTGTTTTTCAATTTCGAGGTTGTTGTTGGATTTGTTTGTGTTTTTCAATGTTGAGGTTGTTGTTGTTTTTCAAAGTTGAGGTTATTGTTGAATTTGTTGGTGTTTTTCAATGTTGAGTTTGTTGTTGTTTTTCAATGTTGAGGTTGTTGTTGAATTTGTTGGTGTTTTTCAATGATGAGTTTGTTGGTGTTTTTCAATGTTGAGGTTGTTGTTGAATTTGTTGGTGTTTTTCAATGTTGAGGATGTTGTTGTTTTTCAATGTTGAGGTTGTTGTTGAATTTGTTGGTGTTTTTCAATGTTGAGGTTGTTGTTGTTTTTCAATGTTGAGGTTGTTGTTGAATTTGTTGGTGTTTTTCAATGTTGAGGTTGTTGTTGAATTTGTTGGTGTTTTTCAATGTTGAGGTTGTTGTTGAATTTGTTGGTGTTTTTCAATGTTGAGGTTGTTGTTGTTTTTCAATGTTGAGCTTGTTGTCGAATTTGTTGGTGTTTTTCAATGTTGAGATTGTTTTTGTTTTTCAATGTTGAGGTTGTTGTTGAATTTGTTGGTGTTTGTAAATGTTGAGGTTGTTGTTGAATTTTCTGGTGTTTTGCAATGTTGAGGTTGTTCTTGTTTTTCAATGTTGAGGTTGTTGTTGAATTTGTTGGTGTTTTTCAATGTTGAGGTTTTTGTTGTTTTTCAATGTTGAGGTTGTTGTTGTATTTGTTGGTGTTTTTCAATTTCGAGGTTGTTGTTGAATTTGTTGGTGTTTTTCAATGTTGAAGTTCTTGTTGAATTTGCTGGTGTTTTTCCATGTTGAGGTTGTTGATGTTTTTCAATGTTGAGGTTGAGGTTGAATTTGTTGGTGTTTTTCAATTTTGAGGTTGTTGTTGTTTTTCAATGCTGAGGTTGTTGTTGAATTTGTTGGTGTTTTTCAATGTTGAGGTTGTTGTTGAATTTGTTGGTGTTTTTCAATGTTGAGGTTGTTGTTGTTTTTCAATGTTGAGGTTGTTGTTGAATTTGTTGGTGTTTTTCAATGTTTAGGTTGTTATTGTTTTTCAATGTTGAGGTTGTTGAATTTGTTGGTGTTTTTCAATGTTGAGGTTTTTGTTGAATTTGTTGGTGTTTTTCAATGTTGTGGTTGTTGTTGAATTTGTTGGTGTTTTTCAATGTTGAGGTTGTTGTTATTTTTCAATGTTGAGGTTGTTGTTGAGTTTGTTGGTGTTTTTCAATGTTGAGGTTGTTGTTGAATTTGTTGGTGTTTTTCAATGTTGAGGTTGTTGTTGTTTTTAAATGTTGAGGTTGTTGTTGTATTTGTTGGTGTTTTTCAATGTTGAGATTGTTGTTGTTTTTCAATGTTGAGGTTGTTGTTGAATTGTTGGTGTTTTTAAATGTTGAGGTTGTTGTTGAATTTGCTGGTGTTTTGCAATGTTGAGGTTGTTGTTGTTTTTCAATGTTGAGGTTGTTGTTGAATTTGTTGGTGTTTTTCAATGTTGAGGTTGTTGTTGTTTTTCAATGCTGAGGTTGTTGTTGAATTTGTTGGTGTTTTTCAATGTTGAGGTTGTTGTTGAATTTGTTGGTGTATTTCAATGTTGAGGTTGTTGTTGTTTTTCAATGTTGAGGTTGTTGTTGAATTTGTTGGTGTTTTTCAATGTTGAGGTTGTTGTTGTTTTTCAATGTTGAGGTTGTTGTTGAATTTGTTGGTGTTTTTCAATGTTGTGGTTGTTGTTGAATTTGTTGGTGTTTTTCAATGTTGAGGTTGTTGTTATTTTTCAATGTTGAGGTTGTTGTTGAGTTTGTTGGTGTTTTTCAATGTTGAGGTTGTTGTTGAATTTGTTGGTGTTTTTCAATGTGGAGGTTGTTGTTGTTTTTAAATGTTGAGGTTGTTGTTGTATTTGTTGGTGTTTTTCAATGTTGAGATTGTTGTTGCTTTTCAATATTGAGGTTGTTGTTGAATTTGTTGCTGTTTTTAAATGTTGAGGTTGTTGTTGAATTTGCTGGTGTTTTGCAATGTTGAGGTTGTTGTTGTTTTTCAATGTTGAGGTTGTTGTTGAATTTGTTGGTGTTTTTCAATGTTGAGGTTGTTGTTGTTTTTCAATGCTGAGGTTCTTGTTGAATTTGTTGGTGTTTTTCAATGTTGAGGTTGTTGTTGAATTTGTTGGTGTTTTTCAATGTTGAGGTTGTTGTTGTTTTTCAATGTTGAGGTTGTTGTTGAATTTGTTGGTGTTTTTCAATGTTGAGGTTGTTGTTATTTTTCAATGTTGAGGTTGTTGTTGAATTTGTTGGTGTTTTTCAATTTCGAGGTTGTTGTTGGATTTGTTTGTGTTTTTCAATGTTGAGGTTGTTGTTGTTTTTCAATGTTGAGGTTATTGTTGAATTTGTTGGTGTTTTTCAATGTTGAGTTTGTTGTTGTTTTTCAATGTTGAGGTTGTTGTTGAATTTGGTGGTGTTTTTCAATGTTGAGGTTGTTGTTGTTTTTCAATGTTGAGGTTGTTGATGAATTTGTTGGTGTTTTTCAATGTTGAGGTTGTTGTTGAATTTGTTGGTGTTTTTCAATGATGAGGTTGTTGTTGTTTTTCAATGTTGAGGTTGTTGAATTTGTGGGTGTTTTTCAATCTTGAGTTTGTTGTTGAATTTGTTGGTGTTTTTCAATGTTGAGGTTGTTGTTGAATTTGTTGGTGTTTTTCAATGTTGAGGTTGTTGGTATTTTTCAATGTTGAGGTTGTTGTTGAGTTTGTTGGTGTTTTTCAATGTTGAGGTTGTTGTTGAATTTGTTGGTGTTTTTCAATGTTGAGATTGTTGTTGAATTTGTTGGTGTTTTTCAATGTTGAGGTTGTTGTTGTTTTTCAATGTTGAGGTTGTTGTTGAATTTGTTGGTGTTTTTCAATGTTGAGGTTGTTGTTGTTTTTCAATGTTGAGGTTGTTGTTGAATTTGTTGGTGTTTTTCAATGTTGAGGTTTTTGTTGTTTTTCAATGTTGAGGTTGTTGTTGTATTTGTTGGTGTTTTTCAATTTCGAGGTTGTTGTTGAATTTGTTGGTGTTTTTCAATGTTGAAGTTGTTGTTGAATTTGCTGCTGTTTTTCAATGTTGAGGTTGTTGATGTTTTTCAATGTTGAGGTTGTTGTTGAATTTGTTGGTGTTTTTCAATGTTGAGGTTGTTGTTGTTTTTCAATGCTGAGGTTGTTGTTGAATTTGTTGGTGTTTTTCAATGTTGAGGTTGTTGTTGAATTTGTTGGTGTTTTTCAATGTTGAGGTTGTTGTTGTTTTTCAATGTTGAGGTTGTTGTTGAATTTGTTGGTGTTTTTCAATGTTTAGGTTGTTGTTGTTTTTCAATGTTGAGGTTGTTGTTGAATTTGTTGGTGTTTTTCAATGTTGAGGTTTTTGTTGAATTTGTTGGTGTTTTTCAATGTTGTGGTTGTTGTTGAATTTGTTGGTGTTTTTCAATGTTGAGGTTGTTGTTATTTTTCAATGTTGAGGTTGTTGTTGAGTTTGTTGGTGTTTTTCAATGTTGAGGTTGTTGTTGAATTTGTTGGTGTTTTTCAATTTTGAGGTTGTTGTTGTTTTTAAATGTTGAGGTTGTTGTTGAATTTGTTGGTGTTTTTTCAATTTTGAGGTTGTTGGTGTTTTTCAATGTTGAGGTTGATTTTGAATTTGAGGGTGTTTTTCAATGTCGAGGTTGTTGTTGAATTTGTTGGTGTTTTTCAATGTTGAGGTTGTTGTTGTTTTTCAATGTTGAGGTTGTTGTTGTATTTGTTGGTGTTTTTCAATGTTGAGATTGTTGTTGTTTTTCAATGTTGAGGTTGTTGTTGAATTTGTTGGTGTTTTTAAATGCTGAGGTTGTTGTTGAATTTGCTGGTGTTTTGCAATGTTGAGGTTGTTGTTGTTTTTCAATGTTGAGGTTGTTGTTGAATTTGTTGGTGCTTTTCAATGTTGAGGTTGTTGTTGTTTTTCAATGCTGAGGTTCTTGTTGAATTTGTTGGTGTTTTTCAATGTTGAGGTTGTTGTTGAATTTGTTGGTGTTTTTCAATGTTGAGGTTGTTGTTGTTTTTCAATGTTGAGGTTGTTGTTGAATTTGTTGGTGTTTTTCAATGTTGAGGTTGTTGTTGTTTTTCAATGTTGAGGTTGTTGTTGAATTTGTTGGTGTTTTTCAATTTCGAGGTTGTTGTTGGATTTGTTTGTGTTTTTCAATGTTGAGGTTGTTGTTGTTTTTCAATGTTGAGGTTATTGTTGAATTTGTTGGTGTTTTTCAATGTTGAGGTTGTTGTTGAATTTGTTGGTGTTTTTCAATGATTAGGTTGTTGTTGTTTTTCAATGTTGAGGTTGTTGAATTTGTGGGTGTTTTTCAATCTTGTGTTTGTTGTTGAATTTGTTGGTGTTTCTCAATGTTGAGGTTGTTGTTGAATTTGTTGGTGTTTTTCAATGTTGAGGTTGTTGGTATTTTTCAATGTTGAGGTTGTTGTTGAGTTTGTTGGTGTTTTTCAATGTTGAGGTTGTTGTTGAATTTGTTGGTGTTTTTCAATGTTGAGGTTGTTGTTGTTTTTCAATGTTGAGGTTGTTGTTGAATTTGTTGGTGTTTTTCAATGTTGAGATTGTTGTTGTTTTTCAATGTTGAGGTTGTTGTTGAATTTGTTGGTGCTTTTAAATGTTGAGGTTGTTGTTGAATTTGCTGGTGTTTTGCAATGTTAAGGTTGTTGTTGTTTTTCAATGTTGAGGTTGTTGTTGAATTTGTTGGTGTTTTTCAATGTTGAGGTTATTGTTGTTTTTCAATGTTGAGGTTGTTGTTGTATTTGTTGGTGTTTTTCAATTTCGAGGTTGTTGTTGTTTTTCAATGTTGTGTTTGTTGTTGAATTTGTTGGTGTTTTTAAATGTTGAGGTTGTTGTTGAATGTGCTGGTGTTTTACAATGTTGAGGTTGTTGTTGTTTTTCAATGTTGAGGTTGTTGTTGAATTTGTTGGTGTTTTTCAATGTTGAGGTTTTTGTTGTTTTTCAATGTTGAGTTTGTTGTTGTATTTGTTGGTGTTTTTCAATTTCGAGGTTGTTGTTGAATTTGTTGGTGTTTTTCAATGTTGAAGTTGTTGTTGAATTTGCTGGTGTTTTTCAATGTTGAGGTTGTTGATGTTTTTCAATGTTGAGGTTGTTGTTGAATTTGTTGGTGTTTTTCATTGTTGAGGTTGTTGTTGTTTTTCAATGCTGAGGTTGTTGTTGAATTTGTTGGTGTTTTTCAATGTTGAGGTTGTTTTTGTTTTTCAATGTTGAGGTTGTTGTTGAATTTGTTGGTGTTTTTCAATGTTTAGGTTGTTGTTGTTTTTCAATGTTGAGGTTGTTGTTGAATTTGTTGGTGTTTTTCAATGTTGAGGTTGTTGTTGAATTTGTTGGTGTTTTTCAATGTTGTGGTTGTTGTTGAATTTGTTGGTGTTTTTCAATGTTGAGGTTATTGTTATTTTTCAATGTTGAGGTTGTTGTTGAGTTTGTTGGTGTTTTTCAATGTTGAGGTTGTTGTTGAATTTGTTGGTGTTTTTCAATGTTGAGGTTGTTGTTGAATTTGTTGGTGCTTTTCAATGTTGAGGTTGTTGTTGTTTTTAAATGTTGAGGTTGTTGTTGAATTTGTTGGTGTTTTTTCAATTTTGAGGTTGTTGGTGTTTTTCAATGTTGAGGTTGATTTTGAATTTGAGGGTGTTTTTCAATGTCAAGGTTGTTGTTGAATTTGTTGGTGTTTTTCAATGTTGAGGTTGTTGTTGTTTTTCAATGTTGAGGTTGTTGTTGAATTTGTTGGTGTTTATCAATGTTGAGATTGTTGTTTTTCAATGTTGAGGTTGTTGTTGAATTTGTTGGTGTTTTTAAATGTTGAGGTTGTTGTTGAATTTGCTGGTGTTTTGCAATGTTGAGGTTGTTGTTGTTTTTCAATGTTGAGGTTGTTGTTGAATTTGTTGGTGTTTTTCAATGTTGAGGTTGTTGTTGTTTTTCAATGTTGAGGTTGTTGTTGTATTTGTTGGTGTTTTTCAATTTCGAGGTGGTTGTTGAATTTGTTGGTGTTTCTCAATGTTGAAGTTGCTGTTGAATTTCTTGGTGTTTTTCAATGTTGAGGTTGTTGTTGTTTTTAAATGTTCAAGTTGCTGTTGAATTTGTTGGTGTTTTTCAATGTTGAGGTTGTTGTTGTTTTTCAATGTTGAGGTTGTTTTTGTTTTTCAATGTTGAGGTTGTTGTTGAATTTGTTGGTGTTTTTCAATGTTTAGGTTGTTGTTGTTTTTCAATGTTGAGGTTGTTGTTGAATTTGTTGGTGTTTTTCAATGTTGAGGTTGTTGTTGAATTTGTTGGTGTTTTTCAATGTTGTGGTTGTTGTTGAATTTGTTGGTGTTTTTCAATATTGAGGTTGTTGTTATTTTTCAATGTTGAGGTTGTTGTTGAGTTTGTTGGTGTTTTTCAATGTTGAGGTTGTTGTTGAATTTGTTGGTGTTTTTCAATGTTGAGGTTGTTGTTGAATTTGTTGGTGCTTTTCAATGTTGAGGTTGTTGTTGTTTTTCAATGTTGAGGTTGTTGTTGTATTTGTTGGTGTTTTTCAATGTTGAGATTGTTGTTGTTTTTCAATGTTGAGGTTGTTGTTGAATTTGTTGGTGTTTTTAAATGTTGAGGTTGTTGTTGAATTTGCTGGTGTTTTGCAATGTTGAGGTTGTTGTTGTTTTTCAATGTTGAGGTTGTTGTTGAACTTGTTGGTGTTTTTCAATGTTGAGGTTGTTGTTGTTTTTCAATGTTGAGGTTGTTGTTGAATTTGTTGGTGTTTTTAAATGTTGAGGTTGTTGTTGAATTTGCTGGTGTTTTGCAATGTTGAGGTTGTTGTTTTTCAATGTTGAGGTTGTTGTTGAATTTGTTGGTGTTTTTCAATGTTGAGATTGTTGTTGTTTTTCAATGTTGAGGTTGTTGTTGAATTTGTTGGTGTTTTTAAATGTTGAGGTTGTTGTTGAATTTGCTGGTGTTTTGCAATGTCGAGGTTGTTGTTGTTTTTCAATGTTGAGGTTGTTGTTGAATTTGTTGGTGATTTTCAATGTTGAGGTTGTTGTTGTTTTTCAATGTTGAGGTTGTTGTTGAATTTGTTGGTGTTTTTAATTGTTGAGGTTGTTGTTGAATTTGCTGGTGTTTTGCAATGTTGAGGTTGTTGTTTTTCAATGTTGAGGTTGTTGTTGAATTTGTTGGTGTTTTTCAATGTTGAGGTTTTTGTTGTTTTTCAATGTTGAGGTTGTTGTTGTATTTGTTGGTGTTTTTCAATTTCGAGGCTGTTGTTGAATTTGTTGGTGTTTTTCAATGTTGAAGTTGTTGTTGAATTTGCTGGTGTTTTTCAATGTTGAGGTTGTTGATGTTTTTCAATGTTGAGGTTGTTGTTGAATTTGTTGGTGTTATTCAATGTTGAGGTTGTTGTTGTTTTTCAATGCTGAGGTTGTTGTTGAATTTGTTGGTGTTTTTCAATGTTGAGGTTGTTGTTGAATTTGTTGGTGTTTTTCAATGTTGAGGTTGTTGTTGAATTTGTTGGTGTTTTTCAATGTTTAGGTTGTTGTTGTTTTTCAATGTTGAGGTTGTTGTTGAATTTGTTGGTGTTTTTCAATGTTGAGGTTTTTGTTGAATTTGTTGGTGTTTTTCAATGTTGTGGTTGTTGTTGAATTTGTTGGTGTTTTTCAATGTTGAGGTTGTTGTTATTTTTCAATGTTGAGGTTGTTGTTGAGTTTGTTGGTGTTTTTCAATGTTAGGTTGTTGTTGAATTTGTTGGTGTTTTTCAATGTTGAGGTTGTTGTTGAATTTGTTGGTGTTTTTCAATGTTGAGGTTGTTGTTGTTTCTAAATGTTGAGGTTGTTGTTGAATTTGTTGGTGTTTTTACAATTTTGAGGTTGTTGGTGTTTTTCAAGTTGAGGTTGATTTTGAATTTGAGGGTGTTTTTCAATGTCGAGGTTGTTGCTGAATTTGTTGTTGTTTTTCAATGTTGAGGTTGTTGTTGTTTTTCAATGTTGAGGTTGTTGTTGTATTTGTTGTTGTTTTTCAATGTTGAGATTGTTGTTGTTTTTCAATGTTGAGGTTGTTGTTGAATTTGGTGGTGCTTTTCAATGTTGAGGTTGTTGTTGTTTTTCAATGTTGAGGTTGTTGTTGTATTTGTTGGTGTTTTTCAATGTTGAGATTGTTGTTGTTTTTCAATGTTGAGGTTGTTGTTGAATTTGTTGGTGTTTTTAAATGTTGAGGTTGTTGTTGAATTTGCTGGTGTTTTGCAATGTTGAGGTTGTTGTTGTTTTTCAATGTTGAGGTTGTTGTTGAATTTGTTGGTGTTTTTCAATGTTGAGGTTGTTGTTGTTTTTCAATGTTGAGGTTGTTGTTGAATTTGTTGGTGTTTTTAAATGTTGAGGTTGTTGTTG
Organism: Isurus oxyrinchus; assembly: GCA_026770705.1. Classification (NCBI taxonomy): domain Eukaryota; kingdom Metazoa; phylum Chordata; class Chondrichthyes; order Lamniformes; family Lamnidae; genus Isurus; species Isurus oxyrinchus. The sequence continues at coordinate 375,049 of JANJGN010000547.1, read as the reverse complement.
AATTTGCTGGTGTTTTGCAATGTTGAGGTTGTTGTTTTTCAATGTTGAGGTTGTTGTTGAATTTGTTGGTGTTTTTCAATGTTGAGATTGTTGTTGTTTTTCAATGTTGAGGTTGTTGTTGAATTTGTTGGTGTTTTTAAATGTTGAGGTTGTTGTTGAATTTGCTGGTGTTTTGCAATGTCGAGGTTGTTGTTGTTTTTCAATGTTGAGGTTGTTGTTGAATTTGTTGGTGTTTTTCAATGTTGTGGTTGTTGTTGAATTTGTTGGTGTTTTTAAATGTTGAGGTTGTTGTTGAATGTGCTGGTGTTTTACAATGTTGAGGTTGTTGTTGTTTTTCAATGTTGAGGTTGTTGTTGAATTTGTTGGTGTTTTTCAATGTTGAGGTTTTTGTTGTTTTTCAATGTTGAGGTTGTTGTTGTATTTGTTGGTGTTTTTCAATTTCGAGGTTGTTGTTGAATTTGTTGGTGTTTTTCAATGTTGAAGTTGTTGTTGAATTTGCTGGTGTTTTTCAATGTTGAGGTTGTTGATGTTTTTCAATGTTGAGGTTGTTGTTGAATTTGTTGGTGTTTTTCATTGTTGAGGTTGTTGTTGTTTTTCAATGCTGAGGTTATTGTTGAATTTGTTGGTGTTTTTCAATGTTGAGGTTGTTTTTGTTTTTCAATGTTGAGGTTGTTGTTGAATTTGTTGGTGTTTTTCAATGTTTAGGTTGTTGTTGTTTTTCAATGTTGAGGTTGTTGTTGAATTTGTTGGTGTTTTTCAATGTTGAGGTTGTTGTTGAATTTGTTGGTGTTTTTCAATGTTGTGGTTGTTGTTGAATTTGTTGGTGTTTTTCAATGTTGAGGTTATTGTTATTTTTCAATGTTGAGGTTGTTGTTGAGTTTGTTGGTGTTTTTCAATGTTGAGGTTGTTGTTGAATTTGTTGGTGTTTTTCAATGTTGAGGTTGTTGTTGAATTTGTTGGTGCTTTTCAATGTTGAGGTTGTTGTTGTTTTTAAATGTTGAGGTTGTTGTTGAATTTGTTGGTGTTTTTTCAATTTTGAGGTTGTTGGTGTTTTTCAATGTTGAGGTTGATTTTGAATTTGAGGGTGTTTTTCAATGTCAAGGTTGTTGTTGAATTTGTTGGTGTTTTTCAATGTTGAGGTTGTTGTTGTTTTTCAATGTTGAGGTTGTTGTTGAATTTGTTGGTGTTTATCAATGTTGAGATTGTTGTTTTTCAATGTTGAGGTTGTTGTTGAATTTGTTGGTGTTTTTAAATGTTGAGGTTGTTGTTGAATTTGCTGGTGTTTTGCAATGTTGAGGTTGTTGTTGTTTTTCAATGTTGAGGTTGTTGTTGAATTTGTTGGTGTTTTTCAATGTTGAGGTTGTTGTTGTTTTTCAATGTTGAGGTTGTTGTTGTATTTGTTGGTGTTTTTCAATTTCGATGTGGTTGTTGAATTTGTTGGTGTTTCTCAATGTTGAAGTTGCTGTTGAATTTCTTGGTGTTTTTCAATGTTGAGGTTGTTGTTGTTTTTAAATGTTCAAGTTGCTGTTGAATTTGTTGGTGTTTTTCAATGTTGAGGTTGTTGTTGTTTTTCAATGTTGAGGTTGTTTTTGTTTTTCAATGTTGAGGTTGTTGTTGAATTTGTTGGTGTTTTTCAATGTTTAGGTTGTTGTTGTTTTTCAATGTTGAGGTTGTTGTTGAATTTGTTGGTGTTTTTCAATGTTGAGTTTGTTGTTGAATTTGTTGGTGTTTTTCAATGTTGTGGTTGTTGTTGAATTTGTTGGTGTTTTTCAATATTGAGGTTGTTGTTATTTTTCAATGTTGAGGTTGTTGTTGAGTTTGTTGGTGTTTTTCAATGTTGAGGTTGTTGTTGAATTTGTTGGTGTTTTTCAATGTTGAGGTTGTTGTTGAATTTGTTGGTGCTTTTCAATGTTGAGGTTGTTGTTGTTTTTCAATGTTGAGGTTGTTGTTGTATTTGTTGGTGTTTTTCAATGTTGAGATTGTTGTTGTTTTTCAATGTTGAGGTTGTTGTTGAATTTGTTGGTGTTCTTAAATGTTGAGGTTGTTGTTGAATTTGCTGGTGTTTTGCAATGTTGAGGTTGTTGTTGTTTTTCAATGTTGAGGTTGTTGTTGAACTTGTTGGTGTTTTTCAATGTTGAGGTTGTTGTTGTTTTTCAATGTTGAGGTTGTTGTTGAATTTGTTGGTGTTTTTAAATGTTGAGGTTGTTGTTGAATTTGCTGGTGTTTTGCAATGTTGAGGTTGTTGTTTTTCAATGTTGAGGTTGTTGTTGAATTTGTTGGTGTTTTTCAATGTTGAGATTGTTGTTGTTTTTCAATGTTGAGGTTGTTGTTGAATTTGTTGGTGTTTTTAAATGTTGAGGTTGTTGTTGAATTTGCTGGTGTTTTGCAATGTCGAGGTTGTTGTTGTTTTTCAATGTTGAGGTTGTTGTTGAATTTGTTGGTGATTTTCAATGTTGAGGTTGTTGTTGTTTTTCAATGTTGAGGTTGTTGTTGAATTTGTTGGTGTTTTTAAAAGTTGAGGTTGTTGTTGAATTTGCTGGTGTTTTGCAATGTTGAGGTTGTTGTTTTTCAATGTTGAGGTTGTTGTTGAATTTGTTGGTGTTTTTCAATGTTGAGGTTTTTGTTGTTTTTCAATGTTGAGGTTGTTGTTGTATTTGTTGGTGTTTTTCAATTTCGAGGCTGTTGTTGAATTTGTTGGTGTTTTTCAATGTTGAAGTTGTTGTTGAATTTGCCGGTGTTTTTCAATGTTGAGGTTGTTGATGTTTTTCAATGTTGAGGTTGTTGTTGAATTTGTTGGTGTTATTCAATGTTGAGGTTGTTGTTGTTTTTCAATGCTGAGGTTGTTGTTGAATTTGTTGGTGTTTTTCAATGTTGAGGTTGTTGTTGAATTTGTTGGTGTTTTTCAATGTTGAGGTTGTTGTTGTTTTTCAATGTTGAGGTTGTTGTTGAATTTGTTGGTGTTTTTCAATGTATAGGTTGTTGTTGTTTTTCAATGTTGAGGTTGTTGTTGAATTTGTTGGTGTTTTTCAATGTTGAGGTTTTTGTTGAATTTGTTGGTGTTTTTCAATGTTGTGGTTGTTGTTGAATTTGTTGGTGTTTTTCAATGTTGAGGTTGTTGTTATTTTTCAATGTTGAGGTTGTTGTTGAGTTTGTTGGTGTTTTTCAATGTTAGGTTGTTGTTGAATTTGTTGGTGTTTTTCAATGTTGAGGTTGTTGTTGAATTTGTTGGTGTTTTTCAATGTTGAGGTTGTTGTTGTTTCTAAATGTTGAGGTTGTTGTTGAATTTGTTGGTGTTTTTACAATTTTGAGGTTGTTGGTGTTTTTCAAGTTGAGGTTGATTTTGAATTTCAGGGTGTTTTTCAATGTCGAGGTTGTTGCTGAATTTGTTGTTGTTTTTCAATGTTGAGGTTGTTGTTGTTTTTCAATGTTGAGGTTGTTGTTGTATTTGTTGTTGTTTTTCAATGTTGAGATTGTTGTTGTTTTTCAATGTTGAGGTTGTTGTTGAATTTGGTGGTGCTTTTCAATGTTGAGGTTGTTGTTGTTTTTCAATGTTGAGGTTGTTGTTGTATTTGTTGGTGTTTTTCAATGTTGAGATTGTTGTTGTTTTTCAATGTTGAGGTTGTTGTTGAATTTGTTGGTGTTTTTAAATGTTGAGGTTGTTGTTGAATTTGCTGGTGTTTTGCAATGTTGAGGTTGTTGTTGTTTTTCAATGTTGAGGTTGTTGTTGAATTTGTTGGTGTTTTTCAATGTTGAGGTTGTTGTTGTTTTTCAATGTTGAGGTTGTTGTTGAATTTGTTGGTGTTTTTAAATGTTGAGGTTGTTGTTGAATTTGCTGGTGTTTTGCAATGTTGAGGTTGTTGTTTTTCAATGTTGAGGTTGTTGTTGAATTTGTTGGTGTTTTTCAATGTTGAGATTGTTGTTGTTTTTCAATGTTGAGGTTGTTGTTGAATTTGTTGGTGTTTTTAAATGTTGAGGTTGTTGTTGAATTTGCTGGTGTTTTGCAATGTCGAGGTTGTTGTTGTTTTTCAATGTTGAGGTTGTTGTTGAATTTGTTGGTGTTTTTCAATGTTGTGGTTGTTGTTGAATTTGTTGGTGTTTTTCAATGTTGAGGTTGTTGTTATTTTTCAATGTTGAGGTTGTTGTTGAGTTTGTTGGTGTTTTTCAATGTTGAGGTTGTTGTTGAATTTGTTGGTGTTTTTCAATGTTGAGGTTGTTGTTGAATTTGTTGGTGTTTTTCAATGTTGAGGTTGTTGTTGTTTCTAAATGTTGAGGTTGTTGTTGAATTTGTTGGTGTTTTTTCAATTTTGAGGTTGTTGGTGTTTTTCAATGTTGAGGTTGATTTTGAATTTGAGGGTGTTTTTCAATGTCGAGGTTGTTGCTGAATTTGTTGGTGTTTTTCAATGTTGAGGTTGTTGTTGTTTTTCAATGTTGAGGTTGTTGTTGTATTTGTTGTTGTTTTTCAATGTTGAGATTGTTGTTGTTTTTCAATGTTGAGGTTGTTGTTGAATTTGTTGGTGCTTTTCAATGTTGAGGTTGTTGTTGTTTTTCAATATTGAGGTTGTTGTTGTATTTGTTGGTGTTTTTCAATGTTGAGATTGTTGTTGTTTTTCAATGTTGAGGTTGTTGTTGAATTTGTTGGTGTTTTTAAATGTTGAGGTTGTTGTTGAATTTGCTGGTGTTTTGCAATGTTGAGGTTGTTGTTGTTTTTCAATGTTGAGGTTGTTGTTGAATTTGTTGGTGTTTTTCAATGTTGAGGTTGTTGTTGTTTTTCAATGTTGAGGTTGTTGTTGAATTTGTTGGTGTTTTTAAATGTTGAGGTTGTTGTTGAATTTGCTGGTGTTTTGCAATGTTGAGGTTGTTGTTTTTCAATGTTGAGGTTGTTGTTGAATTTGTTGGTGTTTTTCAATGTTGAGATTGTTGTTGTTTTTCAATGTTGAGGTTGTTGTTGAATTTGTTGGTGTTTTTAAATGTTGAGGTTGTTGTTGAATTTGCTGGTGTTTTGCAATGTCGAGGTTGTTGTTGTTTTTCAATGTTGAGGTTGTTGTTGAATTTGTTGGTGATTTTCAATGTTGAGGTTGTTGTTGTTTTTCAAAGTTGAGGTTGTTGTTGAATTTGTTGGTGTTTTTAAATGTTGAGGTTGTTGTTGAATTTGCTGGTGTTTTGCAATGTTGAGGTTGTTGTTTTTCAATGTTGAGGTTGTTGTTGAATTTGTTGGTGTTTTTCAATGTTGAGGTTTTTGTTGTTTTTCAATGTTGAGGTTGTTGTTGTATTTGTTGGTGTTTTTCAATTTCGAGGTTGTTGTTGAATTTGTTGGTGTTTTTCAATGTTGAAGTTGTTGTTGAATTTGCTGGTGTTTTTCAATGTTGAGGTTGTTGATGTTTTTCAATGTTGAGGTTGTTGTTGAATTTGTTGGTGTTTTTCAATGTTGAGGTTGTCGTTGTTTTTCAATGCTGAGGTTGTTGTTGAATTTGTTGGTGTTTTTCAATGTTGAGGTTGTTGTTGAATTTGTTGGTGTTTTTCAATGTTGAGGTTGTTGTTGTTTTTCAATGTTGAGGTTGTTGTTGAATTTGTTGGTGTTTTTCAATGTTTAGGTTGTTGTTGTTTTTCAATGTTGAGGTTGTTGTTGAATTTGTTGGTGTTTTTCAATGTTGAGGTTTTTGTTGAATTTGTTGGTGTTTTTCAATGTTGTGGTTGTTGTTGAATTTGTTGGTGTTTTTCAATGTTGAGGTTGTTGTTATTTTTCAATGTTGAGGTTGTTGTTGAGTTTGTTGGTGTTTTTCAATGTTGAGGTTGTTGTTGAATTTGTTGGTGTTTTTCAATGTTGAGGTTGTTGTTGAATTTGTTGGTGTTTTTCAATGTTGAGGTTGTTGTTGTTTCTAAATGTTGAGGTTGTTGTTGAATTTGTTGGTGTTTTTTCAATTTTGAGGTTGTGGTGTTTTTCAATGTTGAGGTTGATTTTGAATTTGCGGGTGTTTTTCAATGTCGAGGTTGTTGCTGAATTTGTTGGTGTTTTTCAATGTTGAGGTTGTTGTTGTTTTTCAATGTTGAGGTTGTTGTTGTATTTGTTGTTGTTTTTCAATGTTGAGATTGTTGTTCTTTTTCAATGTTGAGGTTGTTGTTGAATTTGTTGGTGTTTTTAAATGTTGAGGTTGCTGTTGAATTTGCTGGTGTTTTACAATGTTGAGGTTGTTGTTGTTTTTCAATGTTGAGGTTGTTGTTGAATTTGTCGGTGTTTTTCAATGTTGAGATTGTTGTTGATTTTCAATGTTGAGTTTGTTGTTGAATTTATTGGTGTTTTTAAATGTTGAGGTTGTTGTTGAATTTGCTGGTGTTTTTCAATGCTGAGGTTGTTGATGTTTTTCAATGTTGAGGTTGTTGTTGAATTTGTTGGTGTTTTTCAATGTTGAGGTTGTTGTTGTTTTTCAATGCTGAGGTTGTTGTTGAATTTGTTGGTGTTTTTCAATGTTGAGGTTGTTGTTGAATTTGTTGGTGTTTTTCAATGTTGAGGTTGTTTTTGTTTTTCAATGTTGAGGTTGTTGTTGAATTTGTTGGTGTTTTTCAATGTTTAGGTTGTTGTTGTTTTTCAATGTTGAGGTTGTTGTTGAATTTGTTGGTGTTTTTCAATGTTGAGGTTGTTGTTGAAATTGTCGGTTTTTTTCAATGTTGTGGTTGTTGTTGAATTTGTTGGTGTTTTTCAATGTTGAGGTTATTGTTATTTTTCAATGTTGAGGTAGTTGTTGAGTTTGTTGGTGTTTTTCAATGTTGAGGTTGTTGTTGAATTTGTTGGTGTTTTTCAATGTTGAGGTTGTTGTTGAATTTGTTGGTGCTTTTCAATGTTGAGGTTGTTGTTGTTTTTAAATGTTGAGGTTGTTGTTGAATTTGTTGGTGTTTTTTCAATATTGAGGTTGTTGGTGTTTTTCAATGTTGAGGTTGATTTTTAATTTGAGGGTGTTTTTCAATGTCGAGGTTGTTGTTGAATTTGTTGGTGTTTTTCAATGTTGAGGTTGTTGTTGTTTTTCAATGTTGAGGTTGTTGTTGAATTTGTTGGTGTTTATCAATGTTGAGATTGTTGTTGTTTTTCAATGTTGAGGTTGTTGTTGAATTTGTTGGTGTTTTTAAATGTTGAGGTTGTTGTTGAATTTGCTGGTGTTTTGCAATGTTGAGGTTGTTGTTGTTTTTCAATGTTGAGGTTGTTGTTGAATTTGTTGGTGTTTTTCAATGTTGAGGTTGATGTTGTTTTTCAATGTTGAGGTTGTTGTTGAATTTGTTGGTGTTTTTCAATGTTGAGGTTGTTGTTGAATTTGTTGGTGTTTTTAAATGTTGAGGTTGTTGTGGAATTTGCTGGTGTTTTGCAATGTTTTGGTTGTTGTTGTTTTTCAATGTTGAGGTTGTTGTTGAATTTGTTGGTGTTTTTCAATGTTGAGGTTGTTGTTGTTTTTCAATGTTGAGGTTGTTGTTGTATTTGTTGGTGTTTTTCAATTTCGAGGTTGTTGTTGAATTTGTTGGTGTTTTCCAATGTTGAAGTTGTTGTTGAATTTGTTGGTGTTTTTCAATGTTGAGGTTGTTGTTGTTTTTCAATGTTGAGGTTGTTGTTGAATTTGTTGGTGTTTTTCAATGTTGAGGTTGTTGTTGTTTTTCAATGCTGAGGTTGTTGTTGAATTTGTTGGTGTTTTTCAATGTTGAGGTTGTTGTTGAATTTGTTGGTGTTTTTCAATGTTGATGTTGTTGTTGTTTTTCAATGTTGAGGTTGTTGTTGAATTTGTTGGTGTTTTTCAATGTTTAGGTTGTTGTTGTTTTTCAATGTTGAGGTTGTTGTTGAATTTGTTGGTGTTTTTCAACGTTGAGGTTGTTGTTGAATTTGTTGGTGTTTTTCAATGTTGAGGTTGTTGTTGTTTTTCAATGTTGAGGTTGTTGTTGAATTTGTTGGTGTTTTTCAATGTTGAGTTTGTTGTTGTATTTCAATGTTGAGGTTGTTGTTGAATTTGTTGGTGTTTTTCAATGTTGAGGTTGTTGTTGTTTTTCAATGTTGAGGTTGTTGTTGAATTTGTTGGTGTTTTTCAATGTTGAGGTTGTTGTTGAATTTGTTGGTGCTTTTCAATGTTGAGATTGTTGTTGAATTAATTGGTGTTTTTCAATGTTGAGGTTGTTGTTGTTTTTCAATGTTGAGGTTGTTGTTGAATTGGTTGGTGTTTTTCAATGTTGAGTTTGTTGTTGAATTTGTTGGTGTTTTTCAATTTCGAGGTTGTTGTTGAATTTGTTAGTGTTTTTCAATGTTGAGGTTGTTCTTGAATTTGTTGGTGTTTTTCAATGTTGAGGTTGTTGTTGAATTTGTTGGTGTTTTTCAATGTTGAGGTTGTTGTTTTTCAATTTTGAGGTTGTTGTTGAATTTGTTGGTGTTTTTCAATGTTGAGGTTGTTGTTGTTTTTCAATGTTGAGGTTGTTGTTGAATTTGTTGGTGTTTTTCAATGTTGAGGTTGTTGTTGTTTTTCAATGCTGAGGTTGTTGTTGAATTTGTTGGTGTTTTTCAATGTTGAGGTTGTTGTTGAATTTGTTGGTTTTTTTCAATGTTGAGGTTGTTGTTGTTTTTCAATGTTGAGGTTGTTGTTGAATTTGTTGGTGTTTTTCAATGTTGAGGTTGTTGTTGAATTTGTTGGTGTTTTTCAATGTTGAGGTTGTTGTTGAATTTGTTGGTGTTTTTCAATGTTGAGGTTGTTGTTATTTTTCAATGTCGAGGTTGTTGTTTAGTTTGTTGGTGTTTTTCAATGTTGAGGTTGTTGTTGGATTTGCTGGTGTTTTTCAATATTGAGGTTGTTGTTGACTTTGATGGTGTTTTTCAATGTTGAGGTTGTTGTTGTTTTTAAATGTTGAGGTTGTTGTTGAATTTGTTGGTGTTTTTTCAATTTTGAGGTTGTTGGTGTTTTTCAATGTTGAGGTTGTTGTTGAATTGGTTGGTGTTTTTCAATGTTGAGTTTGTTGTTGAATTTGTTGGTGTTTTTCAATTTCGAGGTTGTTGTTGAATTTGTTAGTGTTTTTCAATGTTGAGGTTGTTCCTGAATTTGTTGGTGTTTTTCAATGTTGAGGTTGTTGTTGAATTTGTTGGTGTTTTTCAATGTTGAGGTTGTTGTTTTTGAATTTTGAGGTTGTTGTTGAATTTGTTGGTGTTTTTCAATGTTGAGGTTGTTGTTGTTTTTCAATGTTGAGGTTGTTGTTGAATTTGTTGGTGTTTTTCAATGTTGAGGTTGTTGTTGTTTTTAAATGTTGGGTTTGTTGTTGAATTTGTTGGTGTTTTTCAATTTTGAGGATGTTGTTGTTTTTCAATGTTGAGGTTATTGTTGAATTTGTTGGTGTTTTTCAATGTTGAGGTTTTTGTAGTTTTTCAATGTTGAGGTTGTTGTTGTATTTGTTGGTGTTTTTCAATTTCGAGGTTGTTGTTGAATTTGTTGGTGTTTTTCTAATGTTGAAGTTGTTGTTGAATTTGCTGGTGTTTTTCAATGTTGAGGTTGTTGTTGTTTTTCAATGTTGAGGTTGTTGTTGAATTTGCTGGTGTTTTTCAATGTTGAGGTTGTTGTTGTTTTTCAATGCTGAGGTTGTTGTTGAATTTGTTGGAGTTTTTCAATGTTGAGGTTGTTGTTGAATTTGTTGGTTTTTTTCAATGTTGTGGTTGTTGTTGTTTTTCAATGTTGAGGTTGTTGTTGAATTTGTTGGTGTTTTTCAATGTTTAGGTTGTTGTTGTTTTTCAATGTTGAGGTTGTTGTTGAATTTGTTGGTGTTTTTCAATGTTGAGGTTGTTGTTGAGTTTGTTGGTGTTTTTCAATGTTGAGGTTGTTGTTGAATTTGTTGGTGTTTTTCAATGTTGAGGTTGTTGTTATTTTTCAATGTTGAGGTTGTTGTTTAGTTTGTTGGTGTTTTTCAATGTTGAGGTTGTTGTTGAATTTGTTGGTGTTTTTCAATGTTGAGGTTGTTGTTGTTTTTCAATGCTGAGGTTGTTGTTGAATTTGTTGGTGTTTTTCAATGTTGAGGTTGTTGTTGAATTTGTTGGTTTTTTTCAATGTTGAGGTTGTTGTTGTTTTTCAATGTTGAGGTTGTTGTTGAATTTGTTGGTGTTTTTCAATGTTGAGGTTGTTGTTGAATTTGTTGGTGTTTTTCAATGTTGAGGTTGTTGTTGAATTTGTTGGTGTTTTTCAATGTTGAGGTTGTTGTTATTTTTCAATGTCGAGGTTGTTGTTTAGTTTGTTGGTGTTTTTCAATGTTGAGGTTGTTGTTGGATTTGCTGGTGTTTTTCAATATTGAGGTTGTTGTTGAATTTGATGGTGTTTTTCAATGTTGAGGTTGTTGTTGTTTTTAAATGTTGAGGTTGTTGTTGAATTTGTTGGTGTTTTTTCAATTTTGAGGTTGTTGGTGTTTTTCAATGTTGAGGTTGTTGTTGAATTTGTTGGTGTTTTTCAGTGTTGAGGTTGTTGTTGAATTTGTTGGTGCTTTTCAATGTTGAGATTGTTGTTGAATTAGTTGGTGTTTTTCAATGATGAGGTTGTTGTTGTTTTTCAATGTTGAGGTTGTTGTTGAATTGGTTGGTGTTTTTCAATGTTGAGTTTGTTGTTGAATTTGTTGGTGTTTTTCAATTTCGAGGTTGTTGTTGAATTTGTTAGTGTTTTTCAATGTTGAGGTTGTTCTTGAATTTGTTGGTGTTTTTCAATGTTGAGGTTGTTGTTGAATTTGTTGGTGTTTTTCAATGTTGAGGTTGTTGTTTTTCAATTTTGAGGCTGTTGTTGAATTTGTTGGTGTTTTTCAATGTTGAGGTTGTTGTTGTTTTTCAATGTTGAGGTTGTTGTTGAATTTGTTGGTGTTTTTCAATGTTGAGGTTGTTGTTGTTTTTAAATGTTGGGTTTGTTGTTGAATTTGTTGGTGTTTTTCAATTTTGAGGATGTTGTTGTTTTTCAATGTTGAGGTTATTGTTGAATTTGTTGGTGTTTTTCAATGTTGAGGTTTTTGTTGTTTTTCAATGTTGAGGTTGTTGTTGTATTTGTTGGTGTTTTTCAATTTCGAGGTTGTTGTTGAATTTGTAGGTGTTTTTCAATGTTGAAGTTGTTGTCGAATTTGCTGGTGTTTTTCAATGTTGAGGTTGTTGTTGTTTTTCAATGTTGAGGTTGTTGTTGAATTTGCTGGTGTTTTTCAATGTTGAGGTTGTTGTTGTTTTTCAATGCTGAGGTTGTTGTTGAATTTGTTGGAGTTTTTCAATGTTGAGGTTGTTGTTGAATTTGTTGGTTTTTTTCAATGTTGTGGTTGTTGTTGTTTTTCAATGTTGAGGTTGTTGTTGAATTTGTTGGTGTTTTTCAATGTTTAGGTTGTTGTTGTTTTTCAATGTTGAGGTTGTTGTTGAATTTGTTGGTGTTTTTCAATGTTGAGGTTGTTGTTGAGTTTGTTGGTGTTTTTCAATGTTGAGGTTGTTGTTGAATTTGTTGGTGTTTTTCAATGTTGAGGTTGTTGTTATTTTTCAATGTTGAGGTTGTTGTTTAGTTTGTTGGTGTTTTTCAATGTTGAGGTTGTTGTTGAATTTGCTGGTGTTTTTCAATATTGAGGTTGTTGTTGAATTTGATGGTGTTTTTCAATGTTGAGGTTGATTTTGAATTTGAGGGTGTATTTCAATGTCGAGGTTGTTGTTGAATTTGTTGGTGTTTTTCAATGTTGAGTTTGTTGTTGTTTTTCAATTTTGAGGTTGTTGTTGAATTTGTTGGTGTTTTTCAACGTTGAGGTTGTTGTTGAATTTGTTGGTGTTTTTCAATGTTGAAGTTGTTGTTGTTTTTCAATGTTGAGGTTGTTGTTGAATTTGTTGTTGTTTTTCAATGTTGAGTTTGTTGTTGTATTTCAATGTTGAGGTTGTTGTTGAATTTGTTGGTGTTTTTCAATGTTGAGGTTGTTGTTGTTTTTCAATGTTGAGGTTGTTGTTGAATTTGTTGGTGTTTTTCAATGTTGAGGTTGTTGTTGTTTTTCAATGTTGATGTTGTTGTTGAATTTGTTGTTGCTTTTCAATGTTGAGATTGTTGTTGAATTTGTTGGTGTTTTTCAATGTTGAGGTTGTTGTTGTTTTTCAATGTTGAGGTTGTTGTTGAATTTGTTGGTGTTTTTCAATGTTGAGTTTGTTGTTGAATTTGTTGGTGTTTTTCAATTTCGAGGTTGTTGTTGAATTTGTTAGTGTTTTTCAATGTTGAGGTTGTTCTTGAATTTGTTGGTGTTTTTCAATGTTGAGGTTGTTGTTGAATTTGTTGGTGTTTTTCAATGTTGAGGTTGTTGTTGTTTTTCAATGTTGAGGTTGTTGTTGAATTTGTTGGTGTTTTTCAATGTTTAGTTTGTTGTTGTTTTTCAATGTTGAGGTTGTTGTTGAATTTGTTGGTGTTTTTCAATGTTGAAGTTGTTGTTGTTTTTCAATTTTGAGGTTGTTGTTGAATTTGTTGGTGTTTTTCAATGTTGAGGTTTTTGTTGTTTTTCAATGTTGAGGTTGTTGTTGAATTTGTTGGTGTTTTTCAATGTTGAGGTTGTTGTTGTTTTTAAATGTTGGGGTTGTTGTTGAATTTGTTGGTGTTTTTCCATTTTGAGGATGTTGTTGTTTTTCAATGTTGAGGTTGTTGTCGAATTTGTTGGTGTTTTTCAATGTTGAGGTTTTTGTTGTTTTTCAATGTTGAGGTTGTTGTTGTATTTGTTGGTGTTTTTCAATTTCGAGGTTGTTGTTGAATTTGTTGGTGTTTTTCAATGTTGAAGTTGTTGTTGAATTTGCTGGTGTTTTTCAATGTTGAGGTTGTTGTTGTTTTTCAATGTTGAGGTTGTTGTTGAATTTGTTGGTGTTTTTCAATGTTTAGGTTGTTATTGTTTTTCAATGTTGAGGTTTTTGTTGAATTTGTTGGTGTTTTTCAATGTTGAGTTTGTTGTTGTATTTCAATGTTGAGGTTGTTGTTGAATTTGTTGGTGTTTTTCAATGTTAAGGTTGTTGTTGTTTTTCAATGTTGAGGTTGTTGTTGAATTTGTTGGTGTTTTTCAATGTTGAGGTTGTTGTTGTTTTTCAATGTTGAGGTTGTTGTTGAATTTGTTGGTGCTTTTCAATGTTGAGATTGTTGTTGAATTTGTTGGTGTTTTTCAATTTCGAGGTTGTTGTTGTTTTTCAATGTTGAGGTTGTTGTTGAATTTGTTGGTGTTTTTCAATGTTGAGTTTGTTGTTGAATTTGTTGGTGTTTTTCAATTTCGAGGTTGTTGTTGAATTTGTTAGTGTTTTTCAATGTTGAGGTTGTTCTTGAATTTGTTGGTGTTTTTCAATGTTGAGGTTGTTGTTTTTCAATGTTGAGGTTGTTGTTGAATTTGTTGGTGTTTTTCAATGTTGAGTTTGTTGTTGTATTTCAATGTTGAGGTTGTTGTTGAATTTGTTGGTGTTTTTCAATGTTGAGGTTGTTGTTGTTTTTCAATGTTGAGGTTGTTGTTGAATTTGTTGGTGTTTTTCAATGTTGAGGATGTTGTTGAATTTGTTGGTGCTTTTCAATGTTGAGATTGTTGTTGAATTAATTGGTGTTTTTCAATGTTGAGGTTGTTGTTGTTTTTCAATGTTGAGGTTGTTGTTGAATTGGTTGGTGTTTTTCAATGTTGAGTTTGTTGTTGAATTTGTTGGTGTTTTTCAATTTCGAGGTTGTTGTTGAATTTGTTAGTGTTTTTCAATGTTGAGGTTGTTCTTGAATTTGTTGGTGTTTTTCAATGTTGAGGTTGTTGTTGAATTTGTTGGTGTTTTTCAATGTTGAGGTTGTTGTTTTTCAATTTTGAGGTTGTTGTTGAATTTGTTGGTGTTTTTCAATGTTGAGGTTGTTGTTGTTTTTCAATGTTGAGGTTGTTGTTGAATTTGTTGGTGTTTTTCAATGTTGAGGTTGTTGTTGTTTTTAAATGTTGGGTTTGTTGTTGAATTTGTTGGTGTTTTTCAATTTTGAGGATGTTGTTGTTTTTCAATGTTGAGGTTATTGTTGAATTTGTTGGTGTTTTTCAATGTTGAGGTTTTTGTTGTTTTTCAATGTTGAGGTTGTTGTTGTATTTGCTGGTGTTTTTCAATTTCGAGGTTGTTGTTGAATTTGTTGGTGTTTTTCAATGTTGAAGTTGTTGTTGAATTTGCTGGTGTTTTTCAATGTTGAGGTTGTTGTTGTTTTTCAATGTTGAGGTTGTTGTTGAATTTGTTGGTGTTTTTCAATGTTGAGGTTGTTGTTGTTTTTCAATGCTGAGGTTGTTGTTGAATTTGTTGGTGTTTTTCAATGTTGAGGTTGTTGTTGAATTTGTTGGTTTTTTTCAATGTTGAGGTTGTTGTTGTTTTTCAATGTTGAGGTTGTTGTTGAATTTGTTGGTGTTTTTCAATGTTTAGGTTGTTGTTGTTTTTCAATGTTGAGGTTGTTGTTGAATTTGTTGGTGTTTTTCAATGTTGAGGTTGTTGTTGAATTTGTTGGTGTTTTTCAATGTTGAGGTTGTTGTTGAATTTGTTGGTGTTTTTCAATGTTGAGGTTGTTGTTATTTTTCAATGTTGAGGTTGTTGTTTAGTTTGTTGGTGTTTTTCAATGTTGAGGTTGTTGTTGGATTTGCTGGTGTTTTTCAATATTGAGGTTGTTGTTGAATTTGATGGTGTTTTTCAATGTTGAGGTTGTTGTTGTTTTTAAATGTTGAGGTTGTTGTTGAATTTGTTGGTGTTTTTTCAATTTTGAGGTTGTTGGTGTTTTTCAATGTTGAGGTTGTTGTTGAATTTGTTGGTGTTTTTCAGTGTTGAGGTTGTTGTTGAATTTGTTGGTGCTTTTCAATGTTGAGATTGTTGTTGAATTAGTTGGTGTTTTTCAATGTTGAGGTTGTTGTTGTTTTTCAATGTTGAGGTTGTTGTTGAATTGGTTGGTGTTTTTCAATGTTGAGTTTGTTGTTGAATTTGTTGGTGTTTTTCAATTTCGAGGTTGTTGTTGAATTTGTTAGTGTTTTTCAATGTTGAGGTTGTTCTTGAATTTGTTGGTGTTTTTCAATGTTGAGGTTGTTGTTGAATTTGTTGGTGTTTTTCAATGTTGAGGTTGTTGTTTTTCAATTTTGAGGTTGTTGTTGAATTTGTTGGTGTTTTTCAATGTTGAGGTTGTTGTTGTTTTTCAATGTTGAGGTTGTTGTTGAATTTGTTGGTGTTTTTCCATTTTGAGGATGTTGTTGTTTTTCAATGTTGAGGTTGTTGTCGAATTTGTTGGTGTTTTTCAATGTTGAGGTTGTTGTTGTTTTTAAATGTTGGGGTTGTTGTTGAATTTGTTGGTGTTTTTCCATTTTGAGGATGTTGTTGTTTTTCAATGTTGAGGTTGTTGTCTAATTTGTTGGTGTTTTTCAATGTTGAGGTTTTTGTTGTTTTTCAATGTTGAGGATGTTGTTGTATTTGTTGGTGTTTTTCAATTTAGAGGTTGTTGTTGAATTTGTTGGTGTTTTTCAATGTTGAAGTTGTTGTTGAATTTGCTGGTGTTTTTCAATGTTGAGGTTGTTGTTGTTTTTCAATGTTGAGGTTGTTGTTGAATTTGCTGGTGTTTTTCAATGTTGAGGTTGTTGTTGTTTTTCAATGCTGAGGTTGTTGTTGAATTTGTTGGAGTTTTTCAATGTTGAGGTTGTTGTTGAATTTGTTGGTTTTTTTCAATGTTGTGGTTGTTGTTGTTTTTCAATGTTGAGGTTGTTGTTGAATTTGTTGGTGTTTTTCAATGTTCAGGTTGTTGTTGTTTTTCAATGTTGAGGTTGTTGTTGAATTTGTTGGTGTTTTTCAATGTTGAGGTTGTTGTTGAGTTTGTTGGTGTTTTTCAATGTTGAGGTTGTTGTTGAATTTGTTGGTGTTTTTCAATGTTGAGGTTGTTGTTATTTTTCAATGTTGAGGTTGTTGTTTAGTTTGTTGGTGTTTTTCAATGTTGAGGTTGTTGTTGAATTTGCTGGTGTTTTTCAATATTGAGGTTGTTGTTGAATTTGATGGTGTTTTTCAATGTTGAGGTTGATTTTGAATTTGAGGGTGTATTTCAATGTCGAGGTTGTTGTTGAATTTGTTGGTGTTTTTCAATGTTGAGGTTGTTGTTGTTTTTCAATGTTGAGGTTGTTGTTGAATTTGTTGGTGTTTTTCAACGTTGAGGTTGTTGTTGAATTTGTTGGTGTTTTTCAATGTTGAAGTTGTTGTTGTTTTTCAATGTTGAGGTTGTTGTTGAATTTGTTGTTGTTTTTCAATGTTGAGTTTGTTGTTGTATTTCAATGTTGAGGTTGTTGTTGAATTTGTTGGTGTTTTTCAATGTTGAGGTTGTTGTTGTTTTTCAATGTTGAGGTTGTTGTTGAATTTGTTGGTGTTTTTCAATGTTGAGGTTGTTGTTGTTTTTCAATGTTGATGTTGTTGTTGAATTTGTTGGTGCTTTTCAATGTTGAGATTGTTGTTGAATTTGTTGGTGTTTTTCAATGTTGAAGTTGTTGTTGTTTTTCAATGTTGAGGTTGTTGTTGAATTTGTTGGTGTTTTTCAATGTTGAGTTTGTTGTTGAATTTGTTGGTGTTTTTCAATTTCGAGGTTGTTGTTGAATTTGTTAGTGTTTTTCAATGTTGAGGTTGTTCTTGAATTTGTTGGTGTTTTTCAATGTTGAGGTTGTTGTTGAATTTGTTGGTGTTTTTCAATGTTGAGGTTGTTGTTGTTTTTCAATGTTGAGGTTGTTGTTGAATTTGTTGGTGTTTTTCAATGTTTAGTTTGTTGTTGTTTTTCAATGTTGAGGTTGTTGTTGAATTTGTTGGTGTTTTTCAATGTTGAGGTTGTTGTTGTTTTTCAATTTTGAGGTTGTTGTTGAATTTGTTGGTGTTTTTCAATGTTGAGGTTGTTGTTGTTTTTCAATGTTGAGGTTGTTGTTGAATTTGTTGGTGTTTTTCAATGTTGAGGTTGTTGTTGTTTTTAAATGTTGGGGTTGTTGTTGAATTTGTTGGTGTTTTTCCATTTTGAGGATGTTGTTGTTTTTCAATGTTGAGGTTGTTGTCGAATTTGTTGGTGTTTTTCAATGTTGAGGTTTTTGTTGTTTTTCAATGTTGAGGTTGTTGTTGTATTTGTTGGTGTTTTTCAATTTCGAGGTTGTTGTTGAATTTGTTGGTGTTTTTCAATGTTGAAGTTGTTGTTGAATTTGCTGGTGTTTTTCAATGTTGAGGTTGTTGTTGTTTTTCAATGTTGAGGTTGTTGTTGAATTTGTTGGTGTTTTTCAATGTTGAGGTTGTTGTTGTTTTTCAATGTTGAGGTTGTTGTTGAATTTGTTGGTGTTTTTCAATGTTGAGTTTGTTGTTGTATTTCAATGTTGAGGTTGTTGTTGAATTTGTTGGTGTTTTTCAATGTTAAGGTTGTTGTTGTTTTTCAATGTTGAGGTTGTTGTTGAATTTGTTGGTGTTTTTCAATGTTGAGGTTGTTGTTGTTTTTCAATGTTGAGGTTGTTGTTGAATTTGTTGGTGCTTTTCAATGTTGAGATTGTTGTTGAATTTGTTGGTGTTTTTCAATTTCGAGGTTGTTGTTGTTTTTCAATGTTGAGGTTGTTGTTGAATTTGTTGGTGATTTTCAATGTTGAGTTTGTTGTTGAATTTGTTGGTGTTTTTCAATTTCGAGGTTGTTGTTGAATTTGTTAGTGTTTTTCAATGTTGAGGTTGTTCTTGAATTTGTTGGTGTTTTTCAATGTTGAGGTTGTTGTTGAATTTGTTGGTGTTTTTCAATGTTGAGGTTGTTGTTGTTTTTCAATGTTGAGGTTGTTGTTGAATTTGTTGGTGTTTTTCAATGTTTAGTTTGTTGTTGTTTTTCAATGTTGAGGTTGTTGTTGAATTTGTTGGTGTTTTTCAATGTTGAGGTTGTTGTTGTTTTTCCATTTTGAGGTTGTTGTTGAATTTGTTGGTGTTTTTCAATGTTGAGCTTGTTGTTGTTTTTCAATGTTGAGGTTGTTGTTGAACTTGTTGGTGTTTTTCAATGTTGAGGTTGTTGTTGTTTTTAAATGTTGGGGTTGTTGTTGAATTTGTTGGTGTTTTTCAATTTTGAGGATGTTGTTGTTTTTCAATGTTGAAGTTGTTGTTGAATTTGTTGGTGTTTTTCAATGTTGAGGTTTTTGTTGTTTTTCAATGTTGAGCTTGTTGTTGTATTTGTTGGTGTTTTTCAATTTCGAGGTGGTTGTTGAATTTGTTGGTGTTTTTCAATGTTGAAATTGTTGTTGAATTTGCTGGTGTTTTTCAATGTTGAGGTTGTTGTTGTTTTTCAATGTTGAGGTTGTTGTTGAATTTGTTGGTGTTTTTCAATGTTGAGATTGTTGTTGTTTTTCAATGTTGAGGTTGTTGTTCAATTTGTTGATGTTTTTAAATGTTGAGGTTGCTGTTGAATTTGCTGGTGTTTTGCAATGTTGAGGTTGTTGTTGTTTTTCAATGTTGAGGTTGTTGTTGAATTTGTTGGTGTTTTTCAATGTTGAGGTTGTTGTTTTTCAATGTTGAGGTTGTTGTTGTATTTGTTGGTGTTTTTCAATTTCGAGGTTGTTGTTGAATTTGTTGGTGTTTTTCAATGTTGAGGTTGTTGTTGAATTTGTTGGTGTTTTTCAATGTTGAGGTTGTTGTTGTTTTTCAATGCTGAGGTTGTTGTTGAATTTGTTGGTGTTTTTCAATGTTGAGGTTGTTGTTGAATTTGTTGGTGTTTTTCAATATTGAGGTTGTTGTTGTTTTTCAATGTTGAGGTTGTTGTTGAATTTGTTGGTGTTTTTCAATGTTTAGGTTGTTGTTGTTTTTCAATGTTGAGGTTGTTGTGGAATTTGTTGGTGTTTTTCAATGTTGAGGTTGTTGTTGTTTTTCAATAGTGAGGTTGTTGTTGAATTTGTTGGTGTTTTTCAATGTTGAGTTTGTTGTTGTTTTTCAATGTTGAGGTTGTTGTTGAATTTGTTGGTGTTTTTCAATGTTGAGGTTGTTGTTGTTTTTCAATGTTGAGGTTATTGTTGAATTTGTTGGTGTTTTTCAATGATGAGGTTGTTGTTGTTTTTCAGTGTTGAGGTTGTTGTTGAATTTGTTGGTGCTTTTCAATGTTGAGGTTGTTGTTGAATTTGTTGGTGTTTTTCAATGTTGAGGTTGTTGTTGTTTTTCAATGTTGAGGTTGTTGTTGAATTTGTTGGCGTTTTTCAATGTTGAGGTTGTTGTTGAATTTGTTGGTGTTTTTCAATGTTGAGGTTGTTGTTGTTTTTCAATGTTGAGGTTGTTGTTGAAATTGTTGGTGTTTTTCAATGTTGAGTTTGTTGTTGTTTTTTAATGTTGAGGTTTTTGTTGAATTTGTTGGTGTTTTTCAATGTTGAGGTTGTTGTTGAATTTGTTGGTGTTTTCCAATGTTGAGGTTGTTGTTGAATTTGTTGGTGTTTTTCAATGTTGAGGTTGTTGTTGAATTTGTTGGTGTTTTTCAATGTTGAGGTTGTTGTTGTTTTTCAATGTTGAGGTTGTTGTTGAATTTGTTGTTGTTTTTCAATGTTGAGTTTGTTGTTGTTTTTCAATGTTGAGGTTGTTGTTGAATTTGTTGGTCTTTTTCAATGTTGAGGTTGTTGTTGTTTTTCAATGTTGAGGTTGTTGTTGAATTTGTTGGTGTTTTTCAATGTTGAGGTTGTTGGTGTTTTTCAATGTTGAGGTTGTTGTTGAATTTGTTGAAGTTTTTCAATGTTGAGGTTGTTGTTGAATTTGTTGGTGTTTTTCAATGTTGAGGTTGTTGTTGTTTTTCAATGTTGAGGTTGTTGTTGAGTTTGTTGGTGTTTTTCAATGTTGAGGTTGTTGTTGAATTTGTTGGTGTTTTTCAATGTTGAGGTTGTTGTTGAATTTGTTGGTGTTTTTCAATGCTGAGGTTGTTGTTGTTTTTAAATGTTGGGGTTGTTGAATTTGTTGGTGTTTTTCAATTTTGAGGATGTTGTTGTTTTTCAATGTTGAGGTTGTTGTTGAATTTGTTGGTGTTTTTCCATGATGAGGTTGTTATTGTTTTTCAAAGTTGAGGTTGTTGTTGTATTTGTTGGTGTTTTTCAATGTGGGGGTTGTTGTTGAATTTGTTGGTGTTTTTCTATGTTGAATTTTTTGTTGAATTTGTTGGTGTTTTTCAATGTTGAGGTTGTTGTTTTTCAATGTTGAGGTTGTTGTTGAATTTGTTGGCGTTTTTAAATGTTGAGGTTGTTGTCGAATTTGTTGGTGTTTTTCAATGTTGAGGTTGTTGTTGTTTTTCAATTTTGAGGTTGTTGTTGAATTTGTTGGTGTTTTTCAATGTTGAGCTTGTTGTTGTTTTTCAATGTTGATGTTGTTGTTGAATTTGTTGTTGTTTTTCAATGTTGAGGTTGTTGTTGAATTTGTTGGTGTTTTTCAAAGTTGAGGTTGTTGTTGATTTTCAATTTTGAGGTTGTTGTTGAATTTGTTGGTGTTTTTCAATGTTGAGCTTGTTGTTGTTTTTCAATGTTGAGGTTGTTGTTGAATTTGTTGGTGTTTTTCAATGTTGAGGTTGTTGTTGTTTTTAAATGTTGGGGTTGTTGTTGAATTTGTTGGTGTTTTTCAATGTTGAGGTTTTTGTTGTTTTTCAATGTTGAGGTTGTTGTTGTATTTGTTGGTGTTTTTCAATTTCGAGGTTGTTGTTGAATTTGTTGGTGTTTTTCAATGTTGAAGTTGTTGTTGAATTTGCTGGTGTTTTTCAATGTTGAGGTTGTTGTTGTTTTTCAATGTTGAGGTTGTTGTTGAATTTGTTGGTGTTTTTCAATGTTGAGGTTGTTGTTGTTTTACAATGCTGAGGTTGTTGTTGAATTTGTTGGTGTTTTTCAATGTTGAGGTTGTTGTTGAATTTGTTGGTGTTTTTCAATGTTGAGGTTGTTGTTGTTTTTCAATGTTGAGGTTGTTGTTGAATTTGTTGGTGTTTTTCAATGTTTAGGTTGTTGTTGTTTTTCAATGTTGAGGTTGTTGTTGAATTTGTTGGTGTTTTTCAATGTTGAGGTTGTTGTTGAATTTGTTGGTGTTTTTCAATGTTGAGGTTGTTGTTGAATTTGTTGGTGTTTTTCAATGTTGAGGTTGTTGTTATTTTTCAATGTTGAGGTTGTTGTTGAGTTTGTTGGTGTTTTTCAATGTTGAGGTTGTTGTTGAATTTGTTGGTGTTTTTCAATGTTGAGGTTGTTGTTGAATTTGTTGGTGTTTTTCAATGTTGAGGTTGTTGTTGTTTTTAAATGTTGAGGTTGTTGTTGAATTTGTTGGTGTTTTTTCAATTTTGAGGTTGTTGGTGTTTTTCAATGTTGAGGTTGATTTTGAATTTGAGGGTGTTTTTCAATGTCGAGGTTGTTGTTGAATTTGTTGGTGTTTTTCAATGTTGAGGTTGTTGTTGTTTTTCAATGTTGAGGTTGTTGTTGAATTTGTTGGTGTTTTTCAATGTTGAGATTGTTGTTGTTTTTCAATGTTGAGGTTGTTGTTCAATTTGTTGATGTTTTTAAATGTTGAGGTTGCTGTTGAATTTGCTGGTGTTTTGCAATGTTGAGGTTGTTGTTGTTTTTCAATGTTGAGGTTGTTGTTGAATTTGTTGGTGTTTTTCAATGTTGAGGTTGTTGTTTTTCAATGTTGAGGTTGTTGTTGTATTTGTTGGTGTTTTTCAATTTCGAGGTTGTTGTTGAATTTGTTGGTGTTTTTCAATGTTGAGGTTGTTGTTGAATTTGTTGGTGTTTTTCAATGTTGAGGTTGTTGTTGTTTTTCAATGCTGAGGTTGTTGTTGAATTTGTTGGTGTTTTTCAATGTTGAGGTTATTGTTGAATTTGTTGGTGTTTTTCAATATTGAGGTTGTTGTTGTTTTTCAATGTTGAGGTTGTTGTTGAATTTGTTGGTGTTTTTCAATGTTTAGGTTGTTGTTGTTTTTCAATGTTGAGGTTGTTGTTGAATTTGTTGGTGTTTTTCAATGTTGAGGTTGTTGTGGAATTTGTTGGTGTTTTTCAATGTTGAGGTTGTTGTTGTTTTTCAATGTTGAGGTTGTTGTTGAATTTGTTGGTGTTTTTCAATGTTGAGTTTGTTGTTGTTTTTCAATGTTGAGGTTGTTTTTGAATTTGTTGGTGTTTTTCAATGTTGAGGTTGTTGTTGTTTTTCAATGTTGAGGTTATTGTTGAATTTGTTGGTGTTTTTCAATGTTGAGGTTGTTGTTGTTTTTCAGTGTTGAGGTTGTTGTTGAATTTGTTGGTGCTTTTCAATGTTGAGGTTGTTGTTGAATTTGTTGGTGTTTTTCAATGTTGAGGTTGTTGTTGTTTTTCAATGTTAAGGTTGTTGTTGAATTTGTTGGCGTTTTTCAATGTTGAGGTTGTTGTTGAATTTGTTGGTGTTTTTCAATGTTGAGGTTGTTGTTGTTTTTCAATGTTGAGGTTGTTGTTGAAATTGTTGGTGTTTTTCAATGTTGAGTTTGTTGTTGTTTTTCAATGTTGAGGTTGTTGTTGAATTTGTTGGTGTTTTTCAATGTTGAGGTTGTTGTTGAATTTGTTGGTGTTTTCCAATGTTGAGGTTGTTGTTGAATTTGTTGGTGTTTTTCAATGTTGAGGTTGTTGTTGTTTTTCAATGTTGAGGTTGTTGTTGAATTTGTTGTTGTTTTTCAATGTTGAGTTTGTTGTTGTTTTTCAATGTTGAGGTTGTTGTTGAATTTGTTGGTCTTTTTCAATGTTGAGGTTGTTGTTGTTTTTCAATGTTGAGGTTGTTGTTGAATTTGTTGGTGTTTTTCAATGTTGAGGTTGTTGGTGTTTTTCAATGTTGAGGTTGTTGTTGAATTTGTTGAAGTTTTTCAATGTTGAGGTTGTTGTTGAATTTGTTGGTGTTTTTCAATGTTGAGGTTGTTGTTGTTTTTCAATGTTGAGGTTGTTGTTGAGTTTGTTGGTGTTTTTCAATGTTGAGGTTGTTGTTGAATTTGTTGGTGTTTTTCAATGTTGAGGTTGTTGTTGAATTTGTTGGTGTTTTTCAATGCTGAGGTTGTTGTTGTTTTTAAATGTTGAGGTTGTTGTTGAATTTGTTGGTGTTTTTCAATTTTGAGGATGTTGTTGTTTTTCAATGTTGAGGTTGTTGTTGAATTTGTTGGTGTTTTTCCATGATGAGGTTGTTGTTGTTTTTCAAAGTTGAGGTTGTTGTTGTATTTGTTGGTGTTTTTCAATGTGGGGGTTGTTGTTGAATTTGTTGGTGTTTTTCTATGTTGAATTTTTTGTTGAATTTGTTGGTGTTTTTCAATGTTGAGGTTGTTGTTTTTCAATGTTGAGGTTGTTGTTGAATTTGTTGGCGTTTTTAAATGTTGAGGTTGTTGTCGAATTTGTTGGTGTTTTCAATGTTGAGGTTTTTGTTGAATTTGTTGGTGTTTTTCAATGTTGAGGTTGTTGTTGTTTTTCAATGTTGAGGTTGTTGTTGAATTTGATGGTGTTTTTCAATGTCGAGGTTGTTGTTGAATTTGTTGGTGTTTTTCAATGTTGAAGTTGTTGTTGAATTTGTTGGTGTTTTTCAATGTTGAGGTTGCTGCTGTTTTTCAATGTTAAGGTTGTTGTTGAATTTGTTGGTGTTTTTCAATGTTGAGGTTGTTGCTGAATTTGTTGCTGTTTTTCAACGTTGAGGTTGTTGTTGAATTTGTTGGTGTTTTTCAATGTTGAGGTTGATATTATTTTTCAATGTTGAGGTTGTTGTTGAGTTTGTTGGTGTTTTTCAATGTTGAGGTTGTTGTTGAATTTGTTGGTGTTTTTCAATGTTGAGGTTGTTGTTGAATTTGTTGGTGTTTTTCAATGTTGAGGTCGTTGTTGTTTTTAAATGTTGAGGTTGTTGTTGAATTTGTTGGTGTTTTTTCAATTTTGAGGTTGTTGGTGTTTTTCAATGTTGAGGTTGATTTTGAATTTGAGGGTTTTTTTCAATGTCGAGGTTGTTGTTGAATTTGTTGGTGTTTTTCAATGTGGAGGTTGTTGTTGTTTTTCAATGTTGAGGTTGTTGTTGAATTTGCTGGTGTTTTTCAATGTTGAGGTTGTTGTTGTTTTTCAATGCTGAGGTTGTTGTTGTATTTGTTGGTGTTTTTCAATTTCGAGGTTGTTGTTGAATTTGTTGGTGTTTTTCAATGTTGAAGTTGTTGTTGAATTTGTTGGTGTTTTTCAATGTTGAGGTTGTTGTTGTTTTTCAATGTTGAGGTTGTTGTTGAATTTGTTGGTGTTTTTCAATGTTGAGGTTGTTGTTGTTTTTCAATGCTGAGGTTGTTGTTGAATTTGTTGGTGTTTTTCACTGTTGAGGTTGTTGTTGAATTTGTTGGTGTTTTTCAATGTTGAGGTTGTTGTTGTTTTTCAATGTTGAGGTTGCTGTTGAATTTGTTGGTGTTTTTCAATGTTTAGGTTGTTGTTGTTTTTCAATGTTGAGGTTGTTGTTGAATTTGTTGGTGTTTTTCAACGTTGAGGTTGTTGTTGAATTTATTGGTGTTTTTCAATGTTGAGGTTGTTGTTGTTTTTCAATGTTGAGGTTGTTGTTGAATTTGTTGGTGTTTTTCAATGTTGAGTTTGTTGTTGTATTTCAATGTTGAGGTTGTTGTTGAATTTGTTGGTGTTTTTCAATGTTGAGGTTGTTGTTGCTTTTCAATGTTGAGGTTGTTGTTGAATTTGTTGGTGTTTTTCAATGTTGAGGTTGTTGTTGTTTTTCAATGTTGAGGTTGTTGTTGAATTTGTTGGTGCTTTTCAATGTTGAGATTGTTGTTGAATTTGTTGGTGTTTTTCAATGTTGAGGTTGTTGTTGTTTTTCAATGTTGAGGTTGTTGTTGAATTTGTTGGTGTTTTTCAATGTTGAGTTTGTTGTTGAATTTGTTGGTGTTTTTCAATTTCGAGGTTGTTGTTGAATTTGTTAGTGTTTTTCAAAGTTGAGGTTGTTGTTGAATTTGTTGGTGTTTTTCAATGTTGAGGTTGTTGTTGAATTTGTTGGTGTTTTTCAAAGTTGAGGTTGTTGTTGTTTTTCAATGTAGAGGTTGTTGTTGAATTTGTTGGTGTTTTTCAATGTTTAGTTTGTTGTTGTTTTTCAATGTTGAGGTTGTTGTTGAATTTGTTGGTGTTTTTCAATGTTGAGGTTGTTGTTGTTTTTCAATTTTCAGGTTGTTGTTGAATTTGTTGGTGTTTTTCAATGTTGAGGTTGTTGTTGTTTTTCAATGTTGAGGTTGTTGTTCAATTTGTTGGTGTTTTTCAATTTCGAGGTTGTTGTTGAATTTGTTGGTGTTTTTCAATGTTGAAGTTGTTGTTGAATTTGTTGGTGTTTTTCAATGTTGAGTTCGTTGTTGTTTTTCAATGTTGAGGTTGTTGTTGAATTTGTTGGTGTTTTTCAATGTTGAGGTTGTTGTTGTTTTTCAATGCTGAGGTTGTTGTTGAATTTGCTGGTGTTTTTCAATGTTGAGGTTGTTGTTGAATTTGTTGGTGTTTTTCAATGTTGAGGTTGTTGTTGTTTTTCAATGTTGAGGTTGTTGTTGAATTTGTTGGTGTTTTTCAATGTTGAGGTTGTTGTTGTTTTTCAATGTTAAGGTTGTTGTTGAATTTGTTGGCGTTTTTCAATGTTGAGGTTGTTGTTGAATTTGTTGGTGTTTTTCAATGTTGAGGTTGTTGTTGTTTTTCAATGTTGAGGTTGTTGTTGAAATTGTTGGTGTTTTTCAATGTTGAGTTTGTTGTTGTTTTTCAATGTTGAGGTTGTTGTTGAATTTGTTGGTGTTTTTCAATGTTGAGGTTGTTGTTGAATTTGTTGGTGTTTTCCAATGTTGAGGTTGTTGTTGAATTTGTTGGTGTTTTTCAATGTTGAGGTTGTTGTTGTTTTTCAATGTTGAGGTTGTTGTTGAATTTGTTGTTGTTTTTCAATGTTGAGTTTGTTGTTGTTTTTCAATGTTGAGGTTGTTGTTGAATTTGTTGGTCTTTTTCAATGTTGAGGTTGTTGTTGTTTTTCAATGTTGAGGTTGTTGTTGAATTTGTTGGTGTTTTTCAATGTTGAGGTTGTTGGTGTTTTTCAATGTTGAGGTTGTTGTTGAATTTGTTGAAGTTTTTCAATGTTGAGGTTGTTGTTGAATTTGTTGGTGTTTTTCAATGTTGAGGTTGTTGTTGTTTTTCAATGTTGAGGTTGTTGTTGAGTTTGTTGGTGTTTTTCAATGTTGAGGTTGTTGTTGAATTTGTTGGTGTTTTTCAATGTTGAGGTTGTTGTTGAATTTGTTGGTGTTTTTCAATGCTGAGGTTGTTGTTGTTTTTAAATGTTGAGGTTGTTGTTGAATTTGTTGGTGTTTTTCAATTTTGAGGATGTTGTTGTTTTTCAATGTTGAGGTTGTTGTTGAATTTGTTGGTGTTTTTCCATGATGAGGTTGTTGTTGTTTTTCAAAGTTGAGGTTGTTGTTGTATTTGTTGGTGTTTTTCAATGTGGGGGTTGTTGTTGAATTTGTTGGTGTTTTTCTATGTTGAATTTTTTGTTGAATTTGTTGGTGTTTTTCAATGTTGAGGTTGTTGTTTTTCAATGTTGAGGTTGTTGTTGAATTTGTTGGCGTTTTTAAATGTTGAGGTTGTTGTCGAATTTGTTGGTGTTTTCAATGTTGAGGTTTTTGTTGAATTTGTTGGTGTTTTTCAATGTTGAGGTTGTTGTTGTTTTTCAATGTTGAGGTTGTTGTTGAATTTGATGGTGTTTTTCAATGTCGAGGTTGTTGTTGAATTTGTTGGTGTTTTTCAATGTTGAAGTTGTTGTTGAATTTGTTGGTGTTTTTCAATGTTGAGGTTGCTGCTGTTTTTCAATGTTAAGGTTGTTGTTGAATTTGTTGGTGTTTTTCAATGTTGAGGTTGTTGCTGAATTTGTTGCTGTTTTTCAACGTTGAGGTTGTTGTTGAATTTGTTGGTGTTTTTCAATGTTGAGGTTGATATTATTTTTCAATGTTGAGGTTGTTGTTGAGTTTGTTGGTGTTTTTCAATGTTGAGGTTGTTGTTGAATTTGTTGGTGTTTTTCAATGTTGAGGTTGTTGTTGAATTTGTTGGTGTTTTTCAATGTTGAGGTCGTTGTTGTTTTTAAATGTTGAGGTTGTTGTTGAATTTGTTGGTGTTTTTTCAATTTTGAGGTTGTTGGTGTTTTTCAATGTTGAGGTTGATTTTGAATTTGAGGGTTTTTTTCAATGTCGAGGTTGTTGTTGAATTTGTTGGTGTTTTTCAATGTGGAGGTTGTTGTTGAATTTGCTGGTGTTTTTCAATGTTGAGGTTGTTGTTGAATTTGCTGGTGTTTTTCAATGTTGAGGTTGTTGTTGTTTTTCAATGCTGAGGTTGTTGTTGTATTTGTTGGTGTTTTTCAATTTCGAGGTTGTTGTTGAATTTGTTGGTGTTTTTCAATGTTGAAGTTGTTGTTGAATTTGTTGGTGTTTTTCAATGTTGAGGTTGTTGTTGTTTTTCAATGTTGAGGTTGTTGTTGAATTTGTTGGTGTTTTTCAATGTTGAGGTTGTTGTTGTTTTTCAATGCTGAGGTTGTTGTTGAATTTGTTGGTGTTTTTCAATGTTGAGGTTGTTGTTGAATTTGTTGGTGTTTTTCAATGTTGAGGTTGTTGTTGTTTTTCAATGTTGAGGTTGCTGTTGAATTTGTTGGTGTTTTTCAATGTTTAGGTTGTTGTTGTTTTTCAATGTTGAGGTTGTTGTTGAATTTGTTGGTGTTTTTCAACGTTGAGGTTGTTGTTGAATTTATTGGTGTTTTTCAATGTTGAGGTTGTTGTTGTTTTTCAATGTTGAGGTTGTTGTTGAATTTGTTGGTGTTTTTCAATGTTGAGTTTGTTGTTGTATTTCAATGTTGAGGTTGTTGTTGAATTTGTTGGTGTTTTTCAATGTTGAGGTTGTTGTTGCTTTTCAATGTTGAGGTTGTTGTTGAATTTGTTGGTGTTTTTCAATGTTGAGGTTGTTGTTGTTTTTCAATGTTGAGGTTGTTGTTGAATTTGTTGGTGCTTTTCAATGTTGAGATTGTTGTTGAATTTGTTGGTGTTTTTCAATGTTGAGGTTGTTGTTGTTTTTCAATGTTGAGGTTGTTGTTGAATTTGTTGGTGTTTTTCAATGTTGAGTTTGTTGTTGAATTTGTTGGTGTTTTTCAATTTCGAGGTTGTTGTTGAATTTGTTAGTGTTTTTCAAAGTTGAGGTTGTTGTTGAATTTGTTGGTGTTTTTCAATGTTGAGGTTGTTGTTGAATTTGTTGGTGTTTTTCAAAGTTGAGGTTGTTGTTGTTTTTCAATGTAGAGGTTGTTGTTGAATTTGTTGGTGTTTTTCAATGTTTAGTTTGTTGTTGTTTTTCAATGTTGAGGTTGTTGTTGAATTTGTTGGTGTTTTTCAATGTTGAGGTTGTTGTTGTTTTTCAATTTTCAGGTTGTTGTTGAATTTGTTGGTGTTTTTCAATGTTGAGGTTGTTGTTGTTTTTCAATGTTGAGGTTGTTGTTCAATTTGTTGGTGTTTTTCAATTTCGAGGTTGTTGTTGAATTTGTTGGTGTTTTTCAATGTTGAAGTTGTTGTTGAATTTGTTGGTGTTTTTCAATGTTGAGTTCGTTGTTGTTTTTCAATGTTGAGGTTGTTGTTGAATTTGTTGGTGTTTTTCAATGTTGAGGTTGTTGTTGTTTTTCAATGCTGAGGTTGTTGTTGAATTTGCTGGTGTTTTTCAATGTTGAGGTTGTTGTTGAATTTGTTGGTGTTTTTCAATGTTGAGGTTGTTGTTGTTTTTCAATGTTGAGGTTGTTGTTGAATTTGTTGGTGTTTTTCAATGTTGAGGTTGTTGTTGTTTTTCAATGTTGAGGTTCTTGTTGAATTTGTTGGTGTTTTTCAATTTCGAGGTTGTTGTTGAATTTGTTTGTGTTTTTCAATGTTGAGGTTGTTGTTGTTTTTCAATGCTGAGGTTATTGTTGAATTTGTTCGTGTTTTTCAATGTTGAGGTTGTTGTTGTTTTTCAATGTTGAGGTTGTTGTTGAATTTGTTGGTGTTTTTCAATGTTGAGTTTGTTGTTGTTTTTCAATGTTGAGGTTGTCGTTGAATTTGTTGGTGTTTTTCAATGTTGAGGTTGTTGTTGTTTTTCAATGCTGAGGTTGTTGTTGAATTTGTTGGTGTTTTTCACTGTTGAGGTTGTTGTTGAATTTGTTGGTGTTTTTCAATGATGAGGTTGTTGTTGTTTTTCAATGTTGAGGTTGTTGAATTTGTGGGTGTTTTTCAATCTTGAGTTTGTTGTTGAATTTGTTGGTGTTTTTCAATGTTGAGGTTGTTGTTGAATTTGTTGGTGTTTTTCAATGTTGAGGTTTTTGTTATTTTTCAATGTTGAGGTTGTTGTTGAGTTTGTTGGTGTTTTTCAATGTTGATCTTGTTGTTGAATTTGTTGGTGTTTTTCAATTTTGAGGTTGTTGTTGAATTTGTTGGTGTTTTTCAATGTTGAGGTTGTTGTTGTTTTTAAATGTTGAGGTTGTTGTTGAATTTGCTGGTCTTTTTTCAATTTTGAGGTTGTTGGTGTTTTTCAATGTTGAGGTTGATTTTGAATTTGAGGGTGTATTTCAATGTCGAGGTTGTTGTTGAATTTGTTGGTGTTTTTCAATGTTGAGGTTGTTGTTGTTTTTCAATGTTGAGGTTGTTGTTGAATTTGTTGGTGTTTTTCAATGTTGAGATTGTTGTTGTTTTTCAATGTTGAGGTTGTTGTTGAATTTGTTGGTGTTTTTAAATGTTGAGGTTGTTGTTGAATTTGTTGGTGTTTTTCAATGTTGAGGTTGTTGTTGTTTTTCAATGTTGAGGTTGTTGTTGAATTTGTTGGTGTTTTTCAATTTCGAGGTTGTTGTTGAATTTGTTTGTGTTTTTCAAAGTTGAGGTTGTTGTTGTTTTTCAATGCTGAGGTTATTGTTGAATTTGTTCGTGTTTTTCAATGTTGAGGTTGTTGTTGTTTTTCAATGTTGAGGTTGTTGTTGAATTTGTTGGTGTTTTTCAATGTTGAGTTTGTTGTTGTTTTTCAATGTTGAGGTTGTCGTTGAATTTGTTGGTGTTTTTCAATGTTGAGGTTGTTGTTGTTTTTCAATGCTGAGGTTGTTGTTGAATTTGTTGGTGTTTTTCAATGTTGAGGTTGATGTTGAATTTGTTGGTGTTTTTCAATGATGAGGTTGTTGTTGTTTTTCAATGTTGAGGTTGTTGAATTTGTGGGTGTTTTTCAATCTTGAGTTGGTTGTTGAATTTATTGGTGTTTTTCAATGTTGAGGTTGTTGTTGAATTTGTTGGTGTTTTTCAATGTTGAGGTTGTTGTTATTTTTCAATGTTGAGGTTGTTGTTGAGTTTGTTGGTGTTTTTCAATGTTGATGTTGTTGTTGAATTTGTTGGTGTTTTTCAATTTTGAGGTTGTTGTTGAATTTGTTGGTGTTTTTCAATGTTGAGGTTGTTGTTGTTTTTAAATGTTGAGGTTGTTGTTGAATTTGCTGGTCTTTTTTCAATTTTGAGGTTGTTGGTGATGTTCAATGTTGAGGTTGATTTTGAATTTGAGGGTGTTTTTCAATGTCGAGGTTGTTGTTGAATTTGTTGGTGTTTTTCAATGTTGAGGTTGTTGTTGTTTTTCAATGTTGAGGTTGTTGTTGAATTTGTTGGTGTTTTTCAATGTTGAGATTGTTGTTGTTTTTCAATGTTGAGGTTGTTGTTGAATTTGTTGGTGTTTTTAAATGTTGAGGTTGTTGTTGAATTTGTTGGTGTTTTGCAATGTTGAGGTTGTTGTTGTTTTTCAATGTTGAGGTTGTTGTTGAATTTGTTGGTGTTTTTCAATGTTGAGGTTTTTGTTGTTTTTCAATGTTGAGGTTGCTGTTGTATTTGTTGGTGTTTTTCAATTTCGAGGTTGTTGTTGAATTTGTTGGTGTTTTTCAATGTTGAATTTGTTGTTGAATTTGTTGGTTATTTTCAATGTTGAGGTTGTTGTTGTTTTTCAATGTTGAGGTTGTTGTTGAATTTGTTGGTGTTTTTCAATGTTGAGGTTGTTGTTGTTTTTCAATGCTGAGGTTGTTGTTGAATTTGTTGGTGTTTTTCAATGTTGAGGTTGTTGTTGAATTTGTTGGTGTTTTTCAATGTTGAGGTTGTTGTTGTTTTTCAATGTTGAGGTTGTTGTTGAGTTTGTTGGTGTTTTTCAATGTTGAGGTTCTTGTTGAATTTGTTGGTGTCTTTCAATGTTGAGGTTGTTGTTGAATTTGTTGGTCTTTTTCAATGTTGAGGTTGTTGTTGTTTTTCAATGTTGAGGTTGTTGTTGAATTTGTTGGTGTTTTTCAACGTTGAGGGTGTTGTTGAATCTGTTTTTTGTTTTTCAATGTTGAGGTTGTTGTTGTTTTTCAATGTTGAGGTTGTTGTTGAATTTGTTGGTGTTTTTCAATGTTGAGTTTGTTGTTGTTTTTCAATGTTGAGGTTGTTGTTGAATTTGTTGGTGTTTTTCAATGTTGAGGTTGTTGTTGTTTTTCAATGTTGAGGTTGTTGTTGAATTTGTTGGTGTTTTTCAATGTTGAGGTTGTTGTTGTTTTTCAATGTTGAGTTTGTTGTTGAATTTGTTGGTGCTTTTCAATGTTGAGATTGTTGTTGAATTTGTTGGTGTTTTTCAATGTTGAGGTTGTTGTTGTTTTTCAATGTTGAGGTTGTTGTTGAATTTGTTGGTGTTTTCCATTGTTGAGTTTGTTGTTGAATTTGTTGGTGTTTTTCAATGTCGAGGTTGTTGTTGAATTTGTTAGTGTTTTTCAATGTTGAAGTTGTTGTTGAATTTGTTGGTGTTTTTCAATGTTGAGGTTGTTGTTGAATTTGTTGGTGTTTTTCAATGTTGAGGTTGTTGTTGTTTTTCAATGTTGAGGTTGTTGTTGAGTTTCTTGGTGTTTTTCAATGTTTAGTTTGTTGTTGTTTTTCAATGTTGAGGTTGTTGTTGAATTTGTTGGTGTTTTTCAATTTCGAGGTTGTTGTTGAATTTGTTGGTGTTTTTCAATGTTGAAGTTGTTGTTGAATTTGTTGGTGTTTTTCAATGTTGAGGTTGTTGTTGTTTTTCAATGTTGTGGTTGTTGTTGAATTTGTTGGTGTTTTTCAATGTTGAGGTTGTTGTTGTTTTTCATTGTTGTGGTTGTTGTTGAATTTGTTGGTGTTTTTCAATGTTGAGTTTGTTGTTGTTTTTCAATGTTGAGGTTGTTGTTGAATTTGTTGGTGTTTTTCAATGTTGAGGTTGTTGTTGTTTTTCAATGTTGAGGTTGTTGTTGAATTTGTTGGTGTTTTTCAATGTTGAGGTTGTTGTTGTTTTTCAATGCTGAGGTTGTTGTTGAATTTGTTGGTGTTTTTCAATGTTGAGGTTGTTGTTGAATTTGTTGGTGTTTTTCAATGTTGAGGTTGTTGTTGTTTTTCAATGTTGAGGTTGTTGTTGAGTTTGTTGGTGTTTTTCAATGTTGAGGTTCTTGTTGAATTTGTTGGTGTCTTTCAATGTTGAGGTTGTTGTTGAATTTGTTGGTCTTTTTCAATGTTGAGGTTGTTGTTGTTTTTCAATGTTGAGGTTGTTGTTGAATTTGTTGGTGTTTTTCAACGTTGAGGGTGTTGTTGAATCAGTTTTTTGTTTTTCAATGTTGAGGTTGTTGTTGTTTTTCAATGTTGAGGTTGTTGTTGAATTTGTTGGTGTTTTTCAATGTTGAGTTTGTTGTTGTTTTTCAATGTTGAGGTTGTTGTTGAATTTGTTGGTGTTTTTCAATGTTGAGGTTGTTGTTGTTTTTCAATGTTGAGGTTGTTGTTGAATTTGTTGGTGTTTTTCAATGTTGAGGTTGTTGTTGTTTTTCAATGTTGAGTTTGTTGTTGAATTTGTTGGTGCTTTTCAATGTTGAGATTGTTGTTGAATTTGTTGGTGTTTTTCAATGTTGAGGTTGTTGTTGTTTTTCAATGTTGAGGTTGTTGTTGAATTTGTTGGTGTTTTCCATTGTTGAGTTTGTTGTTGAATTTGTTGGTGTTTTTCAATGTCGAGGTTGTTGTTGAATTTGTTAGTGTTTTTCAATGTTGAAGTTGTTGTTGAATTTGTTGGTGTTTTTCAATGTTGAGGTTGTTGTTGAATTTGTTGGTGTTTTTCAATGTTGAGGTTGTTGTTGTTTTTCAATGTTGAGGTTGTTGTTGAGTTTCTTGGTGTTTTTCAATGTTTAGTTTGTTGTTGTTTTTCAATGTTGAGGTTGTTGTTGAATTTGTTGGTGTTTTTCAATTTCGAGGTTGTTGTTGAATTTGTTGGTGTTTTTCAATGTTGAAGTTGTTGTTGAATTTGTTGGTGTTTTTCAATGTTGAGGTTGTTGTTGTTTTTCAATGTTGTGGTTGTTGTTGAATTTGTTGGTGTTTTTCAATGTTGAGGTTGTTGTTGTTTTTCAATGCTGAGGTTGTTGTTGAATTTGCTGGTGTTTTTCAATGTTGAGGTTGTTGTTGTTTTTCAATGTTGAGGTTGTTGTTGAATTTGTTGGTGTTTTTCAATGTTGAGGTTGTTGTTGTTTTTCAATGTTGAGGTTGTTGTTGAATTTGTTGGTGTTTTTCAATTTCGAGGTTGTTGTTGAATTTGTTTGTGTTTTTCAATGTTGAAGTTGTTGTTGTTTTTCAATGTTGAGGTTATTGTTGAATTTGTTCGTGTTTTTCAATGTTGAGGTTGTTGTTGTTTTTCAATGTTGAGGTTGTTGTTGAATTTGTTGGTGTTTTTCAATGTTGAGGTTGTTGTTGTTTTTCAATGTTGAGGTTGTTGTTGAATTTGTTGGTGTTTTTCAATGTTGAGGTTGTTGTTGAATTTGTTGGTGTTTTTCACTGTTGAGGTTGTTGTTGAATTTGTTGGTGTTTTTCAATGATGAGGTTGTTGTTGTTTTTCAATGTTGAGGTTGTGGAATTTGTGGGTGTTTTTCAATCTTGAGTTTGTTGTTGAATTTGTTGGTGTTTTTCAATGTTGAGGTTGTTGTTGAATTTGTTGGTGTTTTTCAATGTTGAGGTTGTTGTTATTTTTCAATGTTGAGGTTGTTGTTGAGTTTGTTGGTGTTTTTCAATGTTGATGTTGTTGTTGAATTTGTTGGTGTTTTTCAATTTTGAGGTTGTTGTTGAATTTGTTGGTGTTTTTCAATGTTGAGGTTGTTGTTGTTTTTAAATGTTGAGGTTCTTGTTGAATTTGCTGGTGTTTTTTCAATTTTGAGGTTGTTGGTGTTGTTCAATGTTGAGGTTGATTTTGAATTTGAGGGTGTTTTTCAATGTTGAGGTTGTTGTTGAATTTGTTGGTGTTTTTCAATGTTGAGGTTGTTGTTGTTTTTCAATGTTGAGGTTGTTGTTGAATTTGTTGGTGTTTTTCAATGTTGAGATTGTTGTTTTTTTTTCAATGTTGAGGTTGTTGTTGAATTTGTTGGTGTTTTTAAATGTTGAGGTTGTTGTTGAATTTTTTGGTGTTTTGCAATGTTGAGGTTGTTGTTGTTTTTCAATGTTGAGGTTGTTGTTGAATTTGTTGGTGTTTTTCAATGTTGAGGTTTTTGTTGTTTTTCAATGTTGAGGTTGTTGTTGTATTTGTTGGTGTTTTTCAATTTCGAGGTTGTTGTTGAATTTGTTGGTGTTTTTCAATTTCGAGGTTGTTGTTGAATTTGTTGGTGTTTTTCAAGGTTGAATTTGTTGTTGAATTTGTTGGTTATTTTCAATGTTGAGGTTGTTGTTGTTTTTCAATGTTGAGGTTGTTGTTGAATTTGTTGGTGTTTTTCAATGTTGAGGTTGTTGTTGTTTTTCAATGCTGAGGTTGTTGTTGAATTTGTTGGTGTTTTTCAATGTTGAGGTTGTTGTTGAATTTGTTGGTGTTTTTCAATGTTGAGGTTGTTGTTGTTTTTCAATGTTGAGGTTGTTGTTGAATTTGTTGGTGTTTTTCAATGTTTAGGTTGTTGTTGTTTTTCAATGTTGAGGTTGTTGTTGAATTTGTTGGTGTTTTTCAATGTTGAGGTTGTTGTTGAATTTGTTGTTGTTTTTCAATGTTGAGGTTGTTGTTATTTTTCAATGTTGAGGTTGTTGTTGAGTTTGTTGGTGTTTTTCAATGTTGAGGTTGTTGTTGAATTTGTTGGTGTTTTTCAATGTTGAGGTTGTTGTTGAATTTGTTGGTGTTTTTCAATGTTGAGGTTGTTGTTGTTTTTCAATGTTGAGGTTGTTGTTGAATTTGTTGGTGTTTTTCAACGTTGAGGGTCTTGTTGAATCTGTTGTTTTTTTTCAATGTTGAGGTTGTTGTTGTTTTTCAATGTTGAGGTTGTTGTTGAATTTGTTGGTGTTTTTCAATGTTGAGTTTGTTGTTGTTTTTCAATGTTGAGGTTGTTGTTGAATTTGTTGGTGTTTTTCAATGTTGAGGTTGTTGTTGTTTTTCAATGTTGAGGTTGTTGTTGAATTTGTTGGTGTTTTTCAATGTTGAGGTTGTTGTTGTTTTTCAATGTTGAGGTTGTTGTTGAATTTGTTGGTGCTTTTCAATGTTGAGATTGTTGTTGTATTTGTTGGTGTTTTTCAATGTTGAGGTTGTTGTTGTTTTTCAATGTTGAGGTTGTTGTTGAATTTGTTGGTGTTTTTCAATGTTGAGTTTGTTGTTGAATTTGTTGGTGTTTTTGAATTTCGAGGTTGTTGTTGAATTTGTTAGTGTTTTTCAATGTTGAGGTTGTTGTTGAATTTGTTGGTGTTTTTCAATGTTGAGGTTGTTGTTGAATTTCTTGGTGTTTTTCAATGTTGAGGTTGTTGTTGAATTTGTTGGTGTTTTTCAATTTCGAGGTTGTTGTTGAATTTGTTTGTGTTTTTCAAAGTTGAGGTTGTTGTTGTTTTTCAATGCTGAGGTTATTGTTGAATTTGTTCGTGTTTTTCAATGTTGAGGTTGTTGTTGTTTTTCAATGTTGAGGTTGTTGTTGAATTTGTTGGTGTTTTTCAATGTTGAGTTTGTTGTTGTTTTTCAATGTTGAGGTTGTCGTTGAATTTGTTGGTGTTTTTCAATGTTGAGGTTGTTGTTGTTTTTCAATGCTGAGGTTGTTGTTGAATTTGTTGGTGTTTTTCAATGTTGAGGTTGATGTTGAATTTGTTGGTGTTTTTCAATGATGAGGTTGTTGTTGTTTTTCAATGTTGAGGTTGTTGAATTTGTGGGTGTTTTTCAATCTTGAGTTGGTTGTTGAATTTATTGGTGTTTTTCAATGTTGAGGTTGTTGTTGAATTTGTTGGTGTTTTTCAATGTTGAGGTTGTTGTTATTTTTCAATGTTGAGGTTGTTGTTGAGTTTGTTGGTGTTTTTCAATG
The DNA here is from genome assembly GCA_026770705.1 of Isurus oxyrinchus. NCBI lineage: Eukaryota > Metazoa > Chordata > Chondrichthyes > Lamniformes > Lamnidae > Isurus > Isurus oxyrinchus. The sequence goes on along the minus strand of JANJGN010000547.1, from coordinate 338,814 downwards.
TTGATGTTGTTGTTGAATTTGTTGGTGTTTTTCAATTTTGAGGTTGTTGTTGAATTTGTTGGTGTTTTTCAATGTTGAGGTTGTTGTTGTTTTTAAATGTTGAGGTTGTTGTTGAATTTGCTGGTGTTTTTTCAATTTTGAGGTTGTTGGTGTTGTTCAATGTTGAGGTTGATTTTGAATTTGAGGGTGTTTTTCAATGTTGAGGTTGTTGTTGAATTTGTTGGTGTTTTTCAATGTTGAGGTTGTTGTTGTTTTTCAATGTTGAGGTTGTTGTTGAATTTGTTGGTGTTTTTCAATGTTGAGATTGTTGTTTTTTTTTCAATGTTGAGGTTGTTGTTGAATTTGTTGGTGTTTTTAAATGTTGAGGTTGTTGTTGAATTTTTTGGTGTTTTGCAATGTTGAGGTTGTTGTTGTTTTTCAATGTTGAGGTTGTTGTTGAATTTGTTGGTGTTTTTCAATGTTGAGGTTTTTGTTGTTTTTCAATGTTGAGGTTGTTGTTGTATTTGTTGGTGTTTTTCAATTTCGAGGTTGTTGTTGAATTTGTTGGTGTTTTTCAATTTCGAGGTTGTTGTTGAATTTGTTGGTGTTTTTCAAGGTTGAATTTGTTGTTGAATTTGTTGGTTATTTTCAATGTTGAGGTTGTTGTTGTTTTTCAATGTTGAGGTTGTTGTTGAATTTGTTGGTGTTTTTCAATGTTGAGGTTGTTGTTGTTTTTCAATGCTGAGGTTGTTGTTGAATTTGTTGGTGTTTTTCAATGTTGAGGTTGTTGTTGAATTTGTTGGTGTTTTTCAATGTTGAGGTTGTTGTTGTTTTTCAATGTTGAGGTTGTTGTTGAATTTGTTGGTGTTTTTCAATGTTTAGGTTGTTGTTGTTTTTCAATGTTGAGGTTGTTGTTGAATTTGTTGGTGTTTTTCAATGTTGAGGTTGTTGTTGAATTTGTTGTTGTTTTTCAATGTTGAGGTTGTTGTTATTTTTCAATGTTGAGGTTGTTGTTGAGTTTGTTGGTGTTTTTCAATGTTGAGGTTGTTGTTGAATTTGTTGGTGTTTTTCAATGTTGAGGTTGTTGTTGAATTTGTTGGTGTTTTTCAATGTTGAGGTTGTTGTTGTTTTTCAATGTTGAGGTTGTTGTTGAATTTGTTGGTGTTTTTCAACGTTGAGGGTCTTGTTGAATCTGTTGTTTTTTTTCAATGTTGAGGTTGTTGTTGTTTTTCAATGTTGAGGTTGTTGTTGAATTTGTTGGTGTTTTTCAATGTTGAGTTTGTTGTTGTTTTTCAATGTTGAGGTTGTTGTTGAATTTGTTGGTGTTTTTCAATGTTGAGGTTGTTGTTGTTTTTCAATGTTGAGGTTGTTGTTGAATTTGTTGGTGTTTTTCAATGTTGAGGTTGTTGTTGTTTTTCAATGTTGAGGTTGTTGTTGAATTTGTTGGTGCTTTTCAATGTTGAGATTGTTGTTGTATTTGTTGGTGTTTTTCAATGTTGAGGTTGTTGTTGTTTTTCAATGTTGAGGTTGTTGTTGAATTTGTTGGTGTTTTTCAATGTTGAGTTTGTTGTTGAATTTGTTGGTGTTTTTGAATTTCGAGGTTGTTGTTGAATTTGTTAGTGTTTTTCAATGTTGAGGTTGTTGTTGAATTTGTTGGTGTTTTTCAATGTTGAGGTTGTTGTTGAATTTCTTGGTGTTTTTCAATGTTGAGGTTGTTGTTGAATTTGTTGGTGTTTTTCAATTTCGAGGTTGTTGTTGAATTTGTTTGTGTTTTTCAAAGTTGAGGTTGTTGTTGTTTTTCAATGCTGAGGTTATTGTTGAATTTGTTCGTGTTTTTCAATGTTGAGGTTGTTGTTGTTTTTCAATGTTGAGGTTGTTGTTGAATTTGTTGGTGTTTTTCAATGTTGAGTTTGTTGTTGTTTTTCAATGTTGAGGTTGTCGTTGAATTTGTTGGTGTTTTTCAATGTTGAGGTTGTTGTTGTTTTTCAATGCTGAGGTTGTTGTTGAATTTGTTGGTGTTTTTCAATGTTGAGGTTGATGTTGAATTTGTTGGTGTTTTTCAATGATGAGGTTGTTGTTGTTTTTCAATGTTGAGGTTGTTGAATTTGTGGGTGTTTTTCAATCTTGAGTTGGTTGTTGAATTTATTGGTGTTTTTCAATGTTGAGGTTGTTGTTGAATTTGTTGGTGTTTTTCAATGTTGAGGTTGTTGTTATTTTTCAATGTTGAGGTTGTTGTTGAGTTTGTTGGTGTTTTTCAATGTTGATGTTGTTGTTGAATTTGTTGGTGTTTTTCAATTTTGAGGTTGTTGTTGAATTTGTTGGTGTTTTTCAATGTTGAGGTTGTTGTTGTTTTTAAATGTTGAGGTTGTTGTTGAATTTGCTGGTCTTTTTTCAATTTTGAGGTTGTTGGTGATGTTCAATGTTGAGGTTGATTTTGAATTTGAGGGTGTTTTTCAATGTCGAGGTTGTTGTTGAATTTGTTGGTGTTTTTCAATGTTGAGGTTGTTGTTGTTTTTCAATGTTGAGGTTGTTGTTGAATTTGTTGGTGTTTTTCAATGTTGAGATTGTTGTTGTTTTTCAATGTTGAGGTTGTTGTTGAATTTGTTGGTGTTTTTAAATGTTGAGGTTGTTGTTGAATTTGTTGGTGTTTTGCAATGTTGAGGTTGTTGTTGTTTTTCAATGTTGAGGTTGTTGTTGAATTTGTTGGTGTTTTTCAATGTTGAGGTTTTTGTTGTTTTTCAATGTTGAGGTTGCTGTTGTATTTGTTGGTGTTTTTCAATTTCGAGGTTGTTGTTGAATTTGTTGGTGTTTTTCAATGTTGAATTTGTTGTTGAATTTGTTGGTTATTTTCAATGTTGAGGTTGTTGTTGTTTTTCAATGTTGAGGTTGTTGTTGAATTTGTTGGTGTTTTTCAATGTTGAGGTTGTTGTTGTTTTTCAATGCTGAGGTTGTTGTTGAATTTGTTGGTGTTTTTCAATGTTGAGGTTGTTGTTGAATTTGTTGGTGTTTTTCAATGTTGAGGTTGTTGTTGTTTTTCAATGTTGAGGTTGTTGTTGAGTTTGTTGGTGTTTTTCAATGTTGAGGTTCTTGTTGAATTTGTTGGTGTCTTTCAATGTTGAGGTTGTTGTTGAATTTGTTGGTCTTTTTCAATGTTGAGGTTGTTGTTGTTTTTCAATGTTGAGGTTGTTGTTGAATTTGTTGGTGTTTTTCAACGTTGAGGGTGTTGTTGAATCTGTTTTTTGTTTTTCAATGTTGAGGTTGTTGTTGTTTTTCAATGTTGAGGTTGTTGTTGAATTTGTTGGTGTTTTTCAATGTTGAGTTTGTTGTTGTTTTTCAATGTTGAGGTTGTTGTTGAATTTGTTGGTGTTTTTCAATGTTGAGGTTGTTGTTGTTTTTCAATGTTGAGGTTGTTGTTGAATTTGTTGGTGTTTTTCAATGTTGAGGTTGTTGTTGTTTTTCAATGTTGAGTTTGTTGTTGAATTTGTTGGTGCTTTTCAATGTTGAGATTGTTGTTGAATTTGTTGGTGTTTTTCAATGTTGAGGTTGTTGTTGTTTTTCAATGTTGAGGTTGTTGTTGAATTTGTTGGTGTTTTCCATTGTTGAGTTTGTTGTTGAATTTGTTGGTGTTTTTCAATGTCGAGGTTGTTGTTGAATTTGTTAGTGTTTTTCAATGTTGAAGTTGTTGTTGAATTTGTTGGTGTTTTTCAATGTTGAGGTTGTTGTTGAATTTGTTGGTGTTTTTCAATGTTGAGGTTGTTGTTGTTTTTCAATGTTGAGGTTGTTGTTGAGTTTCTTGGTGTTTTTCAATGTTTAGTTTGTTGTTGTTTTTCAATGTTGAGGTTGTTGTTGAATTTGTTGGTGTTTTTCAATTTCGAGGTTGTTGTTGAATTTGTTGGTGTTTTTCAATGTTGAAGTTGTTGTTGAATTTGTTGGTGTTTTTCAATGTTGAGGTTGTTGTTGTTTTTCAATGTTGTGGTTGTTGTTGAATTTGTTGGTGTTTTTCAATGTTGAGGTTGTTGTTGTTTTTCAATGCTGAGGTTGTTGTTGAATTTGCTGGTGTTTTTCAATGTTGAGGTTGTTGTTGTTTTTCAATGTTGAGGTTGTTGTTGAATTTGTTGGTGTTTTTCAATGTTGAGGTTGTTGTTGTTTTTCAATGTTGAGGTTGTTGTTGAATTTGTTGGTGTTTTTCAATTTCGAGGTTGTTGTTGAATTTGTTTGTGTTTTTCAATGTTGAAGTTGTTGTTGTTTTTCAATGTTGAGGTTATTGTTGAATTTGTTCGTGTTTTTCAATGTTGAGGTTGTTGTTGTTTTTCAATGTTGAGGTTGTTGTTGAATTTGTTGGTGTTTTTCAATGTTGAGGTTGTTGTTGTTTTTCAATGTTGAGGTTGTTGTTGAATTTGTTGGTGTTTTTCAATGTTGAGGTTGTTGTTGAATTTGTTGGTGTTTTTCACTGTTGAGGTTGTTGTTGAATTTGTTGGTGTTTTTCAATGATGAGGTTGTTGTTGTTTTTCAATGTTGAGGTTGTGGAATTTGTGGGTGTTTTTCAATCTTGAGTTTGTTGTTGAATTTGTTGGTGTTTTTCAATGTTGAGGTTGTTGTTGAATTTGTTGGTGTTTTTCAATGTTGAGGTTGTTGTTATTTTTCAATGTTGAGGTTGTTGTTGAGTTTGTTGGTGTTTTTCAATGTTGATGTTGTTGTTGAATTTGTTGGTGTTTTTCAATTTTGAGGTTGTTGTTGAATTTGTTGGTGTTTTTCAATGTTGAGGTTGTTGTTGTTTTTAAATGTTGAGGTTCTTGTTGAATTTGCTGGTGTTTTTTCAATTTTGAGGTTGTTGGTGTTGTTCAATGTTGAGGTTGATTTTGAATTTGAGGGTGTTTTTCAATGTTGAGGTTGTTGTTGAATTTGTTGGTGTTTTTCAATGTTGAGGTTGTTGTTGTTTTTCAATGTTGAGGTTGTTGTTGAATTTGTTGGTGTTTTTCAATGTTGAGATTGTTGTTTTTTTTTCAATGTTGAGGTTGTTGTTGAATTTGTTGGTGTTTTTAAATGTTGAGGTTGTTGTTGAATTTTTTGGTGTTTTGCAATGTTGAGGTTGTTGTTGTTTTTCAATGTTGAGGTTGTTGTTGAATTTGTTGGTGTTTTTCAATGTTGAGGTTTTTGTTGTTTTTCAATGTTGAGGTTGTTGTTGTATTTGTTGGTGTTTTTCAATTTCGAGGTTGTTGTTGAATTTGTTGGTGTTTTTCAATTTCGAGGTTGTTGTTGAATTTGTTGGTGTTTTTCAATGTTGAATTTGTTGTTGAATTTGTTGGTTATTTTCAATGTTGAGGTTGTTGTTGTTTTTCAATGTTGAGGTTGTTGTTGAATTTGTTGGTGTTTTTCAATGTTGAGGTTGTTGTTGTTTTTCAATGCTGAGGTTGTTGTTGAATTTGTTGGTGTTTTTCAATGTTGAGGTTGTTGTTGAATTTGTTGGTGTTTTTCAATGTTGAGGTTGTTGTTGTTTTTCAATGTTGAGGTTGTTGTTGAATTTGTTGGTGTTTTTCAATGTTTAGGTTGTTGTTGTTTTTCAATGTTGAGGTTGTTGTTGAATTTGTTGGTGTTTTTCAATGTTGAGGTTGTTGTTGAATTTGTTGTTGTTTTTCAATGTTGAGGTTGTTGTTATTTTTCAATGTTGAGGTTGTTGTTGAGTTTGTTGGTGTTTTTCAATGTTGAGGTTGTTGTTGAATTTGTTGGTGTTTTTCAATGTTGAGGTTGTTGTTGAATTTGTTGGTGTTTTTCAATGTTGAGGTTGTTGTTGTTTTTCAATGTTGAGGTTGTTGTTGAATTTGTTGGTGTTTTTCAACGTTGAGGGTCTTGTTGAATCTGTTGTTTTTTTTCAATGTTGAGGTTGTTGTTGTTTTTCAATGTTGAGGTTGTTGTTGAATTTGTTGGTGTTTTTCAATGTTGAGTTTGTTGTTGAATTTGTTGGTGTTTTTCAATGTTGAGGTTGTTGTTGAATTTGTTGGTGTTTTTCAATGTTGAGGTTGTTGTTATTTTTCAATGTTGAGGTTGTTGTTGAGTTTGTTGGTGTTTTTCAATGTTGATGTTGTTGTTGAATTTGTTGGTGTTTTTCAATTTTGAGGTTGTTGTTGAATTTGTTGGTGTTTTTCAATGTTGAGGTTGTTGTTGTTTTTAAATGTTGAGGTTCTTGTTGAATTTGCTGGTGTTTTTTCAATTTTGAGGTTGTTGGTGTTGTTCAATGTTGAGGTTGATTTTGAATTTGAGGGTGTTTTTCAATGTTGAGGTTGTTGTTGAATTTGTTGGTGTTTTTCAATGTTGAGGTTGTTGTTGTTTTTCAATGTTGAGGTTGTTGTTGAATTTGTTGGTGTTTTTCAATGTTGAGATTGTTGTTTTTTTTTCAATGTTGAGGTTGTTGTTGAATTTGTTGGTGTTTTTAAATGTTGAGGTTGTTGTTGAATTTTTTGGTGTTTTGCAATGTTGAGGTTGTTGTTGTTTTTCAATGTTGAGGTTGTTGTTGAATTTGTTGGTGTTTTTCAATGTTGAGGTTTTTGTTGTTTTTCAATGTTGAGGTTGTTGTTGTATTTGTTGGTGTTTTTCAATTTCGAGGTTGTTGTTGAATTTGTTGGTGTTTTTCAATTTCGAGGTTGTTGTTGAATTTGTTGGTGTTTTTCAATGTTGAATTTGTTGTTGAATTTGTTGGTTATTTTCAATGTTGAGGTTGTTGTTGTTTTTCAATGTTGAGGTTGTTGTTGAATTTGTTGGTGTTTTTCAATGTTGAGGTTGTTGTTGTTTTTCAATGCTGAGGTTGTTGTTGAATTTGTTGGTGTTTTTCAATGTTGAGGTTGTTGTTGAATTTGTTGGTGTTTTTCAATGTTGAGGTTGTTGTTGTTTTTCAATGTTGAGGTTGTTGTTGAATTTGTTGGTGTTTTTCAATGTTTAGGTTGTTGTTGTTTTTCAATGTTGAGGTTGTTGTTGAATTTGTTGGTGTTTTTCAATGTTGAGGTTGTTGTTGAATTTGTTGTTGTTTTTCAATGTTGAGGTTGTTGTTATTTTTCAATGTTGAGGTTGTTGTTGAGTTTGTTGGTGTTTTTCAATGTTGAGGTTGTTGTTGAATTTGTTGGTGTTTTTCAATGTTGAGGTTGTTGTTGAATTTGTTGGTGTTTTTCAATGTTGAGGTTGTTGTTGTTTTTCAATGTTGAGGTTGTTGTTGAATTTGTTGGTGTTTTTCAACGTTGAGGGTCTTGTTGAATCTGTTGTTTTTTTTCAATGTTGAGGTTGTTGTTGTTTTTCAATGTTGAGGTTGTTGTTGAATTTGTTGGTGTTTTTCAATGTTGAGTTTGTTGTTGTTTTTCAATGTTGAGGTTGTTGTTGAATTTGTTGGTGTTTTTCAATGTTGAGGTTGTTGTTGTTTTTCAATGTTGAGGTTGTTGTTGAATTTGTTGGTGTTTTTCAATGTTGAGGTTGTTGTTGTTTTTCAATGTTGAGGTTGTTGTTGAATTTGTTGGTGCTTTTCAATGTTGAGATTGTTGTTGTATTTGTTGGTGTTTTTCAATGTTGAGGTTGTTGTTGTTTTTCAATGTTGAGGTTGTTGTTGAATTTGTTGGTGTTTTTCAATGTTGAGTTTGTTGTTGAATTTGTTGGTGTTTTTGAATTTCGAGGTTGTTGTTGAATTTGTTAGTGTTTTTCAATGTTGAGGTTGTTGTTGAATTTGTTGGTGTTTTTCAATGTTGAGGTTGTTGTTGAATTTCTTGGTGTTTTTCAATGTTGAGGTTGTTGTTGTTTTTCAATGTTGAGGTTGTTGTTGAGTTTCTTGGTGTTTTTCAATGTTTAGTTTGTTGTTGTTTTTCAATGTTGAGGTTGTTGTTGAATTTGTTGGTGTTTTTCAATTTCGAGGTTGTTGTTGAATTTGTTGGTGTTTTTCAATGTTGAAGTTGTTGTTGAATTTGTTGGTGTTTTTCAATGTTGAGGTTGTTGTTTTTCAATCTTGATGTTGCTGTTGAATTTGTTGGTGTTTTTCAATGTTGAGGTTGTTGTTGTTTTTCAATGCTGAGGTTGTTGTTGAATTTGCTGGTGTTTTTCAATGTTGAGGTTGTTGTTGAATTTGTTGGTGTTTTTCAATGTTGAGGTTGTTGTTGTTTTTCAATGTTGAGGTTGTTGTTGAATTTGTTGGTGTTTGTAAATGTTGAGGTTGTTGTTGTTTTTCAATGTTGAGGTTGTTGTTGAATTTGTTGGTGTTTTTCAATTTCGAGGTTGTTGTTGAATTTGTTTGTGTTTTTCAATGTTGAGGTTGTTGTTGTTTTTCAGTGTTGAGGTTATTGTTGAATTTGTTCGTGTTTTTCAATGTTGAGGTTGTTGTGGTTTTTCAATGTTGAGGTTGTTGTTGAATTTGTTGGTCTTTTTCAATGTTGAGGTTGTTGTTGTTTTTCAATGTTGAGGTTGTTGTTGAATTTGTTGGTGTTTTTCAATGTTGAGGTTGTTGTTGTTTTTCAATGTTGAGGTTGTTGTTGAATTTGTTGGTGTTTTTCACTGTTGAGGTTGTTGTTGAATTTGTTGGTGTTTTTCAATGATGAGGTTGTTGTTGTTTTTCAATGTTGAGGTTGTTGAATTTGTGGGTGTTTTTCAATCTTGAGTTTGTTGTTGAATTTGTTGGTGTTTTTCAATGTTGAGGTTGTTGTTGAATTTGTTGGTGTTTTTCAATGTTGAGGTTGTTGTTATTTTTCAATGTTGAGGTTGTTGTTGAGTTTGTTGGTGTTTTTCAATGTTGATGTTGTTGTTGAATTTGTTGGTGTTTTTCAATTTTGATGTTATTGTTGAATTTGTTGGTGTTTTTCAATGTTGAGGTTGTTGTTGTTTTTAAATGTTGAGGTTGTTGTTGAATTTGCTGGTGTTTTTTCAATTTTGAGGTTTTTGGTGTTGTTCAATGTTGAGGTTGATTTTGAATTTGAGGGTGTTTTTCAATGTCGAGGTTGTTGTTGAATTTGTTGGTGTTTTTCTATGTTGAGGTTGTTGTTGTTTTTCAATGTTGAGGTTGTTGTTGAATTTGTTGGTGTTTTTCAATGTTGAGATTGTTGTTTTTTTTCAATGTTGAGGTTGTTGTTGAATTTGTTGGTGTTTTTAAATGTTGAGGTTGTTGTTGAATTTGTTGGTGTTTTGCAATGTTGATGTTGTTGTTGTTTTTCAATGTTGAGGTTGTTGTTGAATTTGTTGGTGTTTTTCAATATTGAGGTTTTTGTTGTTTTTCAATGTTGAGGTTGTTGTTGTATTTGTTGGTGTTTTTCAATTTCGAGGTTGTTGTTGAATTTGTTGGTGTTTTTCAATGTTGAATTTGTTGTTGAATTTGTTGGTTATTTTGAATGTTGAGGTTGTTGTTGTTTATCAATGTTGAGGTTGTTGTTGAATTTGTTGGTGTTTTTCAATGTTGAGGTTGTTGTTGTTTTTCAATGTTGAGGTTGTTGTTGAATTTGTTGGTGTTTTTCAATGTTGAGGTTGTTGTTGTTTTTCAATGTTGAGGTTGCTGTTGAATTTGTTGGTGCTTTTCAATGTTGAGATTATTGTTGAATTTGTTGGTGTTTTTCAATGTTGAGGTTGTTGTTGAGTTTGTTGGTGTTTTTCAATGTTGATGTTGTTGTTGAATTTGTTGGTGTTTTTCAATTTTGATGTTATTGTTGAATTTGTTGGTGTTTTTCAATGTTGAGGTTGTTGTTGTTTTTAAATGTTGAGGTTGTTGTTGAATTTGCTGGTGTTTTTTCAATTTTGAGGTTGTTGGTGTTGTTCAATGTTGAGGTTGATTTTGAATTTGAGGGTGTTTTTCAATGTCGAGGTTGTTGTTGAATTTGTTGGTGTTTTTCAATGTTGAGGTTGTTGTTGTTTTTCAATGTTGAGGTTGTTGTTGAATTTGTTGGTGTTTTTCAATGTTGAGATTGTTGTTTTTTTTCAATGTTGAGGTTGTTGAATTTGTTGGTGTTTTTAAATGTTGAGGTTGTTGTTGAATTTGTTGGTGTTTTGCAATGTTGTGGTTGTTGTTGTTTTTCAATGTTGAGGTTGTTGTTGAATTTGTTGGTGTTTTTCAATATTGAGCTTTTGTTGTTTTTCAATGTTGAGGTTGTTGTTGTATTTGTTGGTGTTTTTCAATTTCGAGGTTGTTGTTGAATTTGTTGGTGTTTTTCAATGTTGAATTTGTTGTTGAATTTGTTGGTTATTTTGAATGTTGAGGTTGTTGTTGTTTTTCAATGTTGAGGTTGTTGTTGAATTTGTTGGTGTTTTTCAATGTTGAGGTTGTTGTTGTTTTTCAATGCTGAGGTTGTTATTGAATTTGTTGCTGTTTTTCAATGTTGAGGTTGTTGCTGAATTTGTTGGTGTTTTTCAATGTTGAGGTTGTTGTTGTTTTTCAATGTTGAGGTTGTTGTTGAATTTGTTGGTGTTTGTAAATGTTGAGGTTGTTGTTGTTTTTCAATGTTGAGGTTGTTGTTGAATTTGTTGGTGTTTTTCAATTTCGAGGTTGTTGTTGAATTTGTTTGTGTTTTTCAATGTTGAGGTTGTTGTTGTTTTTCAGTGTTGAGGTTATTGTTGAATTTGTTCGTGTTTTTCAATGTTGAGGTTGTTGTGGTTTTTCAATGTTGAGGTTGTTGTTGAATTTGTTGGTCTTTTTCAATGTTGAGGTTGTTGTTGTTTTTCAATGTTGAGGTTGTTGTTGAATTTGTTGGTGTTTTTCAATGTTGAGGTTGTTGTTGTTTTTCAATGTTGAGGTTGTTGTTGAATTTGTTGGTGTTTTTCACTGTTGAGGTTGTTGTTGAATTTGTTGGTGTTTTTCAATGATGAGGTTGTTGTTGTTTTTCAATGTTGAGGTTGTTGAATTTGTGGGTGTTTTTCAATCTTGAGTTTGTTGTTGAATTTGTTGGTGTTTTTCAATGTTGAGGTTGTTGTTGAATTTGTTGGTGTTTTTCAATGTTGAGGTTGTTGTTATTTTTCAATGTTGAGGTTGTTGTTGAGTTTGTTGGTGTTTTTCAATGTTGATGTTGTTGTTGAATTTGTTGGTGTTTTTCAATTTTGATGTTATTGTTGAATTTGTTGGTGTTTTTCAATGTTGAGGTTGTTGTTGTTTTTAAATGTTGAGGTTGTTGTTGAATTTGCTGGTGTTTTTTCAATTTTGAGGTTTTTGGTGTTGTTCAATGTTGAGGTTGATTTTGAATTTGAGGGTGTTTTTCAATGTCGAGGTTGTTGTTGAATTTGTTGGTGTTTTTCTATGTTGAGGTTGTTGTTGTTTTTCAATGTTGAGGTTGTTGTTGAATTTGTTGGTGTTTTTCAATGTTGAGATTGTTGTTTTTTTTCAATGTTGAGGTTGTTGTTGAATTTGTTGGTGTTTTTAAATGTTGAGGTTGTTGTTGAATTTGTTGGTGTTTTGCAATGTTGATGTTGTTGTTGTTTTTCAATGTTGAGGTTGTTGTTGAATTTGTTGGTGTTTTTCAATATTGAGGTTTTTGTTGTTTTTCAATGTTGAGGTTGTTGTTGTATTTGTTGGTGTTTTTCAATTTCGAGGTTGTTGTTGAATTTGTTGGTGTTTTTCAATGTTGAATTTGTTGTTGAATTTGTTGGTTATTTTGAATGTTGAGGTTGTTGTTGTTTATCAATGTTGAGGTTGTTGTTGAATTTGTTGGTGTTTTTCAATGTTGAGGTTGTTGTTGTTTTTCAATGTTGAGGTTGTTGTTGAATTTGTTGGTGTTTTTCAATGTTGAGGTTGTTGTTGTTTTTCAATGTTGAGGTTGCTGTTGAATTTGTTGGTGCTTTTCAATGTTGAGATTATTGTTGAATTTGTTGGTGTTTTTCAATGTTGAGGTTGTTGTTGAGTTTGTTGGTGTTTTTCAATGTTGATGTTGTTGTTGAATTTGTTGGTGTTTTTCAATTTTGATGTTATTGTTGAATTTGTTGGTGTTTTTCAATGTTGAGGTTGTTGTTGTTTTTAAATGTTGAGGTTGTTGTTGAATTTGCTGGTGTTTTTTCAATTTTGAGGTTGTTGGTGTTGTTCAATGTTGAGGTTGATTTTGAATTTGAGGGTGTTTTTCAATGTCGAGGTTGTTGTTGAATTTGTTGGTGTTTTTCAATGTTGAGGTTGTTGTTGTTTTTCAATGTTGAGGTTGTTGTTGAATTTGTTGGTGTTTTTCAATGTTGAGATTGTTGTTTTTTTTCAATGTTGAGGTTGTTGAATTTGTTGGTGTTTTTAAATGTTGAGGTTGTTGTTGAATTTGTTGGTGTTTTGCAATGTTGTGGTTGTTGTTGTTTTTCAATGTTGAGGTTGTTGTTGAATTTGTTGGTGTTTTTCAATATTGAGCTTTTGTTGTTTTTCAATGTTGAGGTTGTTGTTGTATTTGTTGGTGTTTTTCAATTTCGAGGTTGTTGTTGAATTTGTTGGTGTTTTTCAATGTTGAATTTGTTGTTGAATTTGTTGGTTATTTTGAATGTTGAGGTTGTTGTTGTTTTTCAATGTTGAGGTTGTTGTTGAATTTGTTGGTGTTTTTCAATGTTGAGGTTGTTGTTGTTTTTCAATGCTGAGGTTGTTATTGAATTTGTTGCTGTTTTTCAATGTTGAGGTTGTTGCTGAATTTGTTGGTGTTTTTCAATGTTGAGGTTGTTGTTGTTTTTCAATGTTGAGGTTGTTGTTGAATTTGTTGGTGTTTTTCAATGTTTAGGTTGTTGTTGTTTTTCAATGTTGAGGTTGTTGTTGAATTTGTTGGTGTTTTTCAATGTTGAGGTTGTTGTTGAATTTGTTGGTGTTTTTCAATGTTTAGGTTGTTGTTATTTTTCAATGTTCAGGTTGTTGTTGAATTTGTTGGTGTTTTTCAATGTTGAGGTTGCTGTTGAATTTGTTGGTGTTTTTCAACGTTGAGGGTGTTGTTGAATCTGTTGGTGTTTTTCAATGTTGAGGTTGTTGTTGTTTTTCAATGTTGAGTTTGTTGTTGAATTTGTTGGTGTTTTTCAATGTTGAGTTTGTTGTTGTTTTTCAATGTTGAGGTTGTTGTTGAATTTGTTGGTGTTTTTCAATGTTGAGGTTGTTGTTGTTTTTCAATGTTGAGGTTGTTGTTGAATTTGTTGGTGTTTTTCAATGTTGAGGTTGTTGTTGTTTTTCAATGTTGAGGTTGCTGTTGAATTTGTTGGTGCTTTTCAATGTTGAGATTGTTGTTGAATTTGTTGGTGTTTTTGAATGTTGAGGTTGTTGTTGTTTTTCAATGTTGAGGTTGTTGTTGAGTTTGTTGGTGTTTTTCAATGTTGAGTTTGTTGTTGAATTTGTTGGTGTTTTTCAATTTCGAGGTTGTTGTTGAATTTGTTAGTGTTTTTCAATGTTGAGGTTGTTGTTGAATTTGTTGGTGTTTTTCAATGTTGAGGTTGTTGTTGAATTTGTTGGTGTTTTTCAATGTTGAGGTTGTTGTTGTTTTTCAATGTTGAGGTTGTTGTTGAGTTTGTTGGTGTTTTTCAATGTTTAGTTTGCTGTTGTTTTTCAATGTTGAGGTTGTTGTTGAATTTTTTGGTGTTTTTCAATGTTGAGGTTGTTGTTGTTTTTCAATTTTGAGGTTGTTGTTGAATTTGTTGGTGTTTTTCAATGTTGAGGTTGTTGTTGTTTTTCAATGTTGAGGTTGTTGTTGAATTTGTTGGTGTTTTTCAATTTCGAGGTTGTTGTTGAATTTGTTGGTGTTTTTCAATGTTGAAGTTGTTGTTGAATTTGTTGGTGTTTTTCAATGTTGAGGTTGTTGTTGTTTTTCAATGTTGAGGTTGTTGTTGAATTTGTTGGTGTTTTTCAATGTTGAGGTTGTTGTTGTTTTTCAATGCTGAAGTTGTTGTTGAATTTGTTGGTGTTTTTCAATGTTGAGGTTGTTGTTGAATTTGTTGGTGTTTTTCAATGTTGAGGTTGTTGTTGTTTTTCAATGTTGAGGTTGTTGTTGAATTTGTTGGTGTTTTTCAATGTTGAGGTTGTTGTTGAATTTGTTGGTGTTTTTCAATGTTGAGGTTGTTGTTGTTTCTCAATTTTGAGGTTGTTGTTGAATTTGTTGGTGCTTTTCAATGTTGAGATTGTTGTTGAATTTGTTGGTGTTTTTCAATGTTGAGGCTGTTGTTGTTTTTCAATGTTGAGGTTGTTGTTGAATTTGTTGGTGTTTTTCAATGTTGAGTTTGTTGTTGAATTTGTTGGTGTTTTTCAATTTCGAGGTTGTTGTTGAATTTGTTAGTGTTTTTCAATGTTGAGGTTGTTGTTGAATTTGTTGGTGTTTTTCAATGTTGAGGTTGTTGTTGAATTTGTTGGTGTTTTTCAATGTTGAGGTTGTTGTTGTTTTTCAATGTTGAGGTTGTTGTTGAATTTGTTGGTGTTTTTCAATGTTTAGTTTGTTGTTGTTTTTCAATGTTGAGGTTGTTGTTGAATTTGTTGGTGTTTTTCAATGTTGAGGTTGTTGTTGTTTTTCAATTTTGAGGTTGTTGTTGAATTTGTTGGTGTTTTTCAATGTTGAGGTTGTTGTTGTTTTTCAATGTTGAGGTTGTTGTTGAATTTGTTGGTGTTTTTCAATTTCGAGGTTGTTGTTGAATTTGTTGGTGTTTTTCAATGTTGAAGTTGTTGTTGAATTTGTTGTTGTTTTTCAATGTTGAGGTTGTTGTTGAATTTGTTGGTGTTTTTCAATGTTGAGGTTGTTGTTATTTTTCAATGTTGAGGTTGTTGTTGAGTTTGTTGGTGTTTTTCAATGTTGATGTTGTTGTTGAATTTGTTGGTGTTTTTCAATTTTGAGGTTGTTGTTGAATTTGTTGGTGTTTTTCAATGTTGAGGTTGTTGTTGTTTTTAAATGTTGAGGTTGTTGTTGAATTTGCTGGTGTTTTTTCAATTTTGATGTTGTTGGTGTTGTTCAATGTTGAGGTTGATTTTGAATTTGAGGGTGTTTTTCAATGTCGAGGTTGTTGTTGAATTTGTTGGTGTTTTTCAATGTTGAGGTTGTTGTTGTTTTTCAATGTTGAGGTTGTTGTTGAATTTGTTGGTGTTTTTCAATGTTGAGATTGTTGTTGTTTTTCAATGTTGAGGTTGTTGTTGAATTTGTTGGTGTTTGTAAATGTTGAGGTTGTTGTTGAATTTGTTGGTGTTTTGTAATGTTGAGGTTGTTGTTGTTTTTCAATGTTGAGGTTGTTGTTGAATTTGTTGGTGTTTTTCAATGTTGAGGTTTTTGTTGTTTTTCAATGTTGAGGTTGTTGTTGTATTTGTTGGTGTTTTTCAATTTCGAGGTTGTTGATGAATTTGTTGGTGTTTTTCAACGTTGAGGGTGTTGTTGAATCTGTTGGTGTTTTTCAATGTTGAGGTTGTTGTTGTTTTTCAATGTTGAGTTTGTTGTTGAATTTGTTGGTGTTTTTCAATGTTGAGTTTGTTGTTGTTTTTCAATGTTGAGGTTGTTGTTGAATTTGTTGGTGTTTTTCAATGTTGAGGTTGTTGTTGTTTTTCAATGTTGAGGTTGTTGTTGAATTTGTTGGTGTTTTTCAATGTTGAGGTTGTTGTTGTTTTTCAATGTTGAGGTTGCTGTTGAATTTGTTGGTGCTTTTCAATGTTGAGATTGTTGTTGAATTTGTTGGTGTTTTTCAATGTTGAGGTTGTTGTTGTTTTTCAATGTTGAGGTTGTTGTTGAGTTTGTTGGTGTTTTTCAATGTTGAGTTTGTTGTTGAATTTGTTGGTGTTTTTCAATTTCGAGGTTGTTGTTGAATTTGTTAGTGTTTTTCAATGTTGAGGTTGTTGTTGAATTTGTTGGTGTTTTTCAATGTTGAGGTTGTTGTTGAATTTGTTGGTGTTTTTCAATGTTGAGGTTGTTGTTGTTTTTCAATGTTGAGGTTGTTGTTGAGTTTGTTGGTGTTTTTCAATGTTTAGTTTGCTGTTGTTTTTCAATGTTGAGGTTGTTGTTGAATTTGTTGGTGTTTTTCAATTTCGAGGTTGTTGTTGAATTTGTTGGTGTTTTTCAATGTTGAAGTTGTTGTTGAATTTGTTGGTGTTTTTCAATGTTGAGGTTGTTGTTGTTTTTCAATGTTGAGGTTGTTGTTGAATTTGTTGGTGTTTTTCAATGTTGAGGTTGTTGTTGTTTTTCAATGCTGAAGTTGTTGTTGAATTTGTTGGTGTTTTTCAATGTTGAGGTTGTTGTTGAATTTGTTGGTGTTTTTCAATGTTGAGGTTGTTGTTGTTTTTCAATTTTGAGGTTGTTGTTGAATTTGTTGGTGTTTTTCAATGTTGAGGTTGTTGTTGAATTTGTTGGTGTTTTTCAATGTTGAGGTTGTTGTTGTTTCTCAATTTTGAGGTTGTTGTTGAATTTGTTGGTGCTTTTCAATGTTGAGATTGTTGTTGAATTTGTTGGTGTTTTTCAATGTTGAGGCTGTTGTTGTTTTTCAATGTTGAGGTTGTTGTTGAATTTGTTGGTGTTTTTCAATGTTGAGTTTGTTGTTGAATTTGTTGGTGTTTTTCAATTTCGAGGTTGTTGTTGAATTTGTTAGTGTTTTTCAATGTTGAGGTTGTTGTTGAATTTGTTGGTGTTTTTCAATGTTGAGGTTGTTGTTGAATTTGTTGGTGTTTTTCAATGTTGAGGTTGTTGTTGTTTTTCAATGTTGAGGTTGTTGTTGAATTTGTTGGTGTTTTTCAATGTTTAGTTTGTTGTTGTTTTTCAATGTTGAGGTTGTTGTTGAATTTGTTGGTGTTTTTCAATGTTGAGGTTGTTGTTGTTTTTCAATTTTGAGGTTGTTGTTGAATTTGTTGGTGTTTTTCAATGTTGAGGTTGTTGTTGTTTTTCAATGTTGAGGTTGTTGTTGAATTTGTTGGTGTTTTTCAATTTCGAGGTTGTTGTTGAATTTGTTGGTGTTTTTCAATGTTGAAGTTGTTGTTGAATTTGTTGGTGTTTTTCAATGTTGAGATTATTGTTGAATTTGTTGGTGTTTTTCAATGTTGAGGTTGTTGTTGAGTTTGTTGGTGTTTTTCAATGTTGATGTTGTTGTTGAATTTGTTGGTGTTTTTCAATTTTGATGTTATTGTTGAATTTGTTGGTGTTTTTCAATGTTGAGGTTGTTGTTGTTTTTAAATGTTGAGGTTGTTGTTGAATTTGCTGGTGTTTTTTCAATTTTGAGGTTGTTGGTGTTGTTCAATGTTGAGGTTGATTTTGAATTTGAGGGTGTTTTTCAATGTCGAGGTTGTTGTTGAATTTGTTGGTGTTTTTCAATGTTGAGGTTGTTGTTGTTTTTCAATGTTGAGGTTGTTGTTGAATTTGTTGGTGTTTTTCAATGTTGAGATTGTTGTTTTTTTTCAATGTTGAGGTTGTTGAATTTGTTGGTGTTTTTAAATGTTGAGGTTGTTGTTGAATTTGTTGGTGTTTTGCAATGTTGTGGTTGTTGTTGTTTTTCAATGTTGAGGTTGTTGTTGAATTTGTTGGTGTTTTTCAATATTGAGGTTTTTGTTGTTTTTCAATGTTGAGGTTGTTGTTGTATTTGTTGGTGTTTTTCAATTTCGAGGTTGTTGTTGAATTTGTTGGTGTTTTTCAATGTTGAAGTTGTTGTTGAATTTGCTGGTGTTTTTCAATGTTGAGGTTGTTGATGTTTTTCAATGTTGAGGTTGTTGCTGAATTTGTTGGTGTTTTTCAATGTTGAGGTTGTTGTTGTTTTTCAATGTTGAGGTTGTTGTTGAATTTGTTGGTGTTTTTCAATGTTTAGGTTGTTGTTGTTTTTCAATGTTGAGGTTGTTGTTGAATTTGTTGGTGTTTTTCAATGTTGAGGTTGTTGTTGAATTTGTTGGTGTTTTTCAATGTTGAGGTTGTTGTTATTTTTCAATGTTGAGGTTGTTGTTGAATTTGTTGGTGTTTTTCAATGTTGAGGTTGCTGTTGAATTTGTTGGTGTTTTTCAACGTTGAGGGTGTTGTTGAATCTGTTGGTGTTTTTCAATGTTGAGGTTGTTGTTGTTTTTCAATGTTGAGTTTGTTGTTGAATTTGTTGGTGTTTTTCAATGTTGAGTTTGTTGTTGTTTTTCAATGTTGAGGTTGTTGTTGAATTTGTTGGTGTTTTTCAATGTTGAGGTTGTTGTTGTTTTTCAATGTTGAGGTTGTTGTTGAATTTGTTGGTGTTTTTCAATGTTGAGGTTGTTGTTGTTTTTCAATGTTGAGGTTGCTGTTGAATTTGTTGGTGCTTTTCAATGTTGAGATTGTTGTTGAATTTGTTGGTGTTTTTCAATGTTGAGGTTGTTGTTGTTTTTCAATGTTGAGGTTGTTGTTGAGTTTGTTGGTGTTTTTCAATGTTGAGTTTGTTGTTGAATTTGTTGGTGTTTTTCAATTTCGAGGTTGTTGTTGAATTTGTTAGTGTTTTTCAATGTTGAGGTTGTTGTTGAATTTGTTGGTGTTTTTCAATGTTGAGGTTGTTGTTGAATTTGTTGGTGTTTTTCAATGTTGAGGTTGTTGTTGTTTTTCAATGTTGAGGTTGTTGTTGAGTTTGTTGGTGTTTTTCAATGTTTAGTTTGCTGTTGATTTTCAATGTTGAGGTTGTTGTTGAATTTTTTGGTGTTTTTCAATGTTGAGGTTGTTGTTGTTTTTCAATTTTGAGGTTGTTGTTGAATTTGTTGGTGTTTTTCAATGTTGAGGTTGTTGTTGTTTTTCAATGTTGAGGTTGTTGTTGAATTTGTTGGTGTTTTTCAATTTCGAGGTTGTTGTTGAATTTGTTGGTGTTTTTCAATGTTGAAGTTGTTGTTGAATTTGTTGGTGTTTTTCAATGTTGAGGTTGTTGTTGTTTTTCAATGTTGAGGTTGTTGTTGAATTTGTTGGTGTTTTTCAATGTTGAGGTTGTTGTTGTTTTTCAATGCTGAAGTTGTTGTTGAATTTGTTGGTGTTTTTCAATGTTGAGGTTGTTGTTGAATTTGTTGGTGTTTTTCAATGTTGAGGTTGTTGTTGTTTTTCAATGTTGAGGTTGTTGTTGAATTTGTTGGTGTTTTTCAATGTTGAGGTTGTTGTTGAATTTGTTGGTGTTTTTCAATGTTGAGGTTGTTGTTGTTTCTCAATTTTGAGGTTGTTGTTGAATTTGTTGGTGCTTTTCAATGTTGAGATTGTTGTTGAATTGTTGGTGTTTTTCAATGTTGAGGCTGTTGTTGTTTTTCAATGTTGAGGTTGTTGTTGAATTTGTTGGTGTTTTTCAATGTTGAGTTTGTTGTTGAATTTGTTGGTGTTTTTCAATTTCGAGGTTGTTGTTGAATTTGTTAGTGTTTTTTCAATGTTGAGGTTGTTGTTGAATTTGTTGGTGTTTTTCAATGTTGAGGTTGTTGTTGAATTTGTTGGTGTTTTTCAATGTTGAGGTTGTTGTTGTTTTTCAATGTTGAGGTTGTTGTTGAATTTGTTGGTGTTTTTCAATGTTTAGTTTGTTGTTGTTTTTCAATGTTGAGGTTGTTGTTGAATTTGTTGGTGTTTTTCAATGTTGAGGTTGTTGTTGTTTTTCAATTTTGAGGTTGTTGTTGAATTTGTTGGTGTTTTTCAATGTTGAGGTTGTTGTTGTTTTTCAATGTTGAGGTTGTTGTTGAATTTGTTGGTGTTTTTCAATTTCGAGGTTGTTGTTGAATTTGTTGGTGTTTTTCAATGTTGAAGTTGTTGTTGAATTTGTTGGTGTTTTTCAATGTTGAGGTTGTTGTTGAATTTGTTGGTGTTTTTCAATGTTGAGGTTGTTGTTATTTTTCAATGTTGAGGTTGTTGTTGAGTTTGTTGGTGTTTTTCAATGTTGATGTTGTTGTTGAATTTGTTGGTGTTTTTCAATTTTGAGGTTGTTGTTGAATTTGTTGGTGTTTTTCAATGTTGAGGTTGTTGTTGTTTTTAAATGTTGAGGTTGTTGTTGAATTTGCTGGTGTTTTTTCAATTTTGATGTTGTTGGTGTTGTTCAATGTTGAGGTTGATTTTGAATTTGAGGGTGTTTTTCAATGTCGAGGTTGTTGTTGAATTTGTTGGTGTTTTTCAATGTTGAGGTTGTTGTTTTTCAATGTTGAGGTTGTTGTTGAATTTGTTGGTGTTTTTCAATGTTGAGATTGTTGTTGTTTTTCAATGTTGAGGTTGTTGTTGAATTTGTTGGTGTTTGTAAATGTTGAGGTTGTTGTTGAATTTGTTGGTGTTTTGCAATGTTGAGGTTGTTGTTGTTTTTCAATGTTGAGGTTGTTGTTGAATTTGTTGGTGTTTTTCAATGTTGAGGTTTTTGTTGTTTTTCAATGTTGAGGTTGTTGTTGTATTTGTTGGTGTTTTTCAATTTCGAGGTTGTTGATGAATTTGTTGGTGTTTTTCAACGTTGAGGGTGTTGTTGAATCTGTTGGTGTTTTTCAATGTTGAGGTTGTTGTTGTTTTTCAATGTTGAGTTTGTTGTTGAATTTGTTGGTGTTTTTCAATGTTGAGTTTGTTGTTGTTTTTCAATGTTGAGGTTGTTGTTGAATTTGTTGGTGTTTTTCAATGTTGAGGTTGTTGTTGTTTTTCAATGTTGAGGTTGTTGTTGAATTTGTTGGTGTTTTTCAATGTTGAGGTTGTTGTTGTTTTTCAATGTTGAGGTTGCTGTTGAATTTGTTGGTGCTTTTCAATGTTGAGATTGCTGTTGAATTTGTTGGTGTTTTTCAATGTTGAGGTTGTTGTTGTTTTTCAATGTTGAGGTTGTTGTTGAGTTTGTTGGTGTTTTTCAATGTTGAGTTTGTTGTTGAATTTGTTGGTGTTTTTCAATTTCGAGGTTGTTGTTGAATTTGTTAGTGTTTTTCAATGTTGAGGTTGTTGTTGAATTTGTTGGTGTTTTTCAATGTTGAGGTTGTTGTTGAATTTGTTGGTGTTTTTCAATGTTGAGGTTGTTGTTGTTTTTCAATGTTGAGGTTGTTGTTGAGTTTGTTGGTGTTTTTCAATGTTTAGTTTGCTGTTGTTTTTCAATGTTGAGGTTGTTGTTGAATTTTTTGGTGTTTTTCAATGTTGAGGTTGTTGTTGTTTTTCAATTTTGAGCTTGTTGTTGAATTTGTTGGTGTTTTTCAATGTTGAGGTTGTTGTTGTTTTTCAATGTTGAGGTTGTTGTTGAATTTGTTGGTGTTTTTCAATTTCGAGGTTGTTGTTGAATTTGTTGGTGTTTTTCAATGTTGAAGTTGTTGTTGAATTTGTTGGTGTTTTTCAATGTTGAGGTTGTTGTTGTTTTTCAATGTTGAGGTTGTTGTTGAATTTGTTGGTGTTTTTCAATGTTGAGGTTGTTGTTGTTTTTCAATGCTGAAGTTGTTGTTGAATTTGTTGGTGTTTTTCAATGTTGAGGTTGTTGTTGAATTTGTTGGTGTTTTTCAATGTTGAGGTTGTTGTTGTTTTTCAATGTTGAGGTTGTTGTTGAATTTGTTGGTGTTTTTCAATGTTGAGGTTGTTGTTGAATTTGTTGGTGTTTTTCAATGTTGAGGTTGTTGTTGTTTCTCAATTTTGAGGTTGTTGTTGAATTTGTTGGTGCTTTTCAATGTTGAGATTGTTGTTGAATTTGTTGGTGTTTTTCAATGTTGAGGCTGTTGTTGTTTTTCAATGTTGAGGTTGTTGTTGAATTTGTTGGTGTTTTTCAATGTTGAGTTTGTTGTTGAATTTGTTGGTGTTTTTCAATTTCGAGGTTGTTGTTGAATTTGTTAGTGTTTTTCAATGTTGAGGTTGTTGTTGAATTTGTTGGTGTTTTTCAATGTTGAGGTTGTTGTTGAATTTGTTGGTGTTTTTCAATGTTGAGGTTGTTGTTGTTTTTCAATGTTGAGGTTGTTGTTGAATTTGTTGGTGTTTTTCAATGTTTAGTTTGTTGTTGTTTTTCAATTTTGAGGTTGTTGTTGAATTTGTTGGTGTTTTTCAATGTTGAGGTTGTTGTTGTTTTTCAATTTTGAGGTTGTTGTTGAATTTGTTGGTGTTTTTCAATGTTGAGGTTGTTGTTGTTTTTCAATGTTGAGGTTGTTGTTGAATTTGTTGGTGTTTTTCAATTTCGAGGTTGTTGTTGAATTTGTTGGTGTTTTTCAATGTCGAAGTTGTTGTTGAATTTGTTGGTGTTTTTCAATGTTGAGGTTGTTGTTGAATTTGTTGGTGTTTTTCAATGTTGAGGTTGTTGTTGTTTTTAAATGTTGAGGTTGTTGTTGAATTTGCTGGTGTTTTTTCAATTTTGATGTTGTTGGTGTTGTTCAATGTTGAGGTTGATTTTGAATTTGAGGGTGTTTTTCAATGTCGAGGTTGTTGTTGAATTTGTTGGTGTTTTTCAATGTTGAGGTTGTTGTTGTTTTTCAATGTTGAGGTTGTTGTTGAATTTGTTGGTGTTTTTCAATGTTGAGATTGTTGTTGTTTTTCAATGTTGAGGTTGTTGTTGAATTTGTTGGTGTTTGTAAATGTTGAGGTTGTTGTTGAATTTGTTGGTGTTTTGCAATGTTGAGGTTGTTGTTGTTTTTCAATGTTGAGGTTGTTGTTGAATTTGTTGGTGTTTTTCAATGTTGAGGTTTTTGTTGTTTTTCAATGTTGAGGTTGTTGTTGTATTTGTTGGTGTTTTTCAATTTCGAGGTTGTTGTTGAATTTGTTGGTGTTTTTCAATGTTGAAGTTGTTGTTGAATTTGTTGGTTATTTTCAATGTTGAGGTCGTTGTTGTTTTTCAATGTTGAGGTTGTTGTTGAATTTGTTGGTGGTTTTCAATGTTGAGGTTGTTGTTGTTTTTCAATGCTGAGTTTGTTGTTGAATTTGTTGGTGTTTTACAATGCTGAGGTTGTTGTTGAATTTGTTGGTGTTTTTCAATGTTGAGGTTGTTGTTGTTTTTCAATGTTGAGGTTGTTGTTGAATTTGTTGGTGTTTTTCAATGTTGAGGTTGTTGTTGTTTTTCAATGTTGAGGTTGTTGTTGAGTTTGTTGGTGTTTTTCAATGTTGAGGTTCTTGTTGAATTTGTTGGTGTCTTTCAATGTTGAGGTTGTTGTTGAATTTGTTGGTGTTTTTCAATGTTGAGGTTGTTGTTGTTTTTCAATGTTGAGGTTGTTGTTGAATTTGTTGGTGTTTTTCAACGTTGAGGGTGTTGTTGAATCTGTTGGTGTTTTTCAATGTTGAGGTTGTTGTTGTTTTTCAATGTTGAGGTTGTTGTTGAATTTGTTGGTGTTTTTCAATGTTGAGTTTGTTGTTGTTTTTCAATGTTGAGGTTGTTGTTGAATTTGTTGGTGTTTTTCAATGTTGAGGTTGTTGTTGTTTTTCAATGTTGAGGTTGTTGTTGAATTTGTTGGTGTTTTTCAATGTTGAGGTTGTTGTTGTTTTTCAATGTTGAGTTTGTTGTTGAATTTGTTGGTGCTTTTCAATGTTGAGATTGTTATTGAATTTGTTGGTGTTTTTCAATGTTGAGGTTGTTGTTGTTTTTCAATGTTGAGGTTGTTGTTGAATTTGTTGGTGTTTTTCATTGTTGAGTTTGTTGTTGAATTTGTTGGTGTTTTTCAATGTCGAGGTTGTTGTTGAATTTGTTAGTGTTTTTCAATGTTGAGGTTATTGTTGAATTTGTTGGTGTTTTTCAATGTTGAGGTTGTTGTTGAATTTGTTGGTGTTTTTCAATGTTGAGGTTGTTGTTGTTTTTCAATGTTGTGGTTGTTGTTGAGTTTCTTGGTGTTTTTCAATGTTTAGTTTGTTGTTGTTTTTCAATGTTGAGGTTGTTGTTGAATTTGTTGGTGTTTTTCAATTTCGAGGTTGTTGTTGAATTTGTTGGTGTTTTTCAATGTTGAAGTTGTTGTTGAATTTGTTGGTGTTTTTCAATGTTGAGGTTGTTGTTGTTTTTCAATGTTGTGGTTGTTGTTGAATTTGTTGGTGTTTTTCAATGTTGAGGTTGTTGTTGTTTTTCAATGCTGAGGTTGTTGTTGAATTTGCTGGTGTTTTTCAATGTTGAGGTTGTTGTTGTTTTTCAATGTTGAGGTTGTTGTTGAATTTGTTGGTGTTTTTCAAAGTTGAGGTTGTTGTTGTTTTTCAATGTTGAGGTTGTTGTTGAATTTGTTGGTGTTTTTCAATTTCGAGGTTGTTGTTGAATTTGTTTGTGTTTTTCAATGTTGAGGTTGTTGTTGTTTTTCAATGTTGAGGTTATTGTTGAATTTGTTCGTGTTTTTCAATGTTGAGGTTGTTGTTGTTTTTCAATGTTGAGGTTGTTGTTGAATTTGTTGGTGTTTTTCAATGTTGAGGTTGTTGTTGTTTTTCAATGTTGAGGTTGTTGTTGAATTTGTTGGTGTTTTTCAATGTTGAGGTTGTTGTTGAATTTGTTGGTGTTTTTCACTGTTGAGGTTGTTGTTGAATTTGTTGGTGTTTTTCAATGATGAGGTTGTTGTTGTTTTTCAATGTTGAGGTTGTGGAATTTGTGGGTGTTTTTCAATCTTGAGTTTGTTGTTGAATTTGTTGGTGTTTTTCAATGTTGAGGTTGTTGTTGAATTTGTTGGTGTTTTTCAATGTTGAGGTTGTTGTTATTTTTCAATGTTGAGGTTGTTGTTGAGTTTGTTGGTGTTTTTCAATGTTGATGTTGTTGTTGAATTTGTTGGTGTTTTTCAATTTTGAGGTTGTTGTTGAATTTGTTGGTGTTTTTCAATGTTGAGGTTGTTGTTGTTTTTAAATGTTGAGGTTCTTGTTGAATTTGCTGGTGTTTTTTCAATTTTGAGGTTCTTGTTGTTGTTCAATGTTGAGGTTGATTTTGAATTTGAGGGTGTTTTTCAATGTCGAGGTTGTTGTTGAATTTGTTGGTGTTTTTCAATGTTGAGGTTGTTGTTGTTTTTCAATGTTGAGGTTGTTGTTGAATTTGTTGGTGTTTTTCAATGTTGAGATTGTTGTTTTTTTTCAATGTTGAGGTTGTTGTTGAATTTGTTGGTGTTTTTAAATGTTGAGGTTGTTGTTGAATTTTTTGGTGTTTTGCAATGTTGAGGTTGTTGTTGTTTTTCAATGTTGAGTTTGTTGTTGAATTTGTTGGTGTTTTTCAATGTTGAGGTTTTTGTTGTTTTTCAATGTTGAGGTTGTTGTTGTATTTGTTGGTGTTTTTCAATTTCGAGGTTGTTGTTGAATTTGTTGGTGTTTTTCAATTTCGAGGTTGTTGTTGAATTTGTTGGTGTTTTTCAATGTTGAATTTGTTGTTGAATTTGTTGGTTATTTTCAATGTTGAGGTTGTTGTTGTTTTTCAATGTTGAGGTTGTTGTTGAATTTGTTGGTGTTTTTCAATGTTGAGGTTGTTGTTGTTTTTCAATGCTGAGGTTGTTGTTGAATTTGTTGGTGTTTTTCAATTTTGAGGTTGTTGTTGAATTTGTTGGTGTTTTTCAATGTTGAGGTTGTTGTTGTTTTTCAATGTTGAGGTTGTTGTTGAATTTGTTGGTGTTTTTCAATGTTTAGGTTGTTGTTGTTTTTCAATGTTGAGGTTGTTGTTGAATTTGTTGGTGTTTTTCAATGTTGAGGTTGTTGTTGAATTTGTTGTTGTTTTTCAATGTTGAGGTTGTTGTTATTTTTCAATGTTGAGGTTGTTGTTGAGTTTGTTGGTGTTTTTCAATGTTGAGGTTGTTGTTGAATTTGTTGGTGTTTTTCAATGTTGAGGTTGTTGTTGAATTTGTTGGTGTTTTTCAATGTTGAGGTTGTTGTTGTTTTTCAATGTTGAGGTTGTTGTTGAATTTGTTGGTGTTTTTCAACGTTGAGGGTCTTGTTGAATCTGTTGTTTTTTTTCAATGTTGAGGTTGTTGTTGTTTTTCAATGTTGAGGTTGTTGTTGAATTTGTTGGTGTTTTTCAATGTTGAGTTTGTTGTTGTTTTTCAATGTTGAGGTTGTTGTTGAATTTGTTGGTGTTTTTCAATGTTGAGGTTGTTGTTGTTTTTCAATGTTGAGGTTGTTGTTGAATTTGTTGGTGTTTTTCAATGTTGAGGTTGTTGTTGTTTTTCAATGTTGAGGTTGTTGTTGAATTTGTTGGTGCTTTTCAATGTTGAAATTGTTGTTGAATTTGTTGGTGTTTTTCAATGTTGAGGTTGTTGTTGTTTTTCAATGTTGAGGTTGTTGTTGAATTTGTTGGTGTTTTTCAATGTTGAGTTTGTTGTTGAATTTGTTGGTGTTTTTGAATTTCGAGGTTGTTGTTGAATTTGTTAGTGTTTTTCAATGTTGAGGTTGTTGTTGAATTTGTTGGTGTTTTTCAATGTTGAGGTTGTTGTTGAATTTCTTGGTGTTTTTCAATGTTGAGGTTGTTGTTGTTTTTCAATGTTGAGGTTGTTGTTGAGTTTCTTGGTGTTTTTCAATGTTTAGTTTGTTGTTGTTTTTCAATGTTGAGGTTGTTGTTGAATTTGTTGGTGTTTTTCAATTTCGAGGTTGTTGTTGAATTTGTTGGTGTTTTTCAATGTTGAAGTTGTTGTTGAATTTGTTGGTGTTTTTCAATGTTGAGGTTGTTGTTTTTCAATCTTGAGGTTGCTGTTGAATTTGTTGGTGTTTTTCAATGTTGAGGTTGTTGTTGTTTTTCAATGCTGAGGTTTTTGTTGAATTTGCTGGTGTTTTTCAATGTTGAGGTTGTTGTTGAATTTGTTGGTGTTTTTCAATGTTGAGGTTGTTGTTGTTTTTCAATGTTGAGGTTGTTGTTGAATTTGTTGGTGTTTGTAAATGTTGAGGTTGTTGTTGTTTTTCAATGTTGAGGTTGTTGTTGAATTTGTTGGTGTTTTTCAATTTCGAGGTTGTTGTTGAATTTGTTTGTGTTTTTCAATGTTGAGGTTGTTGTTGTTTTTCATTGTTGAGGTTATTGTTGAATTTGTTCGTGTTTTTCAATGTTGAGGTTGTTGTGGTTTTTCAATGTTGAGGTTGTTGTTGAATTTGTTGGTCTTTTTCAATGTTCAGGTTGTTGTTGTTTTTCAATGTTGAGGTTGTTGTTGAATTTGTTGGTGTTTTTCAATGTTGAGGTTGTTGTTGAATTTGTTGGTGTTTTTCACTGTTGAGGTTGTTGTTGAATTTGTTGGTGTTTTTCAATGATGAGGTTGTTGTTGTTTTTCAATGTTGAGGTTGTTGAATTTGTGGGTGTTTTTCAATCTTGAGTTTGTTGTTGAATTTGTTGGTGTTTTTCAATGTTGAGGTTGTTGTTGAATTTGTTGGTGTTTTTCAATGTTGAGGTTGTTGTTATTTTTCAATGTTGAGGTTGTTGTTGAGTTTGTTGGTGTTTTTCAATGTTGCTGTTGTTGTTGAATTTGTTGGTGTTTTTCAATTTTGAGGTTGTTGTTGTTTTTCATTGTTGAGTTTGTTGTTGAATTTGTTGGTGTTTTTCAATGTCGAGGTTGTTGTTGAATTTGTTAGTGTTTTTCAATGTTGAGGTTGTTGTTGAATTTGTTGGTGTTTTTCAATGTTGAGGTTGTTGTTGAATTTGTTGGTGTTTTTCAATGTTGAGGTTGTTGTTGTTTTTCAATGTTGAGGTTGTTGTTGAGTTTCTTGGTGTTTTTCAATGTTTAGTTTGTTGTTGTTTTTCAATGTTGAGGTTGTTGTTGAATTTGTTGGTGTTTTTCAATTTCGAGGTTGTTGTTGAATTTGTTGGTGTTTTTCAATGTTGAAGTTGTTGTTGAATTTGTTGGTGTTTTTCAATGTTGAGGTTGTTGTTGTTTTCCAATGTTGTGGTTGTTGTTGAATTTGTTGGTGTTTTTCAATGTTGAGTTTGTTGTTGTTTTTCAATGCTGAGGTTGTTGTTGAATTTGCTGGTGTTTTTCAATGTTGAGGTTGTTGTTGTTTTTCAATGTTGAGGTTGTTGTTGAATTTGTTGGTGTTTTTCAAAGTTGAGGTTGTTGTTGTTTTTCAATGTTGAGGTTGTTGTTGAATTTGTTGGTGTTTTTCAATTTCGAGGTTGTTGTTGAATTTGTTTGTGTTTTTCAATGTTGAGGTTGTTGTTGTTTTTCAATGTTGAGGTTATTGTTGAATTTGTTCGTGTTTTTCAATGTTGAGGTTGTTGTTGTTTTTCAATGTTGAGGTTGTTGTTGAATTTGTTGGTGTTTTTCAATGTTGAGGTTGTTGTTGTTTTTCAATGTTGAGGTTGTTGTTGAATTTGTTGGTGTTTTTCAATGTTGAGGTTGTTGTTGAATTTGTTGGTGTTTTTCACTGTTGAGGTTGTTGTTGAATTTGTTGGTGTTTTTCAATGATGAGGTTGTTGTTGTTTTTCAATGTTGAGGTTGTGGAATTTGTGGGTGTTTTTCAATCTTGAGTTTGTTGTTGAATTTGTTGGTGTTTTTCAATGTTGAGGTTGTTGTTGAATTTGTTGGTGTTTTTCAATGTTGAGGTTGTTGTTATTTTTCAATGTTGAGGTTGTTGTTGAGTTTGTTGGTGTTTTTCAATGTTGATGTTGTTGTTGAATTTGTTGGTGTTTTTCAATTTTGAGGTTGTTGTTGAATTTGTTGGTGTTTTTCAATGTTGAGGTTGTTGTTGTTTTTAAATGTTGAGGTTCTTGTTGAATTTGCTGGTGTTTTTTCAATTTTGAGGTTGTTGGTGTTGTTCAATGTTGAGGTTGATTTTGAATTTGAGGGTGTTTTTCAATGTCGAGGTTGTTGTTGAATTTGTTGGTGTTTTTGAATGTTGAGGTTGTTGTTGTTTTTCAATGTTGAGGTTGTTGTTGAATTTGTTGGTGTTTTTCAATGTTGAGATTGTTGTTTTTTTTCAATGTTGAGGTTGTTGTTGAATTTGTTGGTGTTTTTAAATGTTGAGGTTGTTGTTGAATTTTTTGGTGTTTTGCAATGTTGAGGTTGTTGTTGTTTTTCAATGTTGAGTTTGTTGTTGAATTTGTTGGTGTTTTTCAATGTTGAGGTTTTTGTTCTTTTTCAATGTTGAGTTTGTTGTTGTATTTGTTGGTGTTTTTCAATTTCGAGGTTGTTGTTGAATTTGTTGGTGTTTTTCAATTTCGAGGTTGTTGTTGAATTTGTTGGTGTTTTTCAATGTTGAATTTGTTGTTGAATTTGTTGGTTATTTTCAATGTTGAGGTTGTTGTTGTTTTTCAATGTTGAGGTTGTTGTTGAATTTGTTGGTGTTTTTCAATGTTGAGGTTGTTGTTGTTTTTCAATGCTGAGGTTGTTGTTGAATTTGTTGGTGTTTTTCAATTTTGAGGTTGTTGTTGAATTTGTTGGTGTTTTTCAATGTTGAGGTTGTTGTTGTTTTTCAATGTTGAGGTTGTTGTTGAATTTGTTGGTGTTTTTCAATGTTTAGGTTGTTGTTGTTTTTCAATGTTGAGGTTGTTGTTGAATTTGTTGGTGTTTTTCAATGTTGAGGTTGTTGTTGAATTTGTTGTTGTTTTTCAATGTTGAGGTTGTTGTTATTTTTCAATGTTGAGGTTGTTGTTGAGTTTGTTGGTGTTTTTCAATGTTGAGGTTGTTGTTGAATTTGTTGGTGTTTTTCAATGTTGAGGTTGTTGTTGAATTTGTTGGTGTTTTTCAATGTTGAGGTTGTTGTTGTTTTTCAATGTTGAGGTTGTTGTTGAATTTGTTGGTGTTTTTCAACGTTGAGGGTCTTGTTGAATCTGTTGTTTTTTTTCAATGTTGAGGTTGTTGTTGTTTTTCAATGTTTAGGTTGTTGTTGAATTTGTTGGTGTTTTTCAATGTTGAGTTTGTTGTTGTTTTTCAATGTTGAGGTTGTTGTTGAATTTGTTGGTGTTTTTCAATGTTGAGGTTGTTGTTGTTTTTCAATGTTGAGGTTGTTGTTGAATTTGTTGGTGTTTTTCAATGTTGAGGTTGTTGTTGTTTTTCAATGTTGAGGTTGTTGTTGAATTTGTTGGTGCTTTTCAATGTTGAGATTGTTGTTGAATTTGTTGGTGTTTTTCAATGTTGAGGTTGTTGTTGTTTTTCAATGTTGAGGTTGTTGTTGAATTTGTTGGTGTTTTTCAATGTTGAGTTTGTTGTTGAATTTGTTGGTGTTTTTGAATTTCGAGGTTGTTGTTGAATTTGTTAGTGTTTTTCAATGTTGAGGTTGTTGTTGAATTTGTTGGTGTTTTTCAATGTTGAGGTTGTTGTTGAATTTCTTGGTGTTTTTCAATGTTGAGGTTGTTGTTGTTTTTCAATGTTGACGTTGTTGTTGAGTTTCTTGGTGTTTTTCAATGTTTAGTTTGTTGTTGTTTTTCAATGTTGAGGTTGTTGTTGAATTTGTTGGTGTTTTTCAATTTCGAGGTTGTTGTTGAATTTGTTGGTGTTTTTCAATGTTGAAGTTGTTGTTGAATTTGTTGGTGTTTTTCAATGTTGAGGTTGTTGTTTTTCAATCTTGAGGTTGCTGTTGAATTTGTTCGTGTTTTTCAATGTTGAGGTTGTTGTTGTTTTTCAATGCTGAGGTTGTTGTTGAATTTGCTGGTGTTTTTCAATGTTGAGGTTGTTGTTGAATTTGTTGGTGTTTTTCAATGTTGAGATTGTTGTTGTTTTTCAATGTTGAGGTTGTTGTTGAATTTGTTGGTGTTTGTAAATGTTGAGGTTGTTGTTGTTTTTCAATGTTGAGGTTGTTGTTGAATTTGTTGGTGTTTTTCAATTTCGAGGTTGTTGTTGAACTTGTTTGTGTTTTTCAATGTTGAGGTTGTTGTTGTTTTTCAATGTTGAGGTTATTGTTGAATTTGTTCGTGTTTTTCAATGTTGAGGTTGTTGTGGTTTTTCAATGTTGAGGTTGTTGTTGAATTTGTTGGTCTTTTTCAATGTTGAGGTTGTTGTTGTTTTTCAATGTTGAGGTTGTTGTTGAATTTGTTGGTGTTTTTCAATGTTGAGGTTGTTGTTGAAATTGTTGGTGTTTTTCACTGTTGAGGTTGTTGTTGAATTTGTTGGTGTTTTTCAATGATGAGGTTGTTGTTGTTTTTCAATGTTGAGGTTGTTGAATTTGTGGGTGTTTTTCAATCTTGAGTTTGTTGTTGAATTTGTTGGTGTTTTTCAATGTTGAGGTTGTTGTTGAATTTGTTGGTGTTTTTCAATGTTGAGGTTGTTGTTATTTTTCAATGTTGAGGTTGTTGTTGAGTTTGTTGGTGTTTTTCAATGTTGATGTTGTTGTTGAATTTGTTGGTGTTTTTCAATTTTGATGTTATTGTTGAATTTGTTGGTGTTTTTCAATGTTGAGGTTGTTGTTGTTTTTAAATGTTGAGGTTGTTGTTGAATTTGCTGGTGTTTTTTCAATTTTGAGGTTGTTGGTGTTGTTCAATGTTGAGGTTGATTTTGAATTTGAGGGTGTTTTTCAATGTCGAGGTTGTTGTTGAATTTGTTGGTGTTTTTCAATGTTGAGGTTGTTGTTGTTTTTCAATGTTGAGGTTGTTGTTGAATTTGTTGGTGTTTTTCAATGTTGAGATTGTTGTTTTTTTTCAATGTTGAGGTTGTTGTTGAATTTGTTGGTGTTTTTAAATGTTGAGGTTGTTGTTGAATTTGTTGGTGTTTTGCAATGTTGAGGTTGTTGTTGTTTTTTAATGTTGAGGTTGTTGTTGAATTTGTTGGTGTTTTTCAATATTGAGGTTTTTGTTGTTTTTCAATGTTGAGGTTGTTGTTGTATTTGTTGGTGTTTTTCAATTTCGAGGTTGTTGTTGAATTTGTTGGTGTTTTTCAATGTTGAATTTGTTGTTGAATTTGTTGGTTATTTTGAATGTTGAGGTTTGTTGTTGTTTTTCAATGTTGAGGTTGTTGTTGAATTTGTTGGTGTTTTTCAATGTTGAGGTTGTTGTTGTTTTTCAATGCTGAGGTTGTTGTTGAATTTGTTGGTGTTTTTCAATGTTGAGGTTGTTGCTGAATTTGTTGGTGTTTTTCAATGTTGAGGTTGTTGTTGTTTTTCAATGTTGAGGTTGTTGTTGAATTTGTTGGTGTTTTTCAATGTTTAGGTTGTTGTTGTTTTTCAATGTTGAGGTTGTTGTTGAATTTGTTGGTGTTTTTCAATGTTGAGGTTGTTGTTGAATTTGTTGGTGTTTTTCAATGTTGAGGTTGTTGTTATTTTTCAATGTTGAGGTTGTTGTTGAATTTGTTGGTGTTTTTCAATGTTGAGGTTGCTGTTGAATTTGTTGGTGTTTTTCAACGTTGAGGGTGTTGTTGAATTTGTTGGTGTTTTTCAATGTTGAGGGTTGTTGTTGTTTTTCAATGTTGAGGTTGTTGTTGAATTTGTTGGTGTTTTTCAATGTTGAGTTTGTTGTTGTTTATCAATGTTGAGGTTGTTGTTGAATTTGTGGTGTTTTTCAATGTTGAGGTTGTTGTTGTTTTTCAATGTTGAGGTTGTTGAATTTGTGGGTGTTTTTCAATCTTGAGTTTGTTGTTGAATTTGTTGGTGTTTTTCAATGTTGAGGTTGTTGTTGAATTTGTTGGTGTTTTTCAATGTTGAGGTTGTTGTTATTTTTCAATGTTGAGGTTGTTGTTGAGTTTGTTGGTGTTTTTCAATGTTGATGTTGTTGTTGAATTTGTTGGTGTTTTTCAATTTTGAGGTTGTTGTTGTTTTTCATTGTTGAGTTTGTTGTTGAATTTGTTGGTGTTTTTCAATGTCGAGGTTGTTGTTGAATTTGTTAGTGTTTTTCAATGTTGAGGTTGTTGTTGAATTTGTTGGTGTTTTTCAATGTTGAGGTTGTTGTTGAATTTGTTGGTGTTTTTCAATGTTGAGGTTGTTGTTGTTTTTCAATGTTGAGGTTGTTGTTGAGTTTCTTGGTGTTTTTCAATGTTTAGTTTGTTGTTGTTTTTCAATGTTGAGGTTGTTGTTGAATTTGTTGGTGTTTTTTCAATTTCGAGGTTGTTGTTGAATTTGTTGGTGTTTTTCCAATGTTGAAGTTGTTGTTGAATTTGTTGGTGTTTTTCAATGTTGAGGTTGTTGTTGTTTTCCAATGTTGTGGTTGTTGTTGAATTTGTTGGTGTTTTTCAATGTTGAGTTTGTTGTTGTTTTTCAATGCTGAGGTTGTTGTTGGAATTTGCTGGTGTTTTTCAATGTTGAGGTTGTTGTTGTTTTTCAATGTTGAGGTTGTTGTTGAATTTGTTGGTGTTTTTCAAAGTTGAGGTTGTTGTTGTTTTTCAATGTTGAGGTTGTTGTTGAATTTGTTGGTGTTTTTCAATTTCGAGGTTGTTGTTGAATTTGTTTGTGTTTTTCAATGTTGAGGTTGTTGTTGTTTTTCAATGTTGAGGTTATTGTTGAATTTGTTCGTGTTTTTCAATGTTGAGGTTGTTGTTGTTTTTCAATGTTGAGGTTGTTGTTGAATTTGTTGGTGTTTTTCAATGTTGAGGTTGTTGTTGTTTTTCAATGTTGAGGTTGTTGTTGAATTTGTTGGTGTTTTTCAATGTTGAGGTTGTTGTTGAATTTGTTGGTGTTTTTCACTGTTGAGGTTGTTGTTGAATTTGTTGGTGTTTTTTCAATGATGAGGTTGTTGTTGTTTTTCAATGTTGAGGTTGTGGAATTTGTGGGTGTTTTTCAATCTTGAGTTTGTTGTTGAATTTGTTGGTGTTTTTCAATGTTGAGGTTGTTGTTGAATTTGTTGGTGTTTTTCAATGTTGAGGTTGTTGTTATTTTTCAATGTTGAGGTTGTTGTTGAGTTTGTTGGTGTTTTTCAATGTTGATGTTGTTGTTGAATTTGTTGGTGTTTTTCAATTTTGAGGTTGTTGTTGAATTTGTTGGTGTTTTTCAATGTTGAGGTTGTTGTTGTTTTTAAATGTTGAGGTTCTTGTTGAATTTGCTGGTGTTTTTTCAATTTTGAGGTTGTTGGTGTTGTTCAATGTTGAGGTTGATTTTGAATTTGAGGGTGTTTTTCAATGTCGAGGTTGTTGTTGAATTTGTTGGTGTTTTTGAATGTTGAGGTTGTTGTTGTTTTTCAATGTTGAGGTTGTTGTTGAATTTGTTGGTGTTTTTCAATGTTGAGATTGTTGTTTTTTTTCAATGTTGAGGTTGTTGTTGAATTTGTTGGTGTTTTTAAATGTTGAGGTTGTTGTTGAATTTTTTTGGTGTTTTGCAATGTTGAGGTTGTTGTTGTTTTTCAATGTTGAGTTTGTTGTTGAATTTGTTGGTGTTTTTCAATGTTGAGGTTTTTGTTCTTTTTCAATGTTGAGTTTGTTGTTGTATTTGTTGGTGTTTTTCAATTTCGAGGTTGTTGTTGAATTTGTTGGTGTTTTTCAATTTCGAGGTTGTTGTTGAATTTGTTGGTGTTTTTCAATGTTGAATTTGTTGTTGAATTTGTTGGTTATTTTCAATGTTGAGGTTGTTGTTGTTTTTCAATGTTGAGGTTGTTGTTGAATTTGTTGGTGTTTTTCAATGTTGAGGTTGTTGTTGTTTTTCAATGCTGAGGTTGTTGTTGAATTTGTTGGTGTTTTTCAATTTTGAGGTTGTTGTTGAATTTGTTGGTGTTTTTCAATGTTGAGGTTGTTGTTGTTTTTCAATGTTGAGGTTGTTGTTGAATTTGTTGGTGTTTTTCAATGTTTAGGTTGTTGTTGTTTTTCAATGTTGAGGTTGTTGTTGAATTTGTTGGTGTTTTTCAATGTTGAGGTTGTTGTTGAATTTGTTGTTGTTTTTCAATGTTGAGGTTGTTGTTATTTTTCAATGTTGAGGTTGTTGTTGAGTTTGTTGGTGTTTTTCAATGTTGAGGTTGTTGTTGAATTTGTTGGTGTTTTTCAATGTTGAGGTTGTTGTTGAATTTGTTGGTGTTTTTCAATGTTGAGGTTGTTGTTGTTTTTCAATGTTGAGGTTGTTGTTGAATTTGTTGGTGTTTTTCAACGTTGAGGGTCTTGTTGAATCTGTTGTTTTTTTTCAATGTTGAGGTTGTTGTTGTTTTTCAATGTTTAGGTTGTTGTTGAATTTGTTGGTGTTTTTCAATGTTGAGTTTGTTGTTGTTTTTCAATGTTGAGGTTGTTGTTGAATTTGTTGGTGTTTTTCAATGTTGAGGTTGTTGTTGTTTTTTGAGGTTGTTGTTGAATTTGTTGGTGTTTTTCAATGTTGAGGTTGTTGTTGTTTTTCAATGTTGAGGTTGTTGTTGAATTTGTTGGTGCTTTTCAATGTTGAGATTGTTGTTGAATTTGTTGGTGTTTTTCAATGTTGAGGTTGTTGTTGTTTTTCAATGTTGAGGTTGTTGTTGAATTTGTTGGTGTTTTTCAATGTTGAGTTTGTTGTTGAATTTGTTGGTGTTTTTGAATTTCGAGGTTGTTGTTGAATTTGTTAGTGTTTTTCAATGTTGAGGTTGTTGTTGAATTTGTTGGTGTTTTTCAATGTTGAGGTTGTTGTTGAATTTCTTGGTGTTTTTCAATGTTGAGGTTGTTGTTGTTTTTCAATGTTGACGTTGTTGTTGAGTTTCTTGGTGTTTTTCAATGTTTAGTTTGTTGTTGTTTTTCAATGTTGAGGTTGTTGTTGAATTTGTTGGTGTTTTTCAATTTCGAGGTTGTTGTTGAATTTGTTGGTGTTTTTCAATGTTGAAGTTGTTGTTGAATTTGTTGGTGTTTTTCAATGTTGAGGTTGTTGTTTTTCAATCTTGAGGTTGCTGTTGAATTTGTTCGTGTTTTTCAATGTTGAGGTTGTTGTTGTTTTTCAATGCTGAGGTTGTTGTTGAATTTGCTGGTGTTTTTCAATGTTGAGGTTGTTGTTGAATTTGTTGGTGTTTTTCAATGTTGAGATTGTTGTTGTTTTTCAATGTTGAGGTTGTTGTTGAATTTGTTGGTGTTTGTAAATGTTGAGGTTGTTGTTGTTTTTCAATGTTGAGGTTGTTGTTGAATTTGTTGGTGTTTTTCAATTTCGAGGTTGTTGTTGAACTTGTTTGTGTTTTTCAATGTTGAGGTTGTTGTTGTTTTTCAATGTTGAGGTTATTGTTGAATTTGTTCGTGTTTTTCAATGTTGAGGTTGTTGTGGTTTTTCAATGTTGAGGTTGTTGTTGAATTTGTTGGTCTTTTTCAATGTTGAGGTTGTTGTTGTTTTTCAATGTTGAGGTTGTTGTTGAATTTGTTGGTGTTTTTCAATGTTGAGGTTGTTGTTGAAATTGTTGGTGTTTTTCACTGTTGAGGTTGTTGTTGAATTTGTTGGTGTTTTTCAATGATGAGGTTGTTGTTGTTTTTCAATGTTGAGGTTGTTGAATTTGTGGGTGTTTTTCAATCTTGAGTTTGTTGTTGAATTTGTTGGTGTTTTTCAATGTTGAGGTTGTTGTTGAATTTGTTGGTGTTTTTCAATGTTGAGGTTGTTGTTATTTTTCAATGTTGAGGTTGTTGTTGAGTTTGTTGGTGTTTTTCAATGTTGATGTTGTTGTTGAATTTGTTGGTGTTTTTCAATTTTGATGTTATTGTTGAATTTGTTGGTGTTTTTCAATGTTGAGGTTGTTGTTGTTTTTAAATGTTGAGGTTGTTGTTGAATTTGCTGGTGTTTTTTCAATTTTGAGGTTGTTGGTGTTGTTCAATGTTGAGGTTGATTTTGAATTTGAGGGTGTTTTTCAATGTCGAGGTTGTTGTTGAATTTGTTGGTGTTTTTCAATGTTGAGGTTGTTGTTGTTTTTCAATGTTGAGGTTGTTGTTGAATTTGTTGGTGTTTTTCAATGTTGAGATTGTTGTTTTTTTTCAATGTTGAGGTTGTTGTTGAATTTGTTGGTGTTTTTAAATGTTGAGGTTGTTGTTGAATTTGTTGGTGTTTTGCAATGTTGAGGTTGTTGTTGTTTTTCAATGTTGAGGTTGTTGTTGAATTTGTTGGTGTTTTTCAATATTGAGGTTTTTGTTGTTTTTCAATGTTGAGGTTGTTGTTGTATTTGTTGATGTTTTTCAATTTCGAGGTTGTTGTTGAATTTGTTGGTGTTTTTCAATGTTGAATTTGTTGTTGAATTTGTTGGTTATTTTGAATGTTGAGGTTGTTGTTGTTTTTCAATGTTGAGGTTGTTGTTGAATTTGTTGGTGTTTTTCAATGTTGAGGTTGTTGTTGTTTTTCAATGCTGAGGTTGTTGTTGAATTTGTTGGTGTTTTTCAATGTTGAGGTTGTTGCTGAATTTGTTGGTGTTTTTCAATGTTGAGGTTGTTGTTGTTTTTCAATGTTGAGGTTGTTGTTGAATTTGTTGGTGTTTTTCAATGTTTAGGTTGTTGTTGTTTTTCAATGTTGAGGTTGTTGTTGAATTTGTTGGTGTTTTTCAATGTTGAGGTTGTTGTTGAATTTGTTGGTGTTTTTCAATGTTGAGGTTGTTGTTATTTTTCAATGTTGAGGTTGTTGTTGAATTTGTTGGTGTTTTTCAATGTTGAGGTTGCTGTTGAATTTGTTGGTGTTTTTCAACGTTGAGGGTGTTGTTGAATTTGTTGGTGTTTTTCAATGTTGAGGTTGTTGTTGTTTTTCAATGTTGAGGTTGTTGTTGAATTTGTTGGTGTTTTTCAATGTTGAGTTTGTTGTTGTTTATCAATGTTGAGGTTGTTGTTGAATTTGTGGTGTTTTTCAATGTTGAGGTTGTTGTTGTTTTTCAATGTTGAGGTTGTTGTTGAATTTGTTGGTGTTTTTCAATGTTGAGGTTGTTGTTGTTTTTCAATGTTGAGGTTGCTGTTGAATTTGTTGGTGCTTTTCAATGTTGAGAATATTGTTGAATTTGTTGGTGTTTTTCAATGTTGAGGTTGTTGTTGAGTTTGTTGGTGTTTTTCAATGTTGATGTTGTTGTTGAATTTGTTGGTGTTTTTCAATTTTGATGTTATTGTTGAATTTGTTGGTGTTTTTCAATGTTGAGGTTGTTGTTGTTTTTAAATGTTGAGGTTGTTGTTGAATTTGCTGGTGTTTTTTCAATTTTGAGGTTGTTGGTGTTGTTCAATGTTGAGGTTGATTTTGAATTTGAGGGTGTTTTTCAATGTCGAGGTTGTTGTTGAATTTGTTGGTGTTTTTCAATGTTGAGGTTGTTGTTGTTTTTCAATGTTGAGGTTGTTGTTGAATTTGTTGGTGTTTTTCAATGTTGAGATTGTTGTTTTTTTTCAATGTTGAGGTTGTTGAATTTGTTGGTGTTTTTAAATGTTGAGGTTGTTGTTGAATTTGTTGGTGTTTTGCAATGTTGAGGTTGTTGTTGTTTTTCAATGTTGAGGTTGTTGTTGAATTTGTTGGTGTTTTTCAATATTGAGGTTTTTGTTGTTTTTCAATGTTGAGGTTGTTGTTGTATTTGTTGGTGTTTTTCAATTTCGAGGTTGTTGTTGAATTTGTTGGTGTTTTTCAATGTTGAATTTGTTGTTGAATTTGTTGGTTATTTTGAATGTTGAGGTTGTTGTTGTTTTTCAATGTTGAGGTTGTTGTTGAATTTGTTGGTGTTTTTCAATGTTGAGGTTGTTGTTGTTTTTCAATGCTGAGGTTGTTGTTGAATTTGTTGGTGTTTTTCAATGTTGAGGTTGTTGCTGAATTTGTAGGTGTTTTTCAATGTTGAGGTTGTTGTTGTTTTTCAATGTTGAGGTTGTTGTTGAATTTGTTGGTGTTTTTCAATGTTTAGGTTGTTGTTGTTTTTCAATGTTGAGGTTGTTGTTGAATTTGTTGGTGTTTTTCAATGTTGAGGTTGTTGTTGAATTTGTTGGTGTTTTTCAATGTTGAGGTTGTTGTTATTTTTCAATGTTGAGGTTGTTGTTGAATTTGTTGGTGTTTTTCAATGTTGAGGTTGCTGTTGAATTTGTTGGTGTTTTTCAACGTTGAGGGTGTTGTTGAATCTGTTGGTGTTTTTCAATGTTGAGGTTGTTGTTGTTTTTCAATGTTGAGGTTGTTGTTGAATTTGTTGGTGTTTTTCAATGTTGAGTTTGTTGTTGTTTTTCAATGTTGAGGTTGTTGTTGAATTTGTTGGTGTTTTTCAATGTTGAGGTTGTTGTTGTTTTTCAATGTTGAGGTTGTTGTTGAATTTGTTGGTGTTTTTCAATGTTGAGGTTGTTGTTGTTTTTCAATGTTGAGGTTGCTGTTGAATTTGTTGGTGCTTTTCAATGTTGAGATTGTTGTTGAATTTGTTGGTGTTTTTCAATGTTGAAGTTGTTGTTGTTTTTCAATGTTGAGGTTGTTGTTGAGTTTGTTGGTGTTTTTCAATGTTGAGTTTGTTGTTGAATTTGTTGGTGTTTTTCAATTTCGAGGTTGTTGTTGAATTTGTCAGTGTTTTTCAATGTTGAGGTTGTTGTTGAATTTGTTGGTGTTTTTCAATGTTGAGGTTGTTGTTGAATTTGTTGGTGTTTTTCAATGTTGAGGTTGTTGTTGTTTTTCAATGTTGAGGTTGTTGTTGAGTTTGTTGGTGTTTTTCAATGTTTAGTTTGCTGTTGTTTTTCAATGTTGAGGTTGTTGTTGAATTTTTTGGTGTTTTTCAATGTTGAGGTTGTTGTTGTTTTTCAATTTTGAGGTTGTTGTTGAATTTGTTGGTGTTTTTCAATGTTGAGGTTGTTGTTGTTTTTCAATGTTGAGGTTGTTGTTGAATTTGTTGGTGTTTTTCAATTTCGAGGTTGTTGTTGAATTTGTTGGTGTTTTTCAATGTTGAAGTTGTTGTTGAATTTGTTGGTGTTTTTCAATGTTGAGGTTGTTGTTGTTTTTCAATGTTGAGGTTGTTGTTGAATTTGTTGGTGTTTTTCAATGTTGAGGTTGTTGTTGTTTTTCAATGCTGAAGTTGTTGTTGAATTTGTTGGTGTTTTTCAATGTTGAGGTTGTTGTTGAATTTGTTGGTGTTTTTCAATGTTTAGGTTGTTGTTGTTTTTCAATGTTGAGGTTGTTGTTGAATTTGTTGGTGTTTTTCAATGTTGAGGTTGTTGTTGAATTTGTTGGTGTTTTTCAATGTTGAGGTTGTTGTTATTTTTCAATGTTGAGGTTGTTGTTGAATTTGTTGGTGTTTTTCAATGTTGAGGTTGCTGTTGAATTTGTTGGTGTTTTTCAACGTTGAGGGTGTTGTTGAATCTGTTGGTGTTTTTCAATGTTGAGGTTGTTGTTGTTTTTCAATGTTGAGGTTGTTGTTGAATTTGTTGGTGTTTTTCAATGTTGAGTTTGTTGTTGTTTATCAATGTTGAGGTTGTTGTTGAATTTGTGGTGTTTTTCAATGTTGAGGTTGTTGTTGTTTTTCAATGTTGAGGTTGTTGTTGAATTTGTTGGTGTTTTTCAATGTTGAGGTTGTTGTTGTTTTTCAATGTTGAGGTTGCTGTTGAATTTGTTGGTGCTTTTCAATGTTGAGATTATTGTTGAATTTGTTGGTGTTTTTCAATGTTGAGGTTGTTGTTGAGTTTGTTGGTGTTTTTCAATGTTGATGTTGTTGTTGAATTTGTTGGTGTTTTTTAATTTTGATGTTATTGTTGAATTTGTTGGTGTTTTTCAATGTTGAGGTTGTTGTTGTGTTTAAATGTTGAGGTTGTTGTTGAATTTGCTGGTGTTTTTTCAATTTTGAGGTTGTTGGTGTTGTTCAATGTTGAGGTTGATTTTGAATTTGAGGGTGTTTTTCAATGTCGAGGTTGTTGTTGAATTTGTTGGTGTTTTTCAATGTTGAGGTTGTTGTTGTTTTTCAATGTTGAGGTTGTTGTTGAATTTGTTGGTGTTTTTCAATGTTGAGATTGTTGTTTTTTTTCAATGTTGAGGTTGTTGAATTTGTTGGTGTTTTTAAATGTTGAGGTTGTTGTTGAATTTGTTGGTGTTTTGCAATGTTGAGGTTGTTGTTGTTTTTCAATGTTGAGGTTGTTGTTGAATTTGTTGGTGTTTTTCAATATTGAGGTTTTTGTTGTTTTTCAATGTTGAGGTTGTTGTTGTATTTGTTGGTGTTTTTCAATTTCGAGGTTGTTGTTGAATTTGTTGGTGTTTTTCAATGTTGAATTTGTTGTTGAATTTGTTGGTTATTTTGAATGTTCAGGTTGTTGTTGTTTTTCAATGTTGAGGTTGTTGTTGAATTTGTTGGTGTTTTTCAATGTTGAGGTTGTTGTTGTTTTTCAATGCTGAGGTTGTTGTTGAATTTGTTGGTGTTTTTCAATGTTGAGGTTGTTGCTGAATTTGTTGGTGTTTTTCAATGTTGAGGTTGTTGTTGTTTTTCAATGTTGAGGTTGTTGTTGAATTTGTTGGTGTTTTTCAATGTTTAGGTTGTTGTTGTTTTTCAATGTTGAGGTTGTTGTTGAATTTGTTGGTGTTTTTCAATGTTGAGGTTGTTGTTTAATTTGTTGGTGTTTTTCAATGTTGAGGTTGTTGTTATTTTTCAATGTTGAGGTTGTTGTTGAATTTGTTGGTGTTTTTCAATGTTGAGGTTGCTGTTGAATTTGTTGGTGTTTTTCAACGTTGAGGGTGTTGTTGAATCTGTTGGTGTTTTTCAATGTTGAGGTTGTTGTTGTTTTTCAATGTTGAGGTTGTTGTTCAATTTGTTGGTGTTTTTCAATGTTGAGTTTGTTG
This sequence comes from Isurus oxyrinchus, assembly GCA_026770705.1. Taxonomy (NCBI): domain Eukaryota; kingdom Metazoa; phylum Chordata; class Chondrichthyes; order Lamniformes; family Lamnidae; genus Isurus; species Isurus oxyrinchus. Next base: position 297,643 of record JANJGN010000547.1, on the reverse strand, counting down.
TTGTTTTTCAATGTTGAGGTTGTTGTTGAATTTGTTGGTGTTTTTCAATGTTGAGGTTGTTGTTGTTTTTCAATGTTGAGGTTGTTGTTGAATTTGTTGGTGTTTTTCAATGTTGAGATTGTTGTTTTTTTTCAATGTTGAGGTTGTTGAATTTGTTGGTGTTTTTAAATGTTGAGGTTGTTGTTGAATTTGTTGGTGTTTTGCAATGTTGAGGTTGTTGTTGTTTTTCAATGTTGAGGTTGTTGTTGAATTTGTTGGTGTTTTTCAATATTGAGGTTTTTGTTGTTTTTCAATGTTGAGGTTGTTGTTGTATTTGTTGGTGTTTTTCAATTTCGAGGTTGTTGTTGAATTTGTTGGTGTTTTTCAATGTTGAATTTGTTGTTGAATTTGTTGGTTATTTTGAATGTTGAGGTTGTTGTTGTTTTTCAATGTTGAGGTTGTTGTTGAATTTGTTGGTGTTTTTCAATGTTGAGGTTGTTGTTGTTTTTCAATGCTGAGGTTGTTGTTGAATTTGTTGGTGTTTTTCAATGTTGAGGTTGTTGCTGAATTTGTAGGTGTTTTTCAATGTTGAGGTTGTTGTTGTTTTTCAATGTTGAGGTTGTTGTTGAATTTGTTGGTGTTTTTCAATGTTTAGGTTGTTGTTGTTTTTCAATGTTGAGGTTGTTGTTGAATTTGTTGGTGTTTTTCAATGTTGAGGTTGTTGTTGAATTTGTTGGTGTTTTTCAATGTTGAGGTTGTTGTTATTTTTCAATGTTGAGGTTGTTGTTGAATTTGTTGGTGTTTTTCAATGTTGAGGTTGCTGTTGAATTTGTTGGTGTTTTTCAACGTTGAGGGTGTTGTTGAATCTGTTGGTGTTTTTCAATGTTGAGGTTGTTGTTGTTTTTCAATGTTGAGGTTGTTGTTGAATTTGTTGGTGTTTTTCAATGTTGAGTTTGTTGTTGTTTTTCAATGTTGAGGTTGTTGTTGAATTTGTTGGTGTTTTTCAATGTTGAGGTTGTTGTTGTTTTTCAATGTTGAGGTTGTTGTTGAATTTGTTGGTGTTTTTCAATGTTGAGGTTGTTGTTGTTTTTCAATGTTGAGGTTGCTGTTGAATTTGTTGGTGCTTTTCAATGTTGAGATTGTTGTTGAATTTGTTGGTGTTTTTCAATGTTGAAGTTGTTGTTGTTTTTCAATGTTGAGGTTGTTGTTGAGTTTGTTGGTGTTTTTCAATGTTGAGTTTGTTGTTGAATTTGTTGGTGTTTTTCAATTTCGAGGTTGTTGTTGAATTTGTCAGTGTTTTTCAATGTTGAGGTTGTTGTTGAATTTGTTGGTGTTTTTCAATGTTGAGGTTGTTGTTGAATTTGTTGGTGTTTTTCAATGTTGAGGTTGTTGTTGTTTTTCAATGTTGAGGTTGTTGTTGAGTTTGTTGGTGTTTTTCAATGTTTAGTTTGCTGTTGTTTTTCAATGTTGAGGTTGTTGTTGAATTTTTTGGTGTTTTTCAATGTTGAGGTTGTTGTTGTTTTTCAATTTTGAGGTTGTTGTTGAATTTGTTGGTGTTTTTCAATGTTGAGGTTGTTGTTGTTTTTCAATGTTGAGGTTGTTGTTGAATTTGTTGGTGTTTTTCAATTTCGAGGTTGTTGTTGAATTTGTTGGTGTTTTTCAATGTTGAAGTTGTTGTTGAATTTGTTGGTGTTTTTCAATGTTGAGGTTGTTGTTGTTTTTCAATGTTGAGGTTGTTGTTGAATTTGTTGGTGTTTTTCAATGTTGAGGTTGTTGTTGTTTTTCAATGCTGAAGTTGTTGTTGAATTTGTTGGTGTTTTTCAATGTTGAGGTTGTTGTTGAATTTGTTGGTGTTTTTCAATGTTTAGGTTGTTGTTGTTTTTCAATGTTGAGGTTGTTGTTGAATTTGTTGGTGTTTTTCAATGTTGAGGTTGTTGTTGAATTTGTTGGTGTTTTTCAATGTTGAGGTTGTTGTTATTTTTCAATGTTGAGGTTGTTGTTGAATTTGTTGGTGTTTTTCAATGTTGAGGTTGCTGTTGAATTTGTTGGTGTTTTTCAACGTTGAGGGTGTTGTTGAATCTGTTGGTGTTTTTCAATGTTGAGGTTGTTGTTGTTTTTCAATGTTGAGGTTGTTGTTGAATTTGTTGGTGTTTTTCAATGTTGAGTTTGTTGTTGTTTATCAATGTTGAGGTTGTTGTTGAATTTGTGGTGTTTTTCAATGTTGAGGTTGTTGTTGTTTTTCAATGTTGAGGTTGTTGTTGAATTTGTTGGTGTTTTTCAATGTTGAGGTTGTTGTTGTTTTTCAATGTTGAGGTTGCTGTTGAATTTGTTGGTGCTTTTCAATGTTGAGATTATTGTTGAATTTGTTGGTGTTTTTCAATGTTGAGGTTGTTGTTGAGTTTGTTGGTGTTTTTCAATGTTGATGTTGTTGTTGAATTTGTTGGTGTTTTTCAATTTTGATGTTATTGTTGAATTTGTTGGTGTTTTTCAATGTTGAGGTTGTTGTTGTTTTTAAATGTTGAGGTTGTTGTTGAATTTGCTGGTGTTTTTTCAATTTTGAGGTTGTTGGTGTTGTTCAATGTTGAGGTTGATTTTGAATTTGAGGGTGTTTTTCAATGTCGAGGTTGTTGTTGAATTTGTTGGTGTTTTTCAATGTTGAGGTTGTTGTTGTTTTTCAATGTTGAGGTTGTTGTTGAATTTGTTGGTGTTTTTCAATGTTGAGATTGTTGTTTTTTTTCAATGTTGAGGTTGTTGAATTTGTTGGTGTTTTTAAATGTTGAGGTTGTTGTTGAATTTGTTGGTGTTTTGCAATGTTGAGGTTGTTGTTGTTTTTCAATGTTGAGGTTGTTGTTGAATTTGTTGGTGTTTTTCAATATTGAGGTTTTTGTTGTTTTTCAATGTTGAGGTTGTTGTTGTATTTGTTGGTGTTTTTCAATTTCGAGGTTGTTGTTGAATTTGTTGGTGTTTTTCAATGTTGAATTTGTTGTTGAATTTGTTGGTTATTTTGAATGTTCAGGTTGTTGTTGTTTTTCAATGTTGAGGTTGTTGTTGAATTTGTTGGTGTTTTTCAATGTTGAGGTTGTTGTTGTTTTTCAATGCTGAGGTTGTTGTTGAATTTGTTGGTGTTTTTCAATGTTGAGGTTGTTGCTGAATTTGTTGGTGTTTTTCAATGTTGAGGTTGTTGTTGTTTTTCAATGTTGAGGTTGTTGTTGAATTTGTTGGTGTTTTTCAATGTTTAGGTTGTTGTTGTTTTTCAATGTTGAGGTTGTTGTTGAATTTGTTGGTGTTTTTCAATGTTGAGGTTGTTGTTTAATTTGTTGGTGTTTTTCAATGTTGAGGTTGTTGTTATTTTTCAATGTTGAGGTTGTTGTTGAATTTGTTGGTGTTTTTCAATGTTGAGGTTGCTGTTGAATTTGTTGGTGTTTTTCAACGTTGAGGGTGTTGTTGAATCTGTTGGTGTTTTTCAATGTTGAGGTTGTTGTTGTTTTTCAATGTTGAGGTTGTTGTTCAATTTGTTGGTGTTTTTCAATGTTGAGTTTGTTGTTGTTTTTCAATGTTGAGGTTGTTGTTGAATTTGTTGGTGTTTTTCAATGTTGAGGTTGTTGTTGTTTTTCAATGTTGAGGTTGTTGTTGAATTTGTTGGTGTTTTTCAATGTTGAGTTTGTTGTTGTTTATCAATGTTGAGGTTGTTGTTGAATTTGTGGTGTTTTTCAATGTTGAGGTTGTTGTTGTTTTTCAATGTTGAGGTTGTTGTTGAATTTGTTGGTGTTTTTCAATGTTGAGGTTGTTGTTGTTTTTCAATGTTGAGGTTGCTGTTGAATTTGTTGGTGCTTTTCAATGTTGAGATTATTGTTGAATTTGTTGGTGTTTTTCAATGTTGAGGTTGTTGTTGAGTTTGTTGGTGTTTTTCAATGTTGATGTTGTTGTTGAATTTGTTGGTGTTTTTCAATTTTGATGTTATTGTTGAATTTGTTGGTGTTTTTCAATGTTGAGGTTGTTGTTGTTTTTAAATGTTGAGGTTGTTGTTGAATTTGCTGGTGTTTTTTCAATTTTGAGGTTGTTGGTGTTGTTCAATGTTGAGGTTGATTTTGAATTTGAGGGTGTTTTTCAATGTCGAGGTTGTTGTTGAATTTGTTGGTGTTTTTCAATGTTGAGGTTGTTGTTGTTTTTCAATGTTGAGGTTGTTGTTGAATTTGTTGGTGTTTTTCAATGTTGAGATTGTTGTTTTTTTTCAATGTTGAGGTTGTTGAATTTGTTGGTGTTTTTAAATGTTGAGGTTGTTGTTGAATTTGTTGGTGTTTTGCAATGTTGAGGTTGTTGTTGTTTTTCAATGTTGAGGTTGTTGTTGAATTTGTTGGTGTTTTTCAATATTGAGGTTTTTGTTGTTTTTCAATGTTGAGGTTGTTGTTGTATTTGTTGGTGTTTTTCAATTTCGAGGTTGTTGTTGAATTTGTTGGTGTTTTTCAATGTTGAATTTGTTGTTGAATTTGTTGGTTATTTTGAATGTTCAGGTTGTTGTTGTTTTTCAATGTTGAGGTTGTTGTTGAATTTGTTGGTGTTTTTCAATGTTGAGGTTGTTGTTGTTTTTCAATGCTGAGGTTGTTGTTGAATTTGTTGGTGTTTTTCAATGTTGAGGTTGTTGCTGAATTTGTTGGTGTTTTTCAATGTTGAGGTTGTTGTTGTTTTTCAATGTTGAGGTTGTTGTTGAATTTGTTGGTGTTTTTCAATGTTTAGGTTGTTGTTGTTTTTCAATGTTGAGGTTGTTGTTGAATTTGTTGGTGTTTTTCAATGTTGAGGTTGTTGTTTAATTTGTTGGTGTTTTTCAATGTTGAGGTTGTTGTTATTTTTCAATGTTGAGGTTGTTGTTGAATTTGTTGGTGTTTTTCAATGTTGAGGTTGCTGTTGAATTTGTTGGTGTTTTTCAACGTTGAGGGTGTTGTTGAATCTGTTGGTGTTTTTCAATGTTGAGGTTGTTGTTGTTTTTCAATGTTGAGGTTGTTGTTCAATTTGTTGGTGTTTTTCAATGTTGAGTTTGTTGTTGTTTTTCAATGTTGAGGTTGTTGTTGAATTTGTTGGTGTTTTTCAATGTTGAGGTTGTTGTTGTTTTTCAATGTTGAGGTTGTTGTTGAATTTGTTGGTGTTTTTCAATGTTGAGGTTGTTGTTGTTTTTCAATGTTGAGGTTGCTGTTGAATTTGTTGGTGCTTTTCAATGTTGAGATTGTTGTTGAATTTGTTGGTGTTTTTCAATGTTGAGGTTGTTGTTGTTTTTCAATGTTGAGGTTGTTGTTGAGTTTGTTGGTGTTTTTCAATGTTGAGTTTGTTGTTGAATTTGTTGGTGTTTTTCAATTTCGAGGTTGTTGTTGAATTGTTAGTGTTTTTCAATGTTGAGGTTGTTGTTGAATTTGTTGGTGTTTTTCAATGTTGAGGTTGTTGTTGAATTTGTTGGTGTTTTTCAATGTTGAGGTTGTTGTTGAGTTTGTTGGTGTTTTTCAATGTTTAGTTTGCTGTTGTTTTTCAATGTTGAGGTTGTTGTTGAATTTTTTGGTGTTTTTCAATGTTGAGGTTGTTGTTGTTTTTCAATTTTGAGGTTGTTGTTGAATTTGTTGGTGTTTTTCAATGTTGAGGTTGTTGTTGTTTTTCAATGTTGAGGTTGTTGTTGAATTTGTTGGTGTTTTTCAATGTTGAAGTTGTTGTTGAATTTGTTGGTGTTTTTCAATGTTGAGGTTGTTGTTGTTTTTCAATGTTGAGGTTGTTGTTGAATTTGTTGGTGTTTTTCAATGTTGAGGTTGTTGTTGTTTTTCAATGCTGAAGTTGTTGTTGAATTTGTTGGTGTTTTTCAATGTTGAGGTTGTTGTTGAATTTGTTGGTGTTTTTCAATGTTGAGGTTGTTGTTGTTTTTCAATGTTGAAGTTGTTGTTGAATTTGTTGGTGTTTTTCAATGTTGAGGTTGTTGTTGAATTTGTTGGTGTTTTTCAATGTTGAGGTTGTTGTTGTTTCTCAATTTTGAGGTTTTTGTTGAATTTGTTGGTGCTTTTCAATGTTGAGATTGTTGTTGAATTTGTTGGTGTTTTTCAATGTTGAGGCTGTTGTTGTTTTTCAATGTTGAGGTTGTTGTTGAATTTGTTGGTGTTTTTCAATGTTGAGATTGTTGTTTTTTTTCAATGTTGAGGTTGTTGTTGAATTTGTTGGTGTTTTTAAATGTTGAGGTTGTTGTTGAATTTGTTGGTGTTTTGCAATGTTGATGTTGTTGTTGTTTTTCAATGTTGAGGTTGTTGTTGAATTTGTTGGTGTTTTTCAATATTGAGGTTTTTGTTGTTTTTCAATGTTGAGGTTGTTGTTGTATTTGTTGGTGTTTTTCAATTTCGAGGTTGTTGTTGAATTTGTTGGTGTTTTTCAATGTTGAATTTGTTGTTGAATTTGTTGGTTATTTTGAATGTTGAGGTTGTTGTTGTTTTTCAATGTTGAGGTTGTTGTTGAATTTGTTGGTGTTTTTCAATGTTGAGGTTGTTGTTGTTTTTCAATGCTGAGGTTGTTGTTGAATTTGTTGGTGTTTTTCAATGTTGAGGTTGTTGCTGAATTTGTTGGTGTTTTTCAATGTTGAGGTTGTTGTTGTTTTTCAATGTTGAGGTTGTTGTTGAATTTGTTGGTGTTTTTCAATGTTTAGGTTGTTGTTGTTTTTCAATGTTGAGGTTGTTGTTGAATTTGTTGGTGTTTTTCAATGTTGAGGTTGTTGTTGAATTTGTTGGTGTTTTTCAATGTTGAGGTTGTTGTTATTTCTCAATGTTGAGGTTGTTGTTGAATTTGTTGGTGTTTTTCAATGTTGAGGTTGCTGTTGAATTTGTTGGTGTTTTTCAACGTTGAGGGTGTTGTTGAATCTGTTGGTGTTTTTCAATGTTGAGGTTGTTGTTGTTTTTCAATGTTGAGGTTGTTGTTGAATTTGTTGGTGTTTTTCAATGTTGAGTTTGTTGTTGGTTATCAATGTTGAGGTTGTTGTTGAATTTGTTGGTGTTTTTCAATGTTGAGGTTGTTGTTGTTTTTCAATGTTGAGGTTGTTGTTGAATTTGTTGGTGTTTTTCAATGTTGAGGTTGTAGTTGTTTTTCAATGTTGAGGTTGCTGTTGAATTTGTTGGTGCTTTTCAATGTTGAGATTATTGTTGAATTTGTTGGTGTTTTTCAATGTTGAGGTTGTTGTTGAGTTTGTTGGTGTTTTTCAATGTTGATGTTGTTGTTGAATTTGTTGGTGTTTTTCAATGTTGAGGTTGTTGTTGTTTTTAAATGTTGAGGTTGTTGTTGAATTTGCTGGTGTTTTTTCAATTTTGAGGTTGTTGGTGTTGTTCAATGTTGAGGTTGATTTTGAATTTGAGGGTGTTTTTCAATGTCGAGGTTGTTGTTGAATTTGTTGGTGTTTTTCAATGTTGAGATTGTTGTTGTTTTTCAATGTTGAGGTTGTTGTTGAATTTGTTGGTGTTTTTCAATGTTGAGATTGTTGTTTTTTTTCAATGTTGAGGTTGTTGAATTTGTTGGTGTTTTTAAATGTTGAGGTTGTTGTTGAATTTGTTGGTGTTTTGCAATGTTGAGGTTGTTGTTGTTTTTCAATGTTGAGGTTGTTGTTGAATTTGTTGGTGTTTTTCAATATTGAGGTTTTTGTTGTTTTTCAATGTTGAGGTTGTTGTTGTATTTGTTGGTGTTTTTCAATTTCGAGGTTGTTGTTGAATTTGTTGGTGTTTTTCAATGTTGAATTTGTTGTTGAATTTGTTGGTTATTTTGAATGTTGAGGTTGTTGTTGTTTTTCAATGTTGAGGTTGTTGTTGAATTTGTTGGTGTTTTTCAATGTTGAGGTTGTTGTTGTTTTTCAATGCTGAGGTTGTTGTTGAATTTGTTGGTGTTTTTCAATGTTGAGGCTGTTGCTGAATTTGTTGGTGTTTTTCAATGTTGAGGTTGTTGTTGTTTTTCAATGTTGAGGTTGTTGTTGAATTTGTTGGTGTTTTTCAATGTTTAGGTTGTTGTTGTTTTTCAATGTTGAGGTTGTTGTTGAATTTGTTGGTGTTTTTCAATGTTGAGGTTGTTGTTGAATTTGTTGGTGTTTTTCAATGTTGAGGTTGTTGTTGAATTTGTTGGTGTTTTTCAATGTTGAGTTTGTTGTTGTTTATCAATGTTGAGGTTGTTGTTGAATTTGTTGGTGTTTTTCAATGTTGAGGTTGTTGTTGTTTTTCAATGTTGAGGTTGTTGTTGAATTTGTTGGTGTTTTTCAATGTTGAGGTTGTAGTTGTTTTTCAATGTTGAGGTTGCTGTTGAATTTGTTGGTGCTTTTCAATGTTGAGATTATTGTTGAATTTGTTGGTGTTTTTCAATGTTGAGGTTGTTGTTGAGTTTGTTGGTGTTTTTCAATGTTGATGTTGTTGTTGAATTTGTTGGTGTTTTTCAATTTTGATGTTATTGTTGAATTTGTTGGTGTTTTTCAATGTTGAGGTTGTTGTTGTTTTTAAATGTTGAGGTTGTTGTTGAATTTGCTGGTGTTTTTTCAATTTTGAGGTTGTTGGTGTTGTTCAATGTTGAGGTTGATTTTGAATTTGAGGGTGTTTTTCAATGTCGAGGTTGTTGTTGAATTTGTTGGTGTTTTTCAATGTTGAGGTTGTTGTTGTTTTTCAATGTTGAGGTTGTTGTTGAATTTGTTGGTGTTTTTCAATGTTGAGATTGTTGTTTTTTTTCAATGTTGAGGTTGTTGAATTTGTTGGTGTTTTTAAATGTTGAGGTTGTTGTTGAATTTGTTGGTGTTTTGCAATGTTGAGGTTGTTGTTGTTTTTCAATGTTGAGGTTGTTGTTGAATTTGTTGGTGTTTTTCAATATTGAGGTTTTTGTTGTTTTTCAATGTTGAGGTTGTTGTTGTATTTGTTGGTATTTTTCAATTTCGAGGTTGTTGTTGAATTTGTTGGTGTTTTTCAATGTTGAATTTGTTGTTGAATTTGTTGGTTATTTTGAATGTTGAGGTTGTTGTTGTTTTTCAATGTTGAGGTTGTTGTTGAATTTGTTGGTGTTTTTCAATGTTGAGGTTGTTGTTGTTTTTCAATGCTGAGGTTGTTGTTGAATTTGTTGGTGTTTTTCAATGTTGAGGTTGTTGCTGAATTTGTTGGTGTTTTTCAATGTTGAGGTTGTTGTTGTTTTTCAATGTTGAGGTTGTTGTTGAATTTGTTGGTGTTTTTCAATGTTTAGGTTGTTGTTGTTTTTCAATGTTGAGGTTGTTGTTGAATTTGTTGGTGTTTTTCAATGTTGAGGTTGTTGTTGAATTTGTTGGTGTTTTTCAATGTTGAGGTTGTTGTTATTTTTCAATGTTGAGGTTGTTGTTGAATTTGTTGGTGTTTTTCAATGTTGAGGTTGCTGTTGAATTTGTTGGTGTTTTTCAACGTTGAGGGTGTTGTTGAATCTGTTGGTGTTTTTCAATGTTGAGGTTGTTGTTGTTTTTCAATGTTGAGGTTGTTGTTGAATTTGTTGGTGTTTTTCAATGTTGAGTTTGTTGTTGTTTTTCAATGTTGAGGTTGTTGTTGAATTTGTTGGTGTTTTTCAATGTTGAGGTTGTTGTTGTTTTTCAATGTTGAGGTTGTTGTTGAATTTGTTGGTGTTTTTCAATGTTGAGGTTGTTGTTGTTTTTCAATGTTGAGGTTGCTGTTGAATTTGTTGGTGCTTTTCAATGTTGAGATTGTTGTTGAATTTGTTGGTGTTTTTCAATGTTGAGGTTGTTGTTGTTTTTCAATGTTGAGGTTGTTGTTGAGTTTGTTGGTGTTTTTCAATGTTGAGTTTGTTGTTGAATTTGTTGGTGTTTTTCAATTTCGAGGTTGTTGTTGAATTTGTTAGTGTTTTTCAATGTTGAGGTTGTTGTTGAATTTGTTGGTGTTTTTCAATGTTGAGGTTGTTGTTGAATTTGTTGGTGTTTTTCAATGTTGAGGTTGTTGTTGTTTTTCAATGTTGAGGTTGTTGTTGAGTTTGTTGGTGTTTTTCAATGTTTAGTTTGCTGTTGTTTTTCAATGTTGAGGTTGTTGTTGAATTTTTTGGTGTTTTTCAATGTTGAGGTTGTTGTTGTTTTTCAATTTTGAGGTTGTTGTTGAATTTGTTGGTGTTTTTCAATGTTGAGGTTGTTGTTGTTTTTCAATGTTGAGGTTGTTGTTGAATTTGTTGGTGTTTTTCAATGTTGAGGTTGTTGTTGTTTTTCAATGCTGAAGTTGTTGTTGAATTTGTTGGTGTTTTTCAATGTTGAGGTTGTTGTTGAATTTGTTGGTGTTTTTCAATGTTGAGGTTGTTGTTGTTTTTCAATGTTGAGGTTGTTGTTGAATTTGTTGGTGTTTTTCAATGTTGAGGTTGTTGTTGAATTTGTTGGTGTTTTTCAATGTTGAGGTTGTTGTTGTTTCTCAATTTTGAGGTTGTTGTTGAATTTGTTGGTGCTTTTCAATGTTGAGATTGTTGTTGAATTTGTTGGTGTTTTTCAATGTTGAGGCTGTTGTTGTTTTTCAATGTTGAGGTTGTTGTTGAATTTGTTGGTGTTTTTCAATGTTGAGTTTGTTGTTGAATTTGTTGGTGTTTTTCAATTTCGAGGTTGTTGTTGAATTTGTTAGTGTTTTTCAATGTTGAGGTTGTTGTTGAATTTGTTGGTGTTTTTCAATGTTGAGGTTGTTGTTGAATTTGTTGGTGTTTTTCAATGTTGAGGTTGTTTTTGTTTTTCAATGTTGAGGTTGTTGTTGAATTTGTTGGTGTTTTTCAATGTTTAGTTTGTTGTTGTTTTTCAATGCTGAGGTTGTTGTTGAATTTGTTGGTGTTTTTCAATGTTGAGGTTGTTGTTGTTTTTAAATTTTGCGGTTGTTGTTGAATTTGTTGGTGTTTTTCAATGTTGAGGTTGTTGTTGTTTTTCAATGTTGAGGTTGTTGTTGAATTTGTTGGTGTTTTTCAATTTCGAGGTTGTTGTTGAATTTGTTGGTGTTTTTCAATGTTGAAGTTGTTGTTGAATTTGTTGGTGTTTTTCAATGTTGAGGTTGTTGTTGAATTTGTTGGTGTTTTTCAATGTTGAGGTTGTTGTTATTTTTCAATGTTGAGGTTGTTGTTGAGTTTGTTGGTGTTTTTCAATGTTGATGTTGTTGTTGAATTTGTTGGTGTTTTTCAATTTTGAGGTTGTTGTTGAATTTGTTGGTGTTTTTCAATGTTGAGGTTGTTGTTGTTTTTAAATGTTGAGGTTGTTGTTGAATTTGCTGGTGTTTTTTCAATTTTGATGTTGTTGGTGTTGTTCAATGTTGAGGTTGATTTTGAATTTGAGGGTGTTTTTCAATGTCGAGGTTGTTGTTGAATTTGTTGGTGTTTTTCAATGTTGAGGTTGTTGTTGTTTTTCAATGTTGAGGTTGTTGTTGAATTTGTTGGTGTTTTTCAATGTTGAGATTGTTGTTGTTTTTCAATGTTGAGGTTGTTGTTGAATTTGTTGGTGTTTGTAAATGTTGAGGTTGTTGTTGAATTTGTTGGTGTTTTGCAATGTTGAGGTTGTTGTTGTTTTTCAATGTTGAGGTTGTTGTTGAATTTGTTGGTGTTTTTCAATGTTGAGGTTTTTGTTGTTTTTCAATGTTGAGGTTGTTGTTGTATTTGTTGGTGTTTTTCAATTTCGAGGTTGTTGTTGAATTTGTTGGTGTTTTTCAATGTTGAAGTTGTTGTTGAATTTGTTGGTTATTTTCAATGTTGAGGTTGTTGTTGTTTTTCAATGTTGAGGTTGTTGTTGAATTTGTTGGTGGTTTTCAATGTTGAGGTTGTTGTTGTTTTTCAATGCTGAGTTTGTTGTTGAATTTGTTGGTGTTTTACAATGTTGAGGTTGTTGTTGAATTTGTTGGTGTTTTTCAATGTTGAGGTTGTTGTTGTTTTTCAATGTTGAGGTTGTTGTTGAATTTGTTGGTGTTTTTCAATGTTGAGGTTGTTGTTGTTTTTCACTGTTGAGGTTGTTGAATTTGTGGGTGTTTTTCAATCTTGAGTTTGTTGTTGAATTTGTTGGTGTTTTTCAATGTTGAGGTTGTTGTTGAATTTGTTGGTGTTTTTCAATGTTGAGGTTGTTGTTATTTTTCAATGTTGACGTTGTTGTTGAGTTTGTTGGTGTTTTTCAATGTTGATGTTGTTGTTGAATTTGTTGGTGTTTTTCAATTTTGAGGTTGTTGTTGAATTTGTTGGTGTTTTTCAATGTTGAGGTTGTTGTTGTTTTTAAATGTTGAGGTTGTTGTTGAACTTGCTGGTGTTTTTTCAATTTTGAGGTTGTTGGTGTTGTTCAATGTTGAGGTTGATTTTGAATTTGAGGGTGTTTTTCAATGTCGAGGCTGTTGTTGAATTTGTTGGTGTTTTTCAATGTTGAGGTTGTTGTTGTTTTTCAATGTTGAGGTTGTTGTTGAATTTGTTGGTGTTTTTCAATGTTGAGATTGTTGTTGTTTTTCAATGTTGAGGTTGTTGTTGAATTTGTTGGTGTTTTTAAATGTTGAGGTTGTTGTTGAATTTGTTGGTGTTTTGCAATGTTGAGGTTGTTGTTGTTTTTCAATGTTGAGGTTGTTGTTGAATTTGTTGGTGTTTTTCAATGTTGTGGTTTTTGTTGTTTTTCAATGTTGAGGTTGTTGTTGTATTTGTTGGTGTTTTTCAATTTCGAGGTTGTTGTTGAATTTGTTGGTGTTTTTCAATGTTGAATTTGTTGTTGAATTTGTTGGTTATTTTCAATGTTGAGGTTGTTGTTGTTTTTCAATGTTGAGGTTGTTGTTGAATTTGTTGGTGTTTTTCAATGTTGAGGTTGTTGTTGTTTTTCAATGCTGAGGTTGTTGTTGAATTTGTTGGTGTTTTTCAATGTTGAGGTTGTTGTTGAATTTGTTGGTGTTTTTCAATGTTGAGGTTGTTGTTGTTTTTCAATGTAGAGGTTGTTGTTGAATTTGTTGGTGTTTTTCAATGTTGAGGTTGTTGTTGAATTTGTTGGTGTTTTTCAATGTTGAGGTTGTTGTTATTTTTCAATGTTGAGGTTGTTGTTGAGTTTGTTGGCGTTTTTCAATGTTGAGGTTGTTGTTGAATTTGTTGGTGTTTTTCAATGTTGAGGTTGTTGTTGAATTTGTTGGTGTTTTTCAATGTTGAGGTTGTTGTTGTTTTTCAATGTTGAGGTTGTTGTTGAATTTGTTGGTGTTTTTCAACGTTGAGGGTGTTGTTGAATCTGTTGGTGTTTTTCAATGTTGAGGTTGTTGTTGTTTTTCAATGTTGAGGTTGTTGTTGAATTTGTTGGTGCTTTTCAATGTTGAGTTTGTTGTTGTTTTTCAATGTTGAGGTTGTTGTTGAATTTGTTGGTGTTTTTCAATGTTGAGGTTGTTGTTGTTTTTAAATGTTGAGGTTGTTGTTGAATTTGTTGGTGCTTTTCAATGTTGAGATTGTTGTTGAATTTGTAGGTGTTTTCCAATGTTGAGGTTGTTGTTGTTTTTCAATGTTGAGGTTGTTGTTGAATTTGTTGGTGTTTTTCAATGTTGAGTTTGTTGTTGAATTTGTTGGTGTTTTTCAATTTCGAGGTTGTTGTTGAATTTGTTAGTGTTTTTCAATGTTGAGGTTGTTGTTGAATTTGTTGGTGTTTTTCAATGTTGAGGTTGTTGTTGAATTTGTTGGTGTTTTTCAATGTTGAGGTTGTTGTTGTTTTTCAATGTTGAGGTTGTTGTTGAGTTTGTTGGTGTTTTTCAATGTTTAGTTTGTTGTTGTTTTTCAATGTTGAGGTTGATGTTGAATTTTTTGGTGTTTTTCAATGATGAGATTGTTGTTGTTTTTCAATTTTGAGGTTGTTGTTGAATTTGTTGGTGTTTTTCAATGTTGAGGTTGTTGTTGTTTTTCAATGTTGAGGTTGTTGTTGAATTTGTTGGTGTTTTTCAATTTCGAGGTTGTTGTTGAATTTGTTGGTGTTTTTCAATGTTGAAGTTGTTGTTGAATTTGTTGGTGTTTTTCAATGTTGAGGTTGTTGTTGTTTTACAATGTTGAGGTTGTTGTTGAATTTGTTGGTGTTTTTCAATGTTGAGGTTGTTGTTGTTTTTCAATGCTGAGGTTGTTGTTGAATTTGTTGGTGTTTTTCAATGTTGAGGTTGTTGTTGAATTTGTTGGTGTTTTTCAATGTTGAGGTTGTTGTTGTTTTTCAATTTTGAGGTTGTTGTTGAATTTGTTGGTGTTTTTCAATGTTGAGGTTGTTGTTGAATTTGTTGGTGTTTTTCAATGTTGAGGTTGTTGTTGAATTTGTTGGTGTTTTTCAATGTTGAGGTTGTTGTTGTTTTTCAATGTTGAGGTTGTTGTTGAATTTGTTGGTGTTTTTCAATGTTTAGTTTGTTGTTGTTTTTCAATGTTGAGGTTGATGTTGAATTTTTTGGTGTTTTTCAATGTTGAGGTTGTTGTTGTTTTTCAATTTTGAGGTTGTTGTTGAATTTGTTGGTGTTTTTCAATGTTGAGGTTGTTGTTGTTTTTCAATGTTGAGGTTGTTGTTGAATTTGTTGGTGTTTTTCAATTTCGAGGTTGTTGTTGAATTTGTTGGTGTTTTTCAATGTTGAAGTTGTTGTTCAATTTGTTGGTGTTTTTCAATGTTGAGGTTGTTGTTGTTTTTCAATGTTGAGGTTGTTGTTGAATTTGTTGGTGTTTTTCAATGTTGAGGTTGTTGTTGTTTTTCAATGCTGAGGTTGTTGTTGAATTTGTTGGTGCTTTTCAATGTTGAGGTTGTTGTTGAATTTGTTGGTGTTTTTCAATGTTGAGGTTGTTGTTGTTTTTCAATGTTGAGGTTGTTGTTGAATTTGTTGGTGTTTTTCAATGTTGAGGTTGTTGTTGAATTTGTTGGTTTTTTTCAATGTTGAGGTTGTTGTTGTTTTTCAATGTAGAGGTTGTTGTTGAATTTGTTGGTGTTTTTCAATGTTGAGTTTGTTGTTGAATTTGTTGGTGTTTTTCAATGTTGAGGTTGTTGTTATTTTTCAATGTTGAGGTTGTTGTTGAGTTTGTTGGCGTTTTTCAATGTTGAGGTTGTTGTTGAATTTGTTGGTGTTTTTCAATGTTGAGGTTGTTGTTGAATTTGTTGGTGTTTTTCAATGTTGAGGTTGTTGTTGTTTTTCAATGTTGAGGTTGTTGTTGAATTTGTTGGTGTTTTTCAACGTTGAGGGTGTTGTTGAATCTGTTGGTGTTTTTCAATGTTGAGGTTGTTGTTGTTTTTCAATGTTGAGGTTGTTGTTGAATTTGTTAGTGTTTTTCAATGTTGAGTTTGTTGTTGTTTTTCAATGTTGAGGTTGTTGTTGAATTTGTTGGTGTTTTTCAATGTTGAGTTTGTTGTTGTTTTTCAATGTTGAGGTTGTTGTTGAATTTGTTGGTGTTTTTCAATGTTGAGGTTGTTGTTGTTTTTCAATGTTGAGGTTGTTGTTGAATTTGTTGGTGCTTTTCAATGTTGAGATTGTTGTTGAATTTGTTGGTCTTTTTCAATGTTGAGGTTGTTGTCGTTTTTCAATGTTGAGGTTGTTGTTGAATTTGTTGGTGTTTTTCAATTTCGAGGTTGTTGTTGAATTTGTTAGTGTTTTTCAATGTTGAGGTTGTTGTTGAATTTGTTGGTGTTTTTCAATGTTGAGGTTGTTGTTGAATTTGTTGGTGTTTTCCAATGTTGAGGTTGTTGTTGTTTTTCAATGTTGAGTTTGTTGTTGAGTTTGTCGGTGTTTTTCAATGTCTAGTTTGTTGTTGTTTTTCAATGTTGAGGTTGATGTTGAATTTTTTGGTGTTTTTCAATGTTGAGGTTGTTGTTGCTTTTCAATTTTGAGGTTGTTGTTGAATTTGTTGGTGTTTTTCAATGTTGAGGTTGTTGTTGTTTTTCAATGTTGAGGTTGTTGTTGAATTTGTTGGTGTTTTTCAATTTCGAGGTTGTTGTTGAATTTGTTGGTGTTTTTCAATGTTGAAGTTGTTGTTGAATTTGTTGGTGTTTTTCAATGTTGAGGTTGTTGTTGTTTTACAATGTTGAGGTTGTTGTTGAATTTGTTGGTGTTTTTCAATGTTGAGGTTGTTGTTGTTTTTCAATGCTGAGGTTGTTGTTGAATTTGTTGGTGTTTTTCAATGTTGAGGTTATTGTTGAATTTGTTGGTGTTTTTCAATGTTGAGGTTGTTGTTGTTTTTCAATGTTGAGGTTGTTGTTGAATTTGTTGGTGTTTTTCAATGTTGAGGTTGTTGTTGAATTTGTTGGTGTTTTTCAATGTTGAGGTTGTTGTTGAATTTGTTGGTGTTTTTCAATGTTGAGGTTGTTGTTGTTTTTCAATGTTGAGGTTGTTGTTGAATTTGTTGGTGTTTTTCAATGTTTAGTTTGTTGTTGTTTTTCAATGTTGAGGTTGTTGTTGTTTTTCAATTTTGAGGTTGTTGTTGAATTTGTTGGTGTTTTTCAATGTTGAGGTTGTTGTTGTTTTTCAATGTTGAGGTTGTTGTTGAATTTGTGGGTGTTTTTCAATTTCGAGGTTGTTGTTGAATTTGTTGGTGTTTTTCAATGTTGAAGTTGTTGTTGAATTTGTTGGTGTTTTTCAATGTTGAGGTTGTTGTTGAATTTGTTGGTGTTTTTCAATGTTGAGGTTGTTGTTATTTTTCAATGTTGAGGTTGTTGTTGAGTTTTTTGGTGTTTTTCAATGTTGATGTTGTTGTTGAATTTGTTGGTGTTTTTCAATTTTGAGGTTGTTGTTGAATTTGTTGGTGTTTTTCAATGTTGAGGTTGTTGTTGTTTTTAAATGTTGAGGTTGTTGTTGAATTTGCTGGTGTGTTTTCAATTTTGAGGTTGTTGGTGTTGTTCAATGTTGAGGTTGATTTTGAATTTGAGGGTGTTTTTCCTTGTCGAGGTTGTTGTTGAATTTTTTGGTTTTTTTCAATGTTGAGGTTGTTGTTGTTTTTCAATGTAGAGGTTGTTGTTGAATTTGTTGGTGTTTTTCAATGTTGAGGTTGTTGTTGAATTTGTTGGTGTTTTTCAATGTTGTGGTTGTTGTTATATTTCAATGTTGAGGTTGTTGTTGAGTTTGCTGGCGTTTTTTCAATGTTGAGGTTGTTGTTGAATTTGTTGGTGTTTTTCAATGTTGAGGTTGTTGTTGAAGTTGTTGGTGTTTTTCAATGTTGAGGTTGTTGTTGTTTTTCAATGTTGAGGTTGTTGTTGAATTTGTTGGTGTTTTTCAACGTTGAGGGTGTTGTTGAATCTGTTGGTGTTTTTCAATGTTGAGGTTGTTGTTGTTTTTCAATGTTGAGGTTGTTGTTGAATTTGTTGGTGTTTTTCAATGTTGAGTTTGTTGTTGTTTTTCAATGTTGAGGTTGTTGTTGAATTTGTTGGTGTTTTTCAATGTTGAGGTTGTTGTTGTTTTTCAATGTTGAGGTTGTTGTTGAATTTGTTGGTGTTTTTCAATGTTGAGGTTGTTGTTGTTTTTCAATGTTGAGGTTGTTGTTGAATTTGTTGGTGCTTTTCAATGTTGAGATTGTTGTTGAATTTGTTGGTCTTTTTCAATGTTGAGGTTGTTGTTGTTTTTCAATGTTGAGGTTGTTGTTGAATTTGTTGGTGTTTTTCAATTTCGAGGTTGTTGTTGAATTTGTTAGTGTTTTTCAATGTTGAGGTTGTTGTTGAATTTGTTGGTGTTTTTCAATGTTGAGGTTGTTGTTGAATTTGTTGGTGTTTTTCAATGTTGAGGTTGTTGTTGTTTTTCAATGTTGAGGTTGTTGTTGAGTTTGTCGGTGTTTTTCAATGTCTAGTTTGTTGTTGTTTTTCAATGTTGAGGTTGATGTTGAATTTTTTGGTGTTTTTCAATGTTGAGGTTGTTGTTGTTTTTCAATTTTGAGGTTGTTGTTGAATTTGTTGGTGTTTTTCAATGTTGAGGTTGTTGTTGTTTTTCAATGTTGAGGTTGTTGTTGAATTTGATGGTGTTTTTCAATTTCGAGGTTGTTGTTGAATTTGTTGGTGTTTTTCAATGTTGAGGTTGTTGTTGAATTTGTTGGTGTTTTTCAATGTTGAGGTTGTTCTTGTTTTTCAATGTTGAGGTTGTTGTTGAATTTGTTGGTGTTTTTCAATGTTGAGGTTGTTGTTGTTTTTCAATGCTGAGGTTGTTGTTGAATTTGTTGGTGTTTTTCAATGTTGAGGTTGTTGTTGAATTTGTTGGTGTGTTTCAATGTTGAGGTTGTTGTTGTTTTTCAATGTTGAGGTTGTTGTTGAATTTGTTGGTGTTCTTCAATGTTGAGGTTGTTGTTGAATTTGTTGGTGTTTTTCAATGTTGAGGTTGTTGTTGTTTCTCAATTTTGAGGTTGTTGTTGAATTTGTTGGTGCTTTTCAATGTTGAGATTGTTGTTGAATTTGTTGGTGTTTTTCAATGTTGAGGTTGTTGTTGAATTTGTTGGTGTTTTTCAATGTTGAGTTTGTTGTTGAATATGTTGGTGTTTTTCAATTTCGAGGTTGTTGTTGAATTTGTTAGCGTTTTTCAATGTTGAGGTTGTTGTTGAATTTGTTGGTGTTTTTCAATGTTGAGGTTGTTGTTGAATTTGTTGGTGTTTTTCAATGTTCAGGTTGTTGTTGTTTTTCAATGTTGAGGTTGTTGTTGAATTTGTTGGTGTTTTTCAATGTTTAGTTTGTTGTTGTTTTTCAATGTTGAGGTTGTTGTTGAATTTGTTGGTGTTTTTCAATGTTGAGGTTGTTGTTGTTTTTCAATTTTGAGGTTGTTGTTGAATTTGTTGGTGTTTTTCAATGTTGAGGTTGTTGTTGTTTTTCAATGTTGAGGTTGTTGTTGAATTTGTTGGTGTTTTTCAATTTCGAGGTTGTTGTTGAATTTGTTGGTGTTTTTCAATGTTGAAGTTGTTGTTGAATTTGTTGTTGTTTTTCAATGTTGAGGTTGTTGAATTTGTGGTTGTTTTTCAATCTTTAGTTTGTTGTTGAATTTGTTGGTGTTTTTCAATGTTGAGGTTGTTGTTGAATTTGTTGGTGTTTTTCAATGTTGAGGTTGTTGTTATTTTTCAATGTTGAGGTTGTTGTTGAGTTTGTTGGTGTTTTTCAATGTTGATGTTGTTGTTGAATTTGTTGGTGTTTTTCAATTTTGATGTTATTGTTGAATTTGTTAGTGTTTTTCAATGTTGAGGTTGTTGTTGTTTTTAAATGTTGATGTTGCTGTTGAATTTGCTGGTGTTTTTTCAATTTTGAGGTTGTTGGTGTTGTTCAATGTTGAGGTTGTTTTTGAATTTGAGGGTGTTTTTCAATGTCGAGGTTGTTGTTGAATTTGTTGGTGTTTTTCAATGTTGAGGTTGTTGTTGTTTTTCAATGTTGAGGTTGTTGTTGAATTTGTTGGTGTTTTTCAATGTTGAGATTGTTGTTTTTTTTCAATGTTGAGGTTGTTGTTGAATTTGTTGGTGTTTTTAAATGTTGAGGTTGTTGTTGAGTTTGTTGGTGTTTTGCAATGTTGAGGTTGTTGTTGTTTTTCAATGTTGAGGTTGTTGTTGAATTTGTTGGTGTTTTTCAATGTTGAGGTTTTTGTTGTTTTTCAATGTTGAGGTTGTTGTTGTATTTGTTGGTGTTTTTCAATTTCGAGGTTGTTGTTGAATTTGTTGGTGTTTTTCAATGTTGAATTTGTTGTTGAATTTGTTGGTTATTTTCATTGTTGAGGTTGTTGTTGTTTTTCAATGTTGAGGTTGTTGTTGAATTTGTTGGTGTTTTTCAATGTTGAGGTTGTTGTTGTTTTTCAATGCTGAGGTTGTTGTTGAATTTGTTGGTGTTTTTCAATTTTGAGGTTGTTGCTGAATTTGTTGGTGTTTTTCAATGTTGAGGTTGTTGTTGTTTTTCAATGTTGAGGTTGTTGTTGAATTTGTTGGTATTTTTCAATGTTTAGGTTGTTGTTGTTTTTCAATGTTGAGGTTGTTGTTGAATTTGTTGGTGTTTTTCAATGTTGAGGTTGTTTTTGAATTTGTTGGTGTTTTTCAATGTTGAGGTTGTTGTTATTTTTCAATGTTGAGGTTGTTGTTGAGTTTGTTGGTGTTTTTCAATGTTGAGGTTGCTGTTGAATTTGTTGGTGTTTTTCAACGTTGAGGGTGTTGTTGAATCTGTTGGTGTTTTTCAATGTTGAGGTTGTTGTTGTTTTTCAATGTTGAGGTTGTTGTTGAATTTGTTGGTGTTTTTCAATGTTGAGTTTGTTGTTGTTTTTCAATGTTGAGGTTGTTGTTGAATTTGATGGTGTTTTTCAATGTTGAGGTTGTTGTTTTTCAATGTTGAGGTTGTTGTTGAATTTGTTGGTGTTTTTCAATGTTGAGGTTGTTGTTGTTTTTCAATGTTGAGGTTGCTGTTGAATTTGTTGGTGCTTTTCAATGTTGAGATTGTTGTTGAATTTGTTGGTGTTTTTCAATGTTGAGGTTGTTGTTGTTTTTCAATGTTGAGGTTGTTGTTGAGTTTGTTGGTGTTTTTCAATGTTGAGTTTGTTGTTGAATTTGTTGGTGTTTTTCAATTTCGAGGTTGTTGTTGAATTTGTTAGTGTTTTTCAATGTTGAGGTTGTTGTTGAATTTGTTTGTGTTTTTCAATGTTGAGGTTGTTGTTGAATTTTTTGGTGTTTTTCAATGTTGAGGTTGTTGTTGTTTTTCAATGTTGAGGTTGTTGTTGAGTTTGTTGTTGCTTTTCAATGTTTAGTTTGTTGTTGTTTTTCAATGTTGAGGTTGTTGTTGAATTTTTTGGTGTTTTTCAATGTTGAGGTTGTTGTTGTTTTTCAATTTTGAGGTTGTTGTTGAATTTGTTGGTGTTTTTCAATGTTGAGGTTGTTGTTGTTTTTCAATGTTGAGTTTGTTGTTGAATTTGTTGGTGTTTTTCAATTTCGAGGTTGTTGTTGAATTTGTTAGTGTTTTTCAATGTTGAGGTTGTTGTTGAATTTGTTGGTGTTTTTCAATGTTGAGGTTGTTGTTGAATTTGTTGGTGTTTTTCAATGTTGAGGTTGTTGTTGTTTTTCAATGTTCAGGTTGTTGTTGAGTTTGTTGGTGTTTTTCAATGTTTAGTTTGTTGTTGTTTTTCAATGTTGAGGTTGTTGTTGAATTTTTTGGTGTTTTTCAATGTTGAGGTTGTTGTTGTTTTTCAATTTTGAGGTTGTTGTTGAATTTGTTGGTGTTTTTCAATGTTGAGGTTGTTGTTGTTTTTCAATGTTGAGGTTGTTGTTGAATTTGTTGGTGTTTTTCAATTTCGAGGTTGTTGTTGAATTTGTTGGTGTTTTTCAATGTTGAAGTTGTTGTTGAATTTGTTGGTGTTTTTCAATGTTGAGGTTGTTGTTGTTTTTCAATGTTGAGGTTGTTGTTGAATTTGTTGGTGTTTTTCAATGTTGAGGTTGTTGTTGTTTTTCAATGCTGAAGTTGTTGTTGAATTTGTTGGTGTTTTTCAATGTTGAGGTTGTTGTTGAATTTGTTGGTGTTTTTCAATGTTGAGGTTGTTGTTGTTTTTCAATGTTGAGGTTGTTGTTGAATTTGTTGGTGTTTTTCAATGTTGAGGTTGTTGTTGAATTTGTTGGTGTTTTACAATGTTGAGGTTGTTGTTGTTTCTCAATTTTGAGGTTGTTGTTGAATTTGTTGGTGCTTTTCAATGTTGAGATTGTTGTTGAATTTGTTGGTGTTTTTCAATGTTGAGGTTGTTGTTGTTTTTCAATGTTGAGGTTGTTGTTGAATTTGTTGGTGTTTTTCAATGTTGAGTTTGTTGTTAAATTTGTTGGTGTTTTTCAATTTCGAGGTTGTTGTTGAATTTGTTAGTGTTTTTCAATGTTGAGGTTGTTGTTGAATTTGTTGGTGTTTTTCAATGTTGAGGTTGTTGTTGAATTTGTTGGTGTTTTTCAATGTTGAGGTTGTTGTTGTTTTTCAATGTTGAAGTTGTTGTTGAATATGTTGGTGTTTTTCAATGTTGAGGTTGTTGTTGTTTTTCAATGTTGAGGTTGTTGTTGAATTTGTTGGTGTTTTTCAATGTTTAGTTTGTTGTTGTTTTTCAATGTTGAGGTTGTTGTTGAATATGTTGGTGTTTTTCAGTGTTGAGGTTGTTGTTGTTTTTCAATTTTGAGGTTGTTGTTGAATTTGTTGGTGTTTTTCAATGTTGAGGTTGTTTTTGTTTTTCAATGTTGAGGTTCTTGTTGAATTTGTTGGTGTTTTTCAATTTCGAGGTTGTTGTTGAATTTGTTGGTGTTTTTCAATGTTGAAGTTGTTGTTGAATTTGTTGGTGTTTTTCAATGTTGAGGTTGTTGTTGAATTTGTTGGTGTTTTTCAATGTTGAGGTTGTTGTTATTTTTCAATGTTGAGGTTGTTGTTGAGTTTGTTGGTGTTTTTCAATGTTGATGTTGTTGTTGAATTTGTTGGTGTTTTTCAATTTTGAGGTTGTGGTTGAATTTGTTGGTGTTTTTCAATGTTGAGGTTGTTGTTGTTTTTAAATGTTGAGGTTGTTGTTGAATTTGCTGGTGTTTTTTCAATTTTGATGTTGTTGGTGTTGTTCAATGTTGAGGTTGATTTTGAATTTGAGGGTGTTTTTCAATGTCGAGGTTGTTGTTGAATTTGTTGGTGTTTTTCAATGTTGAGGTTGTTGTTGTTTTTCAATGTTGAGGTTGTTGTTGAATTTGTTGGTGTTTTTCAATGTTGAGATTGTTGTTGTTTTTCAATGTTGAGGTTGTTGTTGAATTTGTTGGTGTTTGTAAATGTTGAGGTTGTTGTTGAATTTGTTGGTGTTTTGCAATGTTGAGGTTGTTGTTGTTTTTCAATGTTGAGGTTGTTGTTGAATTTGTTGGTGTTTTTCAATGTTGAGGTTTTTGTTGTTTTTCAATGTTGAGGTTGTTGTTGTATTTGTTGGTGTTTTTCAATTTCGAGGTTGTTGTTGAATTTGTTGGTGTTTTTCAATGTTGAAGTTGTTGTTGAATTTGTTGGTTATTTTCAATGTTGAGGTTGTTGTTGTTTTTCAATGTTGAGGTTGTTGTTGAATTTGTTGGTGGTTTTCAATGTTGAGGTTGTTGTTGTTTTTCAATGTTGAGGTTGTTGTTGAATTTGTTGGTGTTTTTCACTGTTGAGGTTGTTGTTGAATTTGTTGGTGTTTTTCAATGATGAGGTTGTTGTTGTTTTTCAATGTTGAGGTTGTTGAATTTGTGGGTGTTTTTCAATCTTGAGTTTGTTGTTGAATTTGTTGGTGTTTTTCAATGTTGAGGTTGTTGTTGAATTTGTTGGTGTTTTTCAATGTTGAGGTTGTTGTTATTTTTCAATGTTGACGTTGTTGTTGAGTTTGTTGGTGTTTTTCAATGTTGATGTTGTTGTTGAATTTGTTGGTGTTTTTCAATTTTGAGGTTGTTGTTGAATTTGTTGGTGTTTTTCAATGTTGAGGTTGTTGTTGTTTTTAAATGTTGAGGTTGTTGTTGAACTTGCTGGTGTTTTTTCAATTTTGAGGTTGTTGGTGTTGTTCAATGTTGAGGTTGATTTTGAATTTGAGGGTGTTTTTCAATGTCGAGGTTGTTGTTGAATTTGTTGGTGTTTTTCAATGTTGAGGTTGTTGTTGTTTTTCAATGTTGAGGTTGTTGTTGAATTTGTTGGTGTTTTTCAATGTTGAGATTGTTGTTGTTTTTCAATGTTGAGGTTGTTGTTGAATTTGTTGGTGTTTTTAAATGTTGAGGTTGTTGAATTTGTTGGTATTTTGCATTGTTGAGGTTGTTGTTGTTTTTCAATGTTGAGGTTGTTGTTGAATTTGTTGGTGTTTTTCAATGTTGAGGGTTTTGTTGTTTTTCAATGTTGAGGTTGTTGTTGTATTTGTTGGTGTTTTTCAATTTCGAGGTTGTTGTTGAATTTGTTGGTGTTTTTCAACGTTGAATTTGTTGTTGAATTTGCTGGTTATTTTCAATGTTGAGGTTGTTGTTGTTTTTCAATGTTGAGGTTGTTGTTGAATTTGTTGGTGTTTTTCAATGTTGAGGTTGTTGTTGTTTTTCAATGCTGAGGTTGTTGTTGAATTTGTTGGTGTTTTTCAATGTTGAGGTTGTTGTTGAATTTGTTGGTGTTTTTCAATGTTGAGGTTGTTGTTGAATTTGTTGGTGTTTTTCAATGTTGAGGTTGTTGTTGTTTCTCAATTTTGAGGTTGTTGTTGAATTTGTTGGTGCTTTTCAATGTTGAGATTGTTGTTGAATTTGTTGGTGTTTTTCAATGTTGAGGTTGTTGTTGAATTTGTTGGTGTTTTTCAATGTTGAGTTTGTTGTTGAATTTGTTGGTGTTTTTCAATTTCGAGGTTGTTGTTGAATTTGTTAGTGTTTTTCAATGTTGAGGTTGTTGTTGAATTTGTTGGTGTTTTTCAATGTTGAGGTTGTTGTTGAATTTGTTGGTGTTTTTCAATGTTCAGGTTGTTGTTGCTTTTCAATGTTGAGGTTGTTGTTGAATTTGTTGGTGTTTTTCAATGTTTAGTTTGTTGTTGTTTTTCAATGTTGAGGTTGTTGTTGAATTTGTTGGTGTTTTTCAATGTTGAGGTTGTTGTTGTTTTTCAATTTTGAGGTTGTTGTTGAATTTGTTGGTGTTTTTCAATGTTGAGGTTGTTGTTGTTTTTCAATGTTGAGGTTGTTGTTGAATTTGTTGGTGTTTTTCAATTTCGAGGTTGTTGTTGAATTTGTTGGTGTTTTTCAATGTTGAAGTTGTTGTTGAATTTGTTGTTGTTTTTCAATGTTGAGGTTGTTGAATTTGTGGTTGTTTTTCAATCTTTAGTTTGTTGTTGAATTTGTTGGTGTTTTTCAATGTTGAGGTTGTTGTTGAATTTGTTGGTGTTTTTCAATGTTGAGGTTGTTGTTATTTTTCAATGTTGAGGTTGTTGTTGAGTTTGTTGGTGTTTTTCAATGTTGATGTTGTTGTTGAATTTGTTGGTGTTTTTCAATTTTGATGTTATTGTTGAATTTGTTGGTGTTTTTCAATGTTGAGGTTGTTGTTGTTTTTAAATGTTGATGTTGCTGTTGAATTTGCTGGTGTTTTTTCAATTTTGAGGTTGTTGGTGTTGTTCAATGTTGAGGTTGTTTTTGAATTTGAGGGTGTTTTTCAATGTCGAGGTTGTTGTTGAATTTGTTGGTGTTTTTCAATGTTGAGGTTGTTGTTGTTTTTCAATGTTGAGGTTGTTGTTGAATTTGTTGGTGTTTTTCAATGTTGAGATTGTTGTTTTTTTTCAATGTTGAGGTTGTTGTTGAATTTGTTGGTGTTTTTAAATGTTGAGGTTGTTGTTGAATTTGTTGGTGTTTTGCAATGTTGAGGTTGTTGTTGTTTTTCAATGTTGAGGTTGTTGTTGAATTTGTTGGTGTTTTTCAATGTTGAGGTTTTTGTTGTTTTTCAATGTTGAGGTTGTTGTTGTATTTGTTGGTGTTTTTCAATTTCAAGGTTGTTGTTGAATTTGTTGGTGTTTTTCAATGTTGAATTTGTTGTTGAATTTGTTGGTTATTTTCAATGTTGAGGTTGTTGTTGTTTTTCAATGTTGAGGTTGTTGTTGAATTTGTTGGTGTTTTTCAATGTTGAGGTTGTTGTTGTTTTTCAATGCTGAGGTTGTTGTTGAATTTGTTGGTGTTTTTCAATTTTGAGGTTGTTGCTGAATTTGTTGGTGTTTTTCAATGTTGAGGTTGTTGTTGTTTTTCAATGTTGAGGTTGTTGTTGAATTTGTTGGTATTTTTCAATGTTTAGGTTGTTGTTGTTTTTCAATGTTGAGGTTGTTGTTGAATTTGTTGGTGTTTTTCAATGTTGAGGTTGTTGTTGAATTTGTTGGTGTTTTTCAATGTTGAGGTTGTTGTTATTTTTCAATGTTGAGGTTGTTGTTGAGTTTGTTGGTGTTTTTCAATGTTGAGGTTGCTGTTGAATTTGTTGGTGTTTTTCAACGTTGAGGGTGTTGTTGAATCTGTTGGTGTTTTTCAATGTTGAGGTTGTTGTTGTTTTTCAATGTTGAGGTTGTTGTTGAATTTGTTGGTGTTTTTCAATGTTGAGTTTGTTGTTGTTTTTCAATGTTGAGGTTGTTGTTGAATTTGATGGTGTTTTTCAATGTTGAGGTTGTTGTTTTTCAATGTTGAGGTTGTTGTTGAATTTGTTGGTGTTTTTCAATGTTGAGGTTGTTGTTGTTTTTCAATGTTGAGGTTGCTGTTGAATTTGTTGGTGCTTTTCAATGTTGAGATTGTTGTTGAATTTGTTGGTGTTTTTCAATGTTGAGGTTGTTGTTGTTTTTCAATGTTGAGGTTGTTGTTGAGTTTGTTGGTGTTTTTCAATGTTGAGTTTGTTGTTGAATTTGTTGGTGTTTTTCAATTTCGAGGTTGTTGTTGAATTTGTTAGTGTTTTTCAATGTTGAGGTTGTTGTTGAATTTGTTTGTGTTTTTCAATGTTTAGGTTGTTGTTGAATTTTTTGGTGTTTTTCAATGTTGAGGTTGTTGTTGTTTTTCAATGTTGAGGTTGTTGTTGAGTTTGTTGTTGTTTTTCAATGTTTAGTTTGTTTTTTTTTTCAATGTTGAGGTTGTTGTTGAATTTTTTGGTGTTTTTCAATGTTGAGGTTGTTGTTGTTTTTCAATTTTGAGGTTGTTGTTGAATTTGTTGGTGTTTTTCAATGTTGAGGTTGTTGTTGTTTTTCAATGTTGAGTTTGTTGTTGAATTTGTTGGTGTTTTTCAATTTCGAGGTTGTTGTTGAATTTGTTAGTGTTTTTCAATGTTGAGGTTGTTGTTGAATTTGTTGGTGTTTTTCAATGTTGAGGTTGTTGTTGAATTTGTTGGTGTTTTTCAATGTTGAGGTTGTTGTTGTTTTTCAATGTTGAGGTTGTTGTTGAGTTTGTTGGTGTTTTTCAATGTTTAGTTTGTTGTTGTTTTTCAATGTTGAGGTTGTTGTTGAATTTTTTGGTGTTTTTCAATGTTGAGGTTGTTGTTGTTTTTCAATTTTGAGGTTGTTGTTGAATTTGTTGGTGTTTTTCAATGTTGAGGTTGTTGTTGTTTTTCAATGTTGAGGTTGTTGTTGAATTTGTTGGTGTTTTTCAATTTCGAGGTTGTTGTTGAATTTGTTGGTGTTTTTCAATGTTGAAGTTGTTGTTGAATTTGTTGGTGTTTTTCAATGTTGAGGTTGTTGTTGTTTTTCAATGTTGAGGTTGTTGTTGAATTTGTTGGTGTTTTTCAATGTTGAGGTTGTTGTTGTTTTTCAATGCTGAAGTTGTTGTTGAATTTGTTGGTGTTTTTCAATGTTGAGGTTCTTGTTGAATTTGTTGGTGTTTTTCAATGTTGAGGTTGTTGTTGTTTTTCAATGTTGAGGTTGTTGTTGAATTTGTTGGTGTTTTTCATGTTGAGGTTGTTGTTGAATTTGTTGGTGTTTTTCAATGTTGAGGTTGTTGTTGTTTCTCAATTTTGAGGTTGTTGTTGAATTTGTTGGTGCTTTTCAATGTTGAGATTGTTGTTGAATTTGTTGGTGTTTTTCAATGTTGAGGTTGTTGTTGTTTTTCAATGTTGAGGTTGTTGTTGAATTTGTTGGTGTTTTTCAATGTTGAGTTTGTTGTTAAATTTGTTGGTGTTTTTCAATTTCGAGGTTGTTGTTGAATTTGTTAGTGTTTTTCAATGTTGAGGTTGTTGTTGAATTTGTTGGTGTTTTTCAATGTTGAGGTTGTTGTTGAATTTGTTGGTGTTTTTCAATGTTGAGGTTGTTGTTGTTTTTCAATGTTGAGGTTGTTGTTGAATATGTTGGTGTTTTTCAATGTTGAGGTTGTTGTTGTTTTTCAATGTTGAGGTTGTTGTTGAATTTGTTGGTGTTTTTCAATGTTTAGTTTGTTGTTGTTTTTCAATGTTGAGGTTGTTGTTGAATATGTTGGTGTTTTTCAATGTTGAGGTTGTTGTTGTTTTTCAATTTTGAGGTTGTTGTTGAATTTGTTGGTGTTTTTCAACGTTGAGGTTGTTTTTGTTTTTCAATGTTGAGGTTCTTGTTGAATTTGTTGGTGTTTTTCAATTTCGAGGTTGTTGTTGAATTTGTTGGTGTTTTTCAATGTTGAAGTTGTTGTTGAATTTGTTGGTGTTTTTCAATGTTGAGGTTGTTGTTGAATTTGTTGGTGTTTTTCAATGTTGAAGTTGTTGTTGAATTTGTTGGTGTTTTTCAATGTTGAGGTTGTTGTTGAATTTGTTGGTGTTTTTCAATGTTGAGGTTGTTGTTATTTTTCAATGTTGAGGTTGTTGTTGAGTTTGTTGGTGTTTTTCAATGTTGATGTTGTTGTTGAATTTGTTGGTGTTTTTCAATTTTGACGTTGTTGTTGAATTTGTTGGTGTTTTTCAATGTTGAGGTTGTTGTTGTTTTTAAATGTTGAGGTTGTTGTTGAATTTGCTGGTGTTTTTTCAATTTTGATGTTGTTGGTGTTGTTCAATGTTGAGGTTGATTTTGAATTTGAGGGTGTTTTTCAATGTCGAGGTTGTTGTTGAATTTGTTGGTGTTTTTCAATGTTGAGGTTGTTGTTGTTTTTCAATGTTGAGGTTGTTGTTGAATTTGTTGGTGTTTTTCAATGTTGAGGTTGTTGTTGTTTTTCAATGCTGAGGTTGTTGTTGAATTTGTTGGTGTTTTTCAATTTTGAGGTTGTTGCTGAATTTTTTGGTGTTTTTCAATGTTGAGGTTGTTGTTGTTTTTCAATGTTGAGGTTGTTGTTGAATTTGTTGGTATTTTTCAATGTTTAGGTTGTTGTTGTTTTTCAATGTTGAGGTTGTTGTTGAATTTGTTGGTGTTTTTCAATGTTGAGGTTGTTGTTGAATTTGTTGGTGTTTTTCAATGTTGAGGTTGTTGTTATTTTTCAATGTTGAGGTTGTTGTTGAGTTTGTTGGTGTTTTTCAATGTTGAGGTTGCTGTTGAATTTGTTGGTGTTTTTCGACGTTGAGGGTGTTGTTGAATCTGTTGGTGTTTTTCAATGTTGAGGTTGTTGTTGTTTTTCAATGTTGAGGTTGTTGTTGAATTTGTTGGTGTTTTTCAATGTTGAGTTTGTTGTTGTTTTTCAATGTTGAGGTTGTTGTTGAATTTGATGGTGTTTTTCAATGTTGAGGTTGTTGTTTTTCAATGTTGAGGTTGTTGTTGAATTTGTTGGTGTTTTTCAATGTTGAGGTTGTTGTTGTTTTTCAATGTTGAGGTTGCTGTTGAATTTGTTGGTGCTTTTCAATGTTGAGATTGTTGTTGAATTTGTTGGTGTTTTTCAATGTTGAGGTTGTTGTTGTTTTTCAATGTTGAGGTTGTTGTTGAGTTTGTTGGTGTTTTTCAATGTTGAGTTTGTTGTTGAATTTGTTGGTGTTTTTCAATTTCGAGGTTGTTGTTGAATTTGTTAGTGTTTTTCAATGTTGAGGTTGTTGTTGAATTTGTTTGTGTTTTTCAATGTTGAGGTTGTTGTTGAATTTTTTGGTGTTTTTCAATGTTGAGGTTGTTGTTGTTTTTCAATGTTGAGGTTGTTGTTGAGTTTGTTGTTGTTTTTCAATGTTTAGTTTGTTTTTTTTTCAATGTTGAGGTTGTTGTTGAATTTTTTGGTGTTTTTCAATGTTGAGGTTGTTGTTGTTTTTCAATTTTGAGGTTGTTGTTGAATTTGTTGGTGTTTTTCAATGTTGAGGTTGTTGTTGTTTTTCAATGTTGAGTTTGTTGTTGAATTTGTTGGTGTTTTTCAATTTCGAGGTTGTTGTTGAATTTGTTAGTGTTTTTCAATGTTGAGGTTGTTGTTGAATTTGTTGGTGTTTTTCAATGTTGAGGTTGTTGTTGAATTTGTTGGTGTTTTTCAATGTTGAGGTTGTTGTTGTTTTTCAATGTTGAGGTTGTTGTTGAGTTTGTTGGTGTTTTTCAATGTTTAGTTTGTTGTTGTTTTTCAATGTTGAGGTTGTTGTTGAATTTTTTGGTGTTTTTCAATGTTGAGGTTGTTGTTGTTTTTCAATTTTGAGGTTGTTGTTGAATTTGTTGGTGTTTTTCAATGTTGAGGTTGTTGTTGTTTTTCAATGTTGAGGTTGTTGTTGAATTTGTTGGTGTTTTTCAATTTCGAGGTTGTTGTTGAATTTGTTGGTGTTTTTCAATGTTGAAGTTGTTGTTGAATTTGTTGGTGTTTTTCAATGTTGAGGTTGTTGTTGTTTTTCAATGTTGAGGTTGTTGTTGAATTTGTTGGTGTTTTTCAATGTTGAGGTTGTTGTTGTTTTTCAATGCTGAAGTTGTTGTTGAATTTGTTGGTGTTTTTCAATGTTGAGGTTGTTGTTGAATTTGTTGGTGTTTTTCAATGTTGAGGTTGTTGTTGTTTTTCAATGTTGAGGTTGTTGTTGAATTTGTTGGTGTTTTTCAATGTTGAGGTTGTTGTTGAATTTGTTGGTGTTTTTCAATGTTGAGGTTGTTGTTGTTTCTCAATTTTGAGGTTGTTGTTGAATTTGTTGGTGCTTTTCAATGTTGAGATTGTTGTTGAATTTGTTGGTGTTTTTCAATGTTGAGGTTGTTGTTGTTTTTCAATGTTGAGGTTGTTGTTGAATTTGTTGGTGTTTTTCAATGTTGAGTTTGTTGTTAAATTTGTTGGTGTTTTTCAATTTCGAGGTTGTTGTTGAATTTGTTAGTGTTTTTCAATGTTGAGGTTGTTGTTGAATTTGTTGGTGTTTTTCAATGTTGAGGTTGTTGTTGAATTTGTTGGTGTTTTTCAATGTTGAGGTTGTTGTTGTTTTTCAATGTTGAGGTTGTTGTTGAATATGTTGGTGTTTTTCAATGTTGAGGTTGTTGTTGTTTTTCAATGTTGAGGTTGTTGTTGAATTTGTTGGTGTTTTTCAATGTTTAGTTTGTTGTTGTTTTTCAATGTTGAGGTTGTTGTTGAATATGTTGGTGTTTTTCAATGTTGAGGTTGTTGTTGTTTTTCAATTTTGAGGTTGTTGTTGAATTTGTTGGTGTTTTTCAACGTTGAGGTTGTTTTTGTTTTTCAATGTTAAGGTTCTTGTTGAATTTGTTGGTGTTTTTCAATTTCGAGGTTGTTGTTGAATTTGTTGGTGTTTTTCAATGTTGAAGTTGTTGTTGAATTTGTTGGTGTTTTTCAATGTTGAGGTTGTTGTTGAATTTGTTGGTGTTTTTCAATGTTGGCGTTGTTGTTATTTTTCAATGTTGAGGTTGTTGTTGAGTTTGTTGGTGTTTTTCAATGTTGATGTTGTTGTTGAATTTGTTGGTGTTTTTCAATTTTGATGTTGTTGTTGAATTTGTTGGTGTTTTTCAATGTTGAGGATGTTGTTGTTTTTAAATGTTGAGGTTGTTGTTGAATTTGCTGGTGTTTTTTCAATTTTGATGTTGTTGGTGTTGTTCAATGTTGAGGTTGATTTTGAATTTGAGGGTGTTTTTCAATGTCGAGGTTGTTGTTGAATTTGTTGGTGTTTTTCAATGTTGAGGTTGTTGTTGTTTTTCAATGTTGAGGTTGTTGTTGAATTTGTTGGTGTTTTTCAATGTTGAGATTGTTGTTGTTTTTCAATGTTGAGGTTGTTGTTGAATTTGTTGGTGTTTGTAAATGTTGAGGTTGTTGTTGAATTTGTTGGTGTTTTGCAATGTTGAGGTTGTTGTTGTTTTTCAATGTTGAGGTTGTTGTTGAATTTGTTGGTGTTTTTCAATGTTGAGGTTTTTGTTGTTTTTCAATGTTGAGGTTGTTGTTGTATTTGTTGGTGTTTTTCAATTTCGAGGTTGTTGTTGAATTTGTTGGTGTTTTTCAATGTTGAAGTTGTTGTTGAATTTGTTGGTTATTTTCAATGTTGAGGTTGTTGTTGCTTTTCAATGTTGAGGTTGTTGTTGAATTTGTTGGTGGTTTTCAATGTTGAGGTTGTTGTTGTTTTTCAATGTTGAGGTTGTTGTTGAATTTGTTGGTGTTTTTCACTGTTGAGGTTGTTGTTGAATTTGTTGGTGTTTTTCAATGATGAGGTTGTTGTTGTTTTTCAATGTTGAGGTTGTTGAATTTGTGGGTGTTTTTCAATCTTGAGTTTGTTGTTGAATTTGTTGGTGTTTTTCAATGTTGAGGTTGTTGTTGAATTTGTTGGTGTTTTTCAATGTTGAGGTTGTTGTTATTTTTCAATGTTGACGTTGTTGTTGAGTTTGTTGGTGTTTTTCAATGTTGATGTTGTTGTTGAATTTGTTGGTGTTTTTCAATTTTGAGGTTGTTGTTGAATTTGTTGGTGTTTTTCAATGTTGAGGTTGTTGTTGTTTTTAAATGTTGAGGTTGTTGTTGAACTTTCTGGTGTTTTTTCAATTTTGAGGTTGTTGGTGTTGTTCAATGTTGAGGTTGATTTTGAATTTGAGGGTGTTTTTCAATGTCGAGGTTGTTGTTGAATTTGTTGGTGTTTTTCAATGTTGAGGTTGTTGTTGTTTTTCAATGTTGAGGTTGTTGTTGAATTTGTTGGTGTTTTTCAATGTTGAGATTGTTGTTGTTTTTCAATGTTGAGGTTGTTGTTGAATTTGTTGGTGTTTTTAAATGTTGAGGTTGTTGAATTTGTTGGTGTTTTGCAATGTTGAGGTTGTTGTTGTTTTTCAATGTTGAGGTTGTTGTTGAATTTGTTGGTGTTTTTCAATGTTGAGGGTTTTGTTGTTTTTCAATGTTGAGGTTGTTGTTGTATTTGTTGGTGTTTTTCAATTTCGAGGTTGTTGTTGAATTTGTTGGTGTTTTTCAACGTTGAATTTGTTGTTGAATTTGCTGGTTATTTTCAATGTTGAGGTTGTTGTTGTTTTTCAATGTTGAGGTTGTTGTTGAATTTGTTGGTGTTTTTCAATGTTGAGGTTGTTGTTGTTTTTCAATGCTGAGGTTGTTGTTGAATTTGTTGGTGTTTTTCAATGTTGAGGTTGTTGTTGAATTTGTTGGTGTTTTTCAATGTTGAGGTTGTTGTTGTTTTTCAATGTTGAGGTTGTTGTTGAATTTGTTGGTGTTTTTCAATGTTGAGGTTGTTGTTGTTTTTCAATGTAGAGGTTGTTGTTGAATTTGCTGGTGTTTTTCAATGTTGAGGTTGTTGTTGAATTTGTTGGTGTTTTTCAATGTTGAGGTTGTTGTTATTTTTCAATGTTGAGGTTGTTGTTGAGTTTGTTGGCGTTTTTCAATGTTGAGGTTGTTGTTGAATTTGTTGGTGTTTTTCAATGTTGAGGTTGTTGTTGAATTTGTTGGTGTTTTTCAATGTTGAGGTTGTTGTTGTTTTTCAATGTTGAGGTTGTTGTTGAATTTGTTGGTGTTTTTCAACGTTGAGGGTGTTGTTGAATCTGTTGGTGTTTTTCAATGTTGAGGTTGTTGTTGTTTTTCAATGTTGAGGTTGTTGTTGAATTTGTTGGTGTTTTTAAATGTTGAGTTTGTTGCTGTTTTTCAATGTTGAGGTTGTTGTTGAATTTGTTGGTGTTTTTCAATGTTGAGGTTGTTGTTGTTTTTCAATGTTGAGGTTGTTGTTGAATTTGTTGGTGTTTTTCAATGTTGAGGTTGTTGTTGTTTTTCAATGTTGAGGTTGTTGTTGAATTTGTTGGTGCTTTTCAATGTTGAGATTGTTGTTGAATTTGTTGGTGTTTTTCAATGTTGAGGTTGTTGTTGTTTTTCAATGTTGAGGTTGTTGTTGAATTTGTTGGTGTTTTTCAATGTTGAGTTTGTTGTTGAATTTGTTGGTGTTTTTCAATTTCGAGGTTGTTGTTGAATTTGTTAGTGTTTTTCAATGTTGAGGTTGTTGTTGAATTTGTTGGTGTTTTTCAATGTTGAGGTTGTTGTTGAATTTGTTGGTGTTTTTCAATGTTGAGGTTGTTGTTGTTTTTCAATGTTGAGGTTGTTGTTGAGTTTGTTGGTGTTTTTCAATGTTTAGTTTGTTGTTGTTTTTCAATGTTGAGGTTGATGTTGAATTTTTTGGTGTTTTTCAATGTTGAGGTTGTTGTTGTTTTTCAATTTTGAGGTTGTTGTTGAATTTGTTGGTGTTTTTCAATGTTGAGGTTGTTGTTGAATTTGTTGGTGTTTTTCAATTCCGAGGTTGTTGTTGAATTTGTTGGTGTTTTTCAATGTTGAAGTTGTTGATGAATTTGTTGGTGTTTTTCAATGTTGAGGTTGTTGTTGTTTTTCAATGTTGAGGTTGTTGTTGAATTTGTTGGTGTTTTTCAATGTTTAGTTTGTTGTTGTTTTTCAATGTTGAGGTTGATGTTGAATTTTTTGGTGTTTTTCAATGTTGAGGTTGTTGTTGTTTTTCAATTTTGAGGTTGTTGTTGAATTTGTTGGTGTTTTTCAATGTTGAGGTTGTTGTTGTTTTTCAATGTTGAGGTTGTTGTTGAATTTGTTGGTGTTTTTCAATTTCGAGGTTGTTGTTGAATTTATTGGTGTTTTTCAATGTTGAAGTTGTTGTTGAATTTGTTGGTGTTTTTCAATGTTGAGGTTGTTGTTGAATTTGTTGGTGGTTTTCAATGTTGAGGTTGTTGTTGTTTTTCAATGTTGAGGTTGTTGTTGAATTTGTTGGTGTTTTTCACTGTTGAGGTTGTTGTTGAATTTGTTGGTGTTTTTCAATGATGAGGTTGTTGTTGTTTTTCAATGTTGAGGTTGTTGAATTTGTGGGTGTTTTTCAATCTTGAGTTTGTTGTTGAATTTGTTGGTGTTTTTCAATGTTGAGGTTGTTGTTGAATTTGTTGGTGTTTTTCAATGTTGAGGTTGTTGTTATTTTTCAATGTTGACGTTGTTGTTGAGTTTGTTGGTGTTTTTCAATGTTGATGTTGTTGTTGAATTTGTTGGTGTTTTTCAATTTTGAGGTTGTTGTTGAATTTGTTGGTGTTTTTCAATGTTGAGGTTGTTGTTGTTTTTAAATGTTGAGGTTGTTGTTGAACTTTCTGGTGTTTTTTCAATTTTGAGGTTGTTGGTGTTGTTCAATGTTGAGGTTGATTTTGAATTTGAGGGTGTTTTTCAATGTCGAGGTTGTTGTTGAATTTGTTGGTGTTTTTCAATGTTGAGGTTGTTGTTGTTTTTCAATGTTGAGGTTGTTGTTGAATTTGTTGGTGTTTTTCAATGTTGAGATTGTTGTTGTTTTTCAATGTTGAGGTTGTTGTTGAATTTGTTGGTGTTTTTAAATGTTGAGGTTGTTGAATTTGTTGGTGTTTTGCAATGTTGAGGTTGTTGTTGTTTTTCAATGTTGAGGTTGTTGTTGAATTTGTTGGTGTTTTTCAATGTTGAGGGTTTTGTTGTTTTTCAATGTTGAGGTTGTTGTTGTATTTGTTGGTGTTTTTCAATTTCGAGGTTGTTGTTGAATTTGTTGGTGTTTTTCAACGTTGAATTTGTTGTTGAATTTGCTGGTTATTTTCAATGTTGAGGTTGTTGTTGTTTTTCAATGTTGAGGTTGTTGTTGAATTTGTTGGTGTTTTTCAATGTTGAGGTTGTTGTTGTTTTTCAATGCTGAGGTTGTTGTTGAATTTGTTGGTGTTTTTCAATGTTGAGGTTGTTGTTGAATTTGTTGGTGTTTTTCAATGTTGAGGTTGTTGTTGTTTTTCAATGTTGAGGTTGTTGTTGAATTTGTTGGTGTTTTTCAATGTTGAGGTTGTTGTTGTTTTTCAATGTAGAGGTTGTTGTTGAATTTGCTGGTGTTTTTCAATGTTGAGGTTGTTGTTGAATTTGTTGGTGTTTTTCAATGTTGAGGTTGTTGTTATTTTTCAATGTTGAGGTTGTTGTTGAGTTTGTTGGCGTTTTTCAATGTTGAGGTTGTTGTTGAATTTGTTGGTGTTTTTCAATGTTGAGGTTGTTGTTGAATTTGTTGGTGTTTTTCAATGTTGAGGTTGTTGTTGTTTTTCAATGTTGAGGTTGTTGTTGAATTTGTTGGTGTTTTTCAACGTTGAGGGTGTTGTTGAATCTGTTGGTGTTTTTCAATGTTGAGGTTGTTGTTGTTTTTCAATGTTGAGGTTGTTGTTGAATTTGTTGGTGTTTTTAAATGTTGAGTTTGTTGCTGTTTTTCAATGTTGAGGTTGTTGTTGAATTTGTTGGTGTTTTTCAATGTTGAGGTTGTTGTTGTTTTTCAATGTTGAGGTTGTTGTTGAATTTGTTGGTGTTTTTCAATGTTGAGGTTGTTGTTGTTTTTCAATGTTGAGGTTGTTGTTGAATTTGTTGGTGCTTTTCAATGTTGAGATTGTTGTTGAATTTGTTGGTGTTTTTCAATGTTGAGGTTGTTGTTGTTTTTCAATGTTGAGGTTGTTGTTGAATTTGTTGGTGTTTTTCAATGTTGAGTTTGTTGTTGAATTTGTTGGTGTTTTTCAATTTCGAGGTTGTTGTTGAATTTGTTAGTGTTTTTCAATGTTGAGGTTGTTGTTGAATTTGTTGGTGTTTTTCAATGTTGAGGTTGTTGTTGAATTTGTTGGTGTTTTTCAATGTTGAGGTTGTTGTTGTTTTTCAATGTTGAGGTTGTTGTTGAGTTTGTTGGTGTTTTTCAATGTTTAGTTTGTTGTTGTTTTTCAATGTTGAGGTTGATGTTGAATTTTTTGGTGTTTTTCAATGTTGAGGTTGTTGTTGTTTTTCAATTTTGAGGTTGTTGTTGAATTTGTTGGTGTTTTTCAATGTTGAGGTTGTTGTTGAATTTGTTGGTGTTTTTCAATTCCGAGGTTGTTGTTGAATTTGTTGGTGTTTTTCAATGTTGAAGTTGTTGATGAATTTGTTGGTGTTTTTCAATGTTGAGGTTGTTGTTGTTTTTCAATGTTGAGGTTGTTGTTGAATTTGTTGGTGTTTTTCAATGTTTAGTTTGTTGTTGTTTTTCAATGTTGAGGTTGATGTTGAATTTTTTGGTGTTTTTCAATGTTGAGGTTGTTGTTGTTTTTCAATTTTGAGGTTGTTGTTGAATTTGTTGGTGTTTTTCAATGTCGAGGTTGTTGTTGTTTTTCAATGTTGAGGTTGTTGTTGAATTTGTTGGTGTTTTTCAATTTCGAGGTTGTTGTTGAATTTATTGGTGTTTTTCAATGTTGAAGTTGTTGTTGAATTTGTTGGTGTTTTTCAATGTTGAGGTTGTTGTTGAATTTGTTGGTGTTTTTCAATGTTGAGGTTGTTGTTGTTTTTCAATGTTGAGGTTGTTGTTGAATTTGTTGGTGTTTTTCAATGTTGAGATTGTTGTTGTTTTTCAATGTTGAGGTTGTTGTTGAATTTGTTGGTGTTTGTAAATGTTGAGGTTGTTGTTGAATTTGTTGGTGTTTTGCAATGTTGAGGTTGTTGTTGTTTTTCAATGTTGAGGTTGTTGTTGAATTTGTTGGTGTTTTTCAATGTTGAGGTTTTTGTTGTTTTTCAATGTTGAGGTTGTTGTTGTATTTGTTGGTGTTTTTCAATTTCGAGGTTGTTGTTGAATTTGTTGGTGTTTTTCAATGTTGAAGTTGTTGTTGAATTTGTTGGTTATTTTCAATGTTGAGGTTGTTGTTGTTTTTCAATGTTGAGGTTGTTGTTGAATTTGTTGGTGGTTTTCAATGTTGAGGTTGTTGTTGTTTTTCAATGTTGAGGTTGTTGTTGAATTTGTTGGTGTTTTTCACTGTTGAGGTTGTTGTTGAATTTGTTGGTGTTTTTCAATGATGAGGTTGTTGTTGTTTTTCAATGTTGAGGTTGTTGAATTTGTGGGTGTTTTTCAATCTTGAGTTTGTTGTTGAATTTGTTGGTGTTTTTCAATGTTGAGGTTGTTGTTGAATTTGTTGGTGTTTTTCAATGTTGAGGTTGTTGTTATTTTTCCATGTTGACGTTGTTGTTGAGTTTGTTGGTGTTTTTCAATGTTGATGTTGTTGTTGAATTTGTTGGTGTTTTTCAATTTTGAGGTTGTTGTTGAATTTGTTGGTGTTTTTCAATGTTGAGGTTGTTGTTGTTTTTAAATGTTGAGGTTGTTGTTGAACTTGCTGGTGTTTTTTCAATTTTGAGGTTGTTGGTGTTGTTCAATGTTGAGGTTGATTTTGAATTTGAGGGTGTTTTTCAATGTCGAGGTTGTTGTTGAATT
This sequence comes from Isurus oxyrinchus, assembly GCA_026770705.1. Classification (NCBI taxonomy): domain Eukaryota; kingdom Metazoa; phylum Chordata; class Chondrichthyes; order Lamniformes; family Lamnidae; genus Isurus; species Isurus oxyrinchus. The sequence goes on along the minus strand of JANJGN010000547.1, from coordinate 259,794 downwards.
TGTTGGTGTTTTTCAATGTTGAGGTTGTTGTTGTTTTTCAATGTTGAGGTTGTTGTTGAATTTGTTGGTGTTTTTCAATGTTGAGATTGTTGTTGTTTTTCAATGTTGAGGTTGTTGTTGAATTTGTTGGTGTTTTTAAATGTTGAGGTTGTTGAATTTGTTGGTGTTTTGCAATGTTGAGGTTGTTGTTGTTTTTCAATGTTGAGGTTGTTGTTGAATTTGTTGGTGTTTTTCAATGTTGAGGGTTTTGTTGTTTTTCAATGTTGAGGTTGTTGTTGTATTTGTTGGTGTTTTTCAATTTCGAGGTTGTTGTTGAATTTGTTGGTGTTTTTCAACGTTGAATTTGTTGTTGAATTTGCTGGTTATTTTCAATGTTGAGGTTGTTGATGTTTTTCAATGTTGAGGTTGTTGTTGAATTTGTTGGTGTATTTCAATGTTGAGGTTGTTGTTGTTTTTCAATGCTGAGGTTGTTGTTGAATTTGTTGGTGTTTTTCAATGTTGAGGTTGTTGTTGAATTTGTTGGTGTTTTTCAATGTTGAGGTTGTTGTTGTTTTTCAATGTTGAGGTTGTTGTTGAATTTGTTGGTGTTTTTCAATGTTGAGGTTGTTGTTGTTTTTCAATGTAGAGGTTGTTGTTGAATTTGCTGGTGTTTTTCAATGTTGAGGTTGTTGTTGAATTTGTTGGTGTTTTTCAATGTTGAGGTTGTTGTTATTTTTCAATGTTGAGGTTGTTGTTGAGTTTGTTGGCGTTTTTCAATGTTGAGGTTGTTGTTGAATTTGTTGGTGTTTTTCAATGTTGAGGTTGTTGTTGAATTTGTTGGTGTTTTTCAATGTTGAGGTTGTTGTTGTTTTTCAATGTTGAGGTTGTTGTTGAATTTGTTGGTGTTTTTCAACGTTGAGGGTGTTGTTGAATCTGTTGGTGTTTTTCAATGTTGAGGTTGTTGTTGTTTTTCAATGTTGAGGTTGTTGTTGAATTTGTTGGTGTTTTTAAATGTTGAGTTTGTTGTTGTTTTTCAATGTTGAGGTTGTTGTTGAATTTGTTGGTGTTTTTCAATGTTGAGGTTGTTGTTGTTTTTCAATGTTGAGGTTGTTGTTGAATTTGTTGGTGTTTTTCAATGTTGAGGTTGTTGTTGTTTTTCAATGTTGAGGTTGTTGTTGAATTTGTTGGTGCTTTTCAATGTTGAGATTGTTGTTGAATTTGTTGGTGTTTTTCAATGTTGAGGTTGTTGTTGTTTTTCAATGTTGAGGTTGTTGTTGAATTTGTTGGTGTTTTTCAATGTTGAGTTTGTTGTTGAATTTGTTGGTGTTTTTCAATTTCGAGGTTGTTGTTGAATTTGTTAGTGTTTTTCAATGTTGAGGTTGTTGTTGAATTTGTTGGTGTTTTTCAATGTTGAGGTTGTTGTTGAATTTGTTGGTGTTTTTCAATGTTGAGGTTGTTGTTGTTTTTCAATGTTGAGGTTGTTGTTGAGTTTGTTGGTGTTTTTCAATGTTTAGTTTGTTGTTGTTTTTCAATGTTGAGGTTGATGTTGAATTTTTTGGTGTTTTTCAATGTTGAGGTTGTTGTTGTTTTTCAATTTTGAGGTTGTTGTTGAATTTGTTGGTGTTTTTCAATGTTGAGGTTGTTGTTGTTTTTCAATGTTGAGGTTGTTGTTGAATTTGTTGGTGTTTTTCAATTTCGAGGTTGTTGTTGAATTTGTTGGTGTTTTTCAATGTTGAAGATGTTGATGAATTTGTTGGTGTTTTTCAATGTTGAGGTTGTTGTTGAATTTGTTGGTGTTTTTCAATGTTGAGGTTGTTGTTGTTTTTCAATGTTGAGGTTGTTGTTGAATTTGTTGGTGTTTTTCAATGTTGAGGTTGTTGTTGAATTTGTTGGTGTTTTTCAATGTTGAGGTTGTTGTTGAATTTGTTGGTGTTTTTCCATGTTGAGGTTGTTGTTGTTTTTCAATGTTGAGGTTGTTGTTGAATTTGTTGGTGTTTTTCAATGTTTAGTTTGTTGTTGTTTTTCAATGTTGAGGTTGATGTTGAATTTTTTGGTGTTTTTCAATGTTGAGGTTGTTGTTGTTTTTCAATTTTGAGGTTGTTGTTGAATTTGTTGGTGTTTTTCAATGTTGAGGTTGTTGTTGTTTTTCAATGTTGAGGTTGTTGTTGAATTTGTTGGTGTTTTTCAATTTCGAGGTTGTTGTTGAATTTGTTGGTGTTTTTCAATGTTGAAGTTGTTGTTGAATTTTTGGTGTTTTTCAATGTTGAGGTTGTTGTTGTTTTACAATGCTGAGGTTGTTGTTGAATTTGTTGGTGTTTTTCAATGTTGAGGTTGTTGTTGTTTTTCAATGCTGAGGTTGTTGTTGAATTTGTTGGTGTTTTTCAATGTTGAGGTTGTTGTTGAATTTGTTGGTGTTTTTCAATGTTGAGGTTGTTGTTGTTTTTCAATGTTGAGGTTGTTGTTGAATTTGTTGGTGTTTTTCAATGTTGAGGTTGTTGTTGAATTTGTTGGTGTTTTTCAATGTTGAGGTTGTTGTTGAATTTGTTGGTGTTTTTCAATGTTGAGGTTGTTGTTGTTTTTCAATGTTGAGGTTGTTGTTGAATTTGTTGGTGTTTTTCAATGTTTAGTTTGTTGTTGTTTTTCAATGTTGAGGTTGTTGTTGTTTTTCAATTTTGAGGTTGTTGTTGAATTTGTTGGTGTTTTTCAATGTTGAGGTTGTTGTTGTTTTTCAATGTTGAGGTTGTTGTTGAATTTGTGGGTGTTTTTCAATTTCGAGGTTGTTGTTGAATTTGTTGGTGTTTTTCAATGTTGAAGTTGTTGTTGAATTTGTTGGTGTTTATCAATGTTGAGGTTGTTGTTGAATTTGTTGGTGTTTTTCAATGTTGAGGTTGTTGTTATTTTTCAATGTTGAGGTTGTTGTTGAGTTTGTTGGTGTTTTTCAATGTTGATGTTGTTGTTGAATTTGTTGGTGTTTTTCAATTTTGAGGTTGTTGTTGAATTTGTTGGTGTTTTTCAATGTTGAGGTTGTTGTTGTTTTTAAATGTTGAGGTTGTTGTTGAACTTTCTGGTGTTTTTTCAATTTTGAGGTTGTTGGTGTTGTTCAATGTTGAGGTTGATTTTGAATTTGAGGGTGTTTTTCAATGTCGAGGTTGTTGTTGAATTTGTTGGTGTTTTTCAATGTTGAGGTTGTTGTTGTTTTTCAATGTTGAGGTTGTTGTTGAATTTGTTGGTGTTTTTCAATGTTGAGATTGTTGTTGTTTTTCAATGTTGAGGTTGTTGTTGAATTTGTTGGTGTTTTTAAATGTTGAGGTTGTTGAATTTGTTGGTGTTTTGCAATGTTGAGGTTGTTGTTGTTTTTCAATGTTGAGGTTGTTGTTGAATTTGTTGGTGTTTTTCAATGTTGAGGGTTTTGTTGTTTTTCAATGTTGAGGTTGTTGTTGTATTTGTTGGTGTTTTTCAATTTCGAGGTTGTTGTTGAATTTGTTGGTGTTTTTCAACGTTGAATTTGTTGTTGAATTTGCTGGTTATTTTCAATGTTGAGGTTGTTGTTGTTTTTCAATGTTGAGGTTGTTGTTGAATTTGTTGGTGTTTTTCAATGTTGAGGTTGTTGTTGTTTTTCAATGCTGAGGTTGTTGTTGAATTTGTTGGTGTTTTTCAATGTTGAGGTTGTTGTTGAATTTGTTGGTGTTTTTCAATGTTGAGGTTGTTGTTGTTTTTCAATGTTGAGGTTGTTGTTGAATTTGTTGGTGTTTTTCAATGTTGAGGTTGTTGTTGTTTTTCAATGTAGAGGTTGTTGTTGAATTTGCTGGTGTTTTTCAATGTTGAGGTTGTTGTTGAATTTGTTGGTGTTTTTCAATGTTGAGGTTGTTGTTATTTTTCAATGTTGAGGTTGTTGTTGAGTTTGTTGGCGTTTTTCAATGTTGAGGTTGTTGTTGAATTTGTTGGTGTTTTTCAATGTTGAGGTTGTTGTTGAATTTGTTGGTGTTTTTCAATGTTGAGGTTGTTGTTGTTTTTCAATGTTGAGGTTGTTGTTGAATTTGTTGGTGTTTTTCAACGTTGAGGGTGTTGTTGAATCTGTTGGTGTTTTTCAATGTTGAGGTTGTTGTTGTTTTTCAATGTTGAGGTTGTTGTTGAATTTGTTGGTGTTTTTAAATGTTGAGTTTGTTGCTGTTTTTCAATGTTGAGGTTGTTGTTGAATTTGTTGGTGTTTTTCAATGTTGAGGTTGTTGTTGTTTTTCAATGTTGAGGTTGTTGTTGAATTTGTTGGTGTTTTTCAATGTTGAGGTTGTTGTTGTTTTTCAATGTTGAGGTTGTTGTTGAATTTGTTGGTGCTTTTCAATGTTGAGATTGTTGTTGAATTTGTTGGTGTTTTTCAATGTTGAGGTTGTTGTTGTTTTTCAATGTTGAGGTTGTTGTTGAATTTGTTGGTGTTTTTCAATGTTGAGTTTGTTGTTGAATTTGTTGGTGTTTTTCAATTTCGAGGTTGTTGTTGAATTTGTTAGTGTTTTTCAATGTTGAGGTTGTTGTTGAATTTGTTGGTGTTTTTCAATGTTGAGGTTGTTGTTGAATTTGTTGGTGTTTTTCAATGTTGAGGTTGTTGTTGTTTTTCAATGTTGAGGTTGTTGTTGAGTTTGTTGGTGTTTTTCAATGTTTAGATTGTTGTTGTTTTTCAATGTTGAGGTTGATGTTGAATTTTTTGGTGTTTTTCAATGTTGAGGTTGTTGTTGTTTTTCAATTTTGAGGTTGTTGTTGAATTTGTTGGTGTTTTTCAATGTTGAGGTTGTTGTTGAATTTGTTGGTGTTTTTCAATTCCGAGGTTGTTGTTGAATTTGTTGGTGTTTTTCAATGTTGAAGTTGTTGATGAATTTGTTGGTGTTTTTCAATGTTGAGGTTGTTGTTGTTTTTCAATGTTGAGGTTGTTGTTGAATTTGTTGGTGTTTTTCAATGTTTAGTTTGTTGTTGTTTTTCAATGTTGAGGTTGATGTTGAATTTTTTGGTGTTTTTCAATGTTGAGGTTGTTGTTGTTTTTCAATTTTGAGGTTGTTGTTGAATTTGTTGGTGTTTTTCAATGTTGAGGTTGTTGTTGTTTTTCAATGTTGAGGTTGTTGTTGAATTTGTTGGTGTTTTTCAATTTCGAGGTTGTTGTTGAATTTATTGGTGTTTTTCAATGTTGAAGTTGTTGTTGAATTTGTTGGTGTTTTTCAATGTTGAGGTTGTTGTTGAATTTGTTGGTGTTTTTCAATGTTGAGGTTGTTGTTGTTTTTCAATGTTGAGGTTGTTGTTGAATTTGTTGGTGTTTTTCAATGTTGAGATTGTTGTTGTTTTTCAATGTTGAGGTTGTTGTTGAATTTGTTGGTGTTTGTAAATGTTGAGGTTGTTGTTGAATTTGTTGGTGTTTTGCAATGTTGAGGTTGTTGTTGTTTTTCAATGTTGAGGTTGTTGTTGAATTTGTTGGTGTTTTTCAATGTTGAGGTTTTTGTTGTTTTTCAATGTTGAGGTTGTTGTTGTATTTGTTGGTGTTTTTCAATTTCGAGGTTGTTGTTGAATTTGTTGGTGTTTTTCAATGTTGAAGTTGTTGTTGAATTTGTTGGTTATTTTCAATGTTGAGGTTGTTGTTGTTTTTCAATGTTGAGGTTGTTGTTGAATTTGTTGGTGGTTTTCAATGTTGAGGTTGTTGTTGTTTTTCAATGTTGAGGTTGTTGTTGAATTTGTTGGTGTTTTTCACTGTTGAGGTTGTTGTTGAATTTGTTGGTGTTTTTCAATGATGAGGTTGTTGTTGTTTTTCAATGTTGAGGTTGTTGAATTTGTGGGTGTTTTTCAATCTTGAGTTTGTTGTTGAATTTGTTGGTGTTTTTCAATGTTGAGGTTGTTGTTGAATTTGTTGGTGTTTTTCAATGTTGAGGTTGTTGTTATTTTTCAATGTTGACGTTGTTGTTGAGTTTGTTGGTGTTTTTCAATGTTGATGTTGTTGTTGAATTTGTTGGTGTTTTTCAATTTTGAGGTTGTTGTTGAATTTGTTGGTGTTTTTCAATGTTGAGGTTGTTGTTGTTTTTAAATGTTGAGGTTGTTGTTGAACTTGCTGGTGTTTTTTCAATTTTGAGGTTGTTGGTGTTGTTCAATGTTGAGGTTGATTTTGAATTTGAGGGTGTTTTTCAATGTCGAGGTTGTTGTTGAATTTGTTGGTGTTTTTCAATGTTGAGGTTGTTGTTGTTTTTCAATGTTGAGGTTGTTGTTGAATTTGTTGGTGTTTTTCAATGTTGAGATTGTTGTTGTTTTTCAATGTTGAGGTTGTTGTTGAATTTGTTGGTGTTTTTAAATGTTGAGGTTGTTGAATTTGTTGGTGTTTTGCAATGTTGAGGTTGTTGTTGTTTTTCAATGTTGAGGTTGTTGTTGAATTTGTTGGTGTTTTTCAATGTTGAGGGTTTTGTTGTTTTTCAATGTTGAGGTTGTTGTTGTATTTGTTGGTGTTTTTCAATTTCGAGGTTGTTGTTGAATTTGTTGGTGTTTTTCAACGTTGAATTTGTTGTTGAATTTGCTGGTTATTTTCAATGTTGAGGTTGTTGTTGTTTTTCAATGTTGAGGTTGTTGTTGAATTTGTTGGTGTATTTCAATGTTGAGGTTGTTGTTGTTTTTCAATGCTGAGGTTGTTGTTGAATTTGTTGGTGTTTTTCAATGTTGAGGTTGTTGTTGAATTTGTTGGTGTTTTTCAATGTTGAGGTTGTTGTTGTTTTTCAATGTTGAGGTTGTTGTTGAATTTGTTGGTGTTTTTCAATGTTGAGGTTGTTGTTGTTTTTCAATGTAGAGGTTGTTGTTGAATTTGCTGGTGTTTTTCAATGTTGAGGTTGTTGTTGAATTTGTTGGTGTTTTTCAATGTTGAGGTTGTTGTTATTTTTCAATGTTGAGGTTGTTGTTGAGTTTGTTGGCGTTTTTCAATGTTGAGGTTGTTGTTGAATTTGTTGGTGTTTTTCAATGTTGAGGTTGTTGTTGAATTTGTTGGTGTTTTTCAATGTTGAGGTTGTTGTTGTTTTTCAATGTTGAGGTTGTTGTTGAATTTGTTGGTGTTTTTCAACGTTGAGGGTGTTGTTGAATCTGTTGGTGTTTTTCAATGTTGAGGTTGTTGTTGTTTTTCAATGTTGAGGTTGTTGTTGAATTTGTTGGTGTTTTTAAATGTTGAGTTTGTTGTTGTTTTTCAATGTTGAGGTTGTTGTTGAATTTGTTGGTGTTTTTCAATGTTGAGGTTGTTGTTGTTTTTCAATGTTGAGGTTGTTGTTGAATTTGTTGGTGTTTTTCAATGTTGAGGTTGTTGTTGTTTTTCAATGTTGAGGTTGTTGTTGAATTTGTTGGTGCTTTTCAATGTTGAGATTGTTGTTGAATTTGTTGGTGTTTTTCAATGTTGAGGTTGTTGTTGTTTTTCAATGTTGAGGTTGTTGTTGAATTTGTTGGTGTTTTTCAATGTTGAGTTTGTTGTTGAATTTGTTGGTGTTTTTCAATTTCGAGGTTGTTGTTGAATTTGTTAGTGTTTTTCAATGTTGAGGTTGTTGTTGAATTTGTTGGTGTTTTTCAATGTTGAGGTTGTTGTTGAATTTGTTGGTGTTTTTCAATGTTGAGGTTGTTGTTGTTTTTCAATGTTGAGGTTGTTGTTGAGTTTGTTGGTGTTTTTCAATGTTTAGTTTGTTGTTGTTTTTCAATGTTGAGGTTGATGTTGAATTTTTTGCTGTTTTTCAATGTTGAGGTTGTTGTTGTTTTTCAATTTTGAGGTTGTTGTTGAATTTGTTGGTGTTTTTCAATGTTGAGGTTGTTGTTGTTTTTCAATGTTGAGGTTGTTGTTGAATTTGTTGGTGTTTTTCAATTTCGAGGTTGTTGTTGAATTTGTTGGTGTTTTTCAATGTTGAAGTTGTTGATGAATTTGTTGGTGTTTTTCAATGTTGAGGTTGTTGTTGTTTTACAATGTTGAGGTTGTTGTTGAATTTGTTGGTGTTTTTCAATGTTGAGGTTGTTGTTGTTTTTCAATGCTGAGGTTGTTGTTGAATTTGTTGGTGTTTTTCAATGTTGAGGTTGTTGTTGAATTTGTTGGTGTTTTTCAATGTTGAGGTTGTTGTTGTTTTTCAATGTTGAGGTTGTTGTTGAATTTGTTGGTGTTTTTCAATGTTGAGGTTGTTGTTGAATTTGTTGGTGTTTTTCAATGTTGAGGTTGTTGTTGAATTTGTTGGTGTTTTTCCATGTTGAGGTTGTTGTTGTTTTTCAATGTTGAGGTTGTTGTTGAATTTGTTGGTGTTTTTCAATGTTTAGTTTGTTGTTGTTTTTCAATGTTGAGGTTGATGTTGAATTTTTTGGTGTTTTTCAATGTTGAGGTTGTTGTTGTTTTTCAATTTTGAGGTTGTTGTTGAATTTGTTGGTGTTTTTCAATGTTGAGGTTGTTGTTGTTTTTCAATGTTGAGGTTGTTGTTGAATTTGTTGGTGTTTTTCAATTTCGAGGTTGTTGTTGAATTTGTTGGTGTTTTTCAATGTTGAAGTTGTTGTTGAATTTTTGGTGTTTTTCAATGTTGAGGTTGTTGTTGTTTTACAATGCTGAGGTTGTTGTTGAATTTGTTGGTGTTTTTCAATGTTGAGGTTGTTGTTGTTTTTCAATGCTGAGGTTGTTGTTGAATTTGTTGGTGTTTTTCAATGTTGAGGTTGTTGTTGAATTTGTTGGTGTTTTTCAATGTTGAGGTTGTTGTTGTTTTTCAATGTTGAGGTTGTTGTTGAATTTGTTGGTGTTTTTCAATGTTGAGGTTGTTGTTGAATTTGTTGGTGTTTTTCAATGTTGAGGTTGTTGTTGAATTTGTTGGTGTTTTTCAATGTTGAGGTTGTTGTTGTTTTTCAATGTTGAGGTTGTTGTTGAATTTGTTGGTGTTTTTCAATGTTTAGTTTGTTGTTGTTTTTCAATGTTGAGGTTGTTGTTGTTTTTCAATTTTGAGGTTGTTGTTGAATTTGTTGGTGTTTTTCAATGTTGAGGTTGTTGTTGTTTTTCAATGTTGAGGTTGTTGTTGAATTTGTGGGTGTTTTTCAATTTCGAGGTTGTTGTTGAATTTGTTGGTGTTTTTCAATGTTGAAGTTGTTGTTGAATTTGTTGGTGTTTTTCAATGTTGAGGTTGTTGTTGAATTTGTTGGTGTTTTTCAATGTTGAGGTTGTTGTTATTTTTCAATGTTGAGGTTGTTGTTGAGTTTGTTGGTGTTTTTCAATGTTGATGTTGTTGTTGAATTTGTTGGTGTTTTTCAATTTTGAGGTTGTTGTTGAATTTGTTGGTGTTTTTCAATGTTGAGGTTGTTGTTGTTTTTAAATGTTGAGATTGTTGTTGAATTTGCTGGTGTGTTTTCAATTTTGAGGTTGTTGGTGTTGTTCAATGTTGAGGTTGATTTTGAAGTTGAGGGTGTTTTTCCATGTCGAGGTTGTTGTTGAATTTGTTGGTTTTTTTCAATGTTGAGGTTTTTGTTGTTTATCAATGTAGAGGTTGTTGTTGAATTTGTTGGTGTTTTTCAATGTTGAGGTTGTTGTTGAATTTGTTGGTGTTTTTCAATGTTGAGGTTGTTGTTATTTTTCAATGTTGAGGTTGTTGTTGAGTTTGCTGGCGTTTTTCAATGTTGAGGTTGTTGTTGAATTTGTTGGTGTTTTTCAATGTTGAGGTTGTTGTTGAATTTGTTGGTGTTTTTCAATGTTGAGGTTGTTGTTGATTTTCAATGTTGAGGTTGTTGTTGAATTTGTTGGTGTTTTTCAACGTTGAGGGTGTTGTTGAAGCTGTTGGTGTTTTTCAATGTTGAGGTTGTTGTTGTTTTTCAATGTTGAGGTTGTTGTTGAATTTGTTGGTGTTTTTCAATGTTGAGTTTGTTGTTGTTTTTCAATGTTGAGGTTGTTGTTGAATTTGTTGGTGTTTTTCAATGTTGAGGTTGTTGTTGTTTTTCAATGTTGAGGTTTTTGTTGAATTTGCTGGTGTTTTTCAATGTTGAGGTTGTTGTTGTTTTTCAATGTTGAGTTTGTTGTTGAATTTGTTGGTGCTTTTCAATGTTGAGATTGTTGTTGAATTTGTTGGTCTTTTTCAATGTTGAGGTTGTTGTTGTTTTTCAATGTTGAGGTTGTTGTTGAATTTGTTGGTGTTTTTCAATGTTGAGTTTGTTGTTGAATTTGTTGGTGTTTTTCAATTTCGAGGTTGTTGTTGAATTTGTTAGTGTTTTTCAATGTTGAGGTTGTTGTTGAATTTGTTGGTGTTTTTCAATGTTGAGGTTGTTGTTGAATTTGTTGGTGTTTTTCAATGTTGAGGTTGTTGTTGTTTTTCAATGTTGAGGTTGTTGTTGAGTTTGTCGGTGTTTTTCCATGTCTAGTTTGTTGTTGTTTTTCAATGTTGAGGTTGATGTTGAATTTTTTGGTGTTTTTCAATGTTGAGGTTGTTGTTGTTTTTCAATTTCGAGGTTGTTGTTTAATTTGTTGGTGTTTTTCAATGTTGAAGTTGTTGTTGAATTTGTTGGTGTTATTCAATGTTGAGGTTGTTGTTGTTTTTCAATGTTGAGGTTGTTGTTGAATTTGTTGGTGTTTTTCAATGTTGAGGTTGTTGTTTTTCAATGCTGAGGTTGTTGTTGAATTTGTTGGTGTTTTTCAATGTTGAGGTTGTTGTTGAATTTGTTGGTGTGTTTCAATGTTGAGGTTGTTGTTCTTTTTCAATGTTGAGGTTGTTGTTGAATTTGTTGGTGTTTTTCAATGTTGAGGTTGTTGTTGAATTTGTTGGTGTTTTTCAATGTTGAGGTTGTTGTTGTTTCTCAATTTTGAGGTTGTTGTTGAATTTGTTGGTGCTTTTCAATGTTGAGATTGTTGTTGAATTTGTTGGTGTTTTTCCATGTTGAGGTTGTTGTTGAATTTGTTGGTGTTTTTCAATGTTGAGTTTGTTGTTGAATTTGTTGGTGTTTTTCAATTTCGAGGTTGTTGTTGAATTTGTTAGTGTTTTTCAATGTTGAGGTTGTTGTTGAATTTGTTGGTGTTTTTCAATGTTGAGGTTGTTGTTGAATTTGTTGGTGTTTTTCAATGTTGAGGTTGTTGTTGTTTTCCAATGTTGAGGTTGTTGTTGAATTTGTTGGTGTTTTTCAATGTTTAGTTTGTTGTTGTTTTTCAATGTTGAGGTTGTTGTTGAATTTGTTGGTGTTTTTCAATGTTGAGGTTGTTGTTGTTTTTCAATTTTGAGGTTGTTGTTGAATTTGTTGGTGTTTTTCAATGTTGAGGTTGTTGTTGTTTTTCAATGTTGAGGTTGTTGTTGAATTTGTTGGTGTTTTTCAATTTCGAGGTTGTTGTTGAATTTGCTGGTGTTTTTCAATGTTGAAGTTGTTGTTGAATTTGTTGGTGTTTTTCAATTTTGAGGTTGTTGTTGAATTTGTTGGTGTTTTTCAATGTTGAGGTTGTTGTTATTTTTCATTGTTGAGGTTGTTGTTGAGTTTGTTGGTGTTTTTCAATGTTGATGTTGTTGTTGAATTTGTTGGTGTTTTTCAATTTTGAGGTTGTTGTTGAATTTGTTGGTGTTTTTCAATGTTGAGGTTGTTGTTGTTTTTAAATGTTGAGGTTGTTGTTGAATTTGCCGGTGTGTTTTCAATTTTGAGGTTGTTGGTGTTGTTCAATGTTGAGGTTGATTTTGAATTTGAGGGTGTTTTTCCATGTCGAGGTTGTTGTTGAATTTGTTGGTTTTTTTCAATGTTGAGGTTGTTGTTGTTTTTCAATGTTCAGGTTGTTGTTGAATTTGTTGGTGTTTTTGAATGTTGAGATTGTTGTTGTTTTTCAATGTTGAGGTTGTTGTTGAATTTGTTGGTGTTTGTAAATGTTGAGGTTGTTGTTGAATTTGTTGGTGTTTTGCAATGTTGAGGTTGTTGTTGTATTTGTTGGTGTTTTTCAATGTTGAAGTTGTTGTTGAATTTGTTGGTTATTTTCAATGTTGAGGTTGTTGTTGTTTTTCAATGTTGAGGTTGTTGTTGAATTTGTTGGTGTTTTTCAATGTTGAGGTTGTTGTTGTTTTTCAATGCTGAGGTTGTTGTTGAATTTGTTGGTGTTTTTCAATGTTGAGGTTGTTGTTGAATTTGTTTGTGTTTTTCAATGTTGAGGTTGTTGTTGTTTTTCAATGTTGAGGTTGTTGTTGAATTTGTTGGTGTTTTTCAATGTTTAGGTTGTTGTTGTTTTTCAATGTTGAGGTTGTTGTTGAATTTGTTGGTGTTTTTCAATGTTGAGGTTGTTGTTGAATTTGTTGGTGTTTTTCAATGTTGAGGTTGTTGTTGTTTTTCAATGTTGAGGTTGTTGTTGAGTTTGTCGGTGTTTTTCCATGTCTAGTTTGTTGTTGTTTTTCAATGTTGAGGTTGATGTTGAATTTTTTGGTGTTTTTCAATGTTGAGGTTGTTGTTGTTTTTCAATTTCGAGGTTGTTGTTTAATTTGTTGGTGTTTTTCAATGTTGAAGTTGTTGTTGAATTTGTTGGTGTTATTCAATGTTGAGGTTGTTGTTGTTTTTCAATGTTGAGGTTGTTGTTGAATTTGTTGGTGTTTTTCAATGTTGAGGTTGTTGTTTTTCAATGCTGACGTTGTTGTTGAATTTGTTGGTGTTTTTCAATGTTGAGGTTGTTGTTGAATTTGTTGGTGTGTTTCAATGTTGAGGTTGTTGTTCTTTTTCAATGTTGAGGTTGTTGTTGAATTTGTTGGTGTTTTTCAATGTTGAGGTTGTTGTTGAATTTGTTGGTGTTTTTCAATGTTGAGGTTGTTGTTGTTTCTCAATTTTGAGGTTGTTGTTGAATTTGTTGGTGCTTTTCAATGTTGAGATTGTTGTTGAATTTGTTGGTGTTTTTCCATGTTGAGGTTGTTGTTGAATTTGTTGGTGTTTTTCAATGTTGAGTTTGTTGTTGAATTTGTTGGTGTTTTTCAATTTCGAGGTTGTTGTTGAATTTGTTAGTGTTTTTCAATGTTGAGGTTGTTGTTGAATTTGTTGGTGTTTTTCAATGTTGAGGTTGTTGTTGAATTTGTTGGTGTTTTTCAATGTTGAGGTTGTTGTTGTTTTCCAATGTTGAGGTTGTTGTTGAATTTGTTGGTGTTTTTCAATGTTTAGTTTGTTGTTGTTTTTCAATGTTGAGGTTGTTGTTGAATTTGTTGGTGTTTTTCAATGTTGAGGTTGTTGTTGTTTTTCAATTTTGAGGTTGTTGTTGAATTTGTTGGTGTTTTTCAATGTTGAGGTTGTTGTTGTTTTTCAATGTTGAGGTTGTTGTTGAATTTGTTGGTGTTTTTCAATTTCGAGGTTGTTGTTGAATTTGCTGGTGTTTTTCAATGTTGAAGTTGTTGTTGAATTTGTTGGTGTTTTTCAATTTTGAGGTTGTTGTTGAATTTGTTGGTGTTTTTCAATGTTGAGGTTGTTGTTATTTTTCATTGTTGAGGTTGTTGTTGAGTTTGTTGGTGTTTTTCAATGTTGATGTTGTTGTTGAATTTGTTGGTGTTTTTCAATTTTGAGGTTGTTGTTGAATTTGTTGGTGTTTTTCAATGTTGAGGTTGTTGTTGTTTTTAAATGTTGAGGTTGTTGTTGAATTTGCCGGTGTGTTTTCAATTTTGAGGTTGTTGGTGTTGTTCAATGTTGAGGTTGATTTTGAATTTGAGGGTGTTTTTCCATGTCGAGGTTGTTGTTGAATTTGTTGGTTTTTTTCAATGTTGAGGTTGTTGTTGTTTTTCAATGTTCAGGTTGTTGTTGAATTTGTTGGTGTTTTTGAATGTTGAGATTGTTGTTGTTTTTCAATGTTGAGGTTGTTGTTGAATTTGTTGGTGTTTGTAAATGTTGAGGTTGTTGTTGAATTTGTTGGTGTTTTGCAATGTTGAGGTTGTTGTTGTATTTGTTGGTGTTTTTCAATGTTGAAGTTGTTGTTGAATTTGTTGGTTATTTTCAATGTTGAGGTTGTTGTTGTTTTTCAATGTTGAGGTTGTTGTTGAATTTGTTGGTGTTTTTCAATGTTGAGGTTGTTGTTGTTTTTCAATGCTGAGGTTGTTGTTGAATTTGTTGGTGTTTTTCAATGTTGAGGTTGTTGTTGAATTTGTTTGTGTTTTTCAATGTTGAGGTTGTTGTTGTTTTTCAATGTTGAGGTTGTTGTTGAATTTGTTGGTGTTTTTCAATGTTTAGGTTGTTGTTGTTTTTCAATGTTGAGGTTGTTGTTGAATTTGTTGGTGTTTTTCAATGTTGAGGTTGTTGTTGAATTTGTTGGTGTTTTTCAATGTTGAGGTTGTTGTTATTTTTCAACGTTGAGGTTGTTGTTGAGTTTGTTGGTGTTTTTCAATGTTGAGGTTGTTGTTGAATTTGTTGGTGTCTTTCAATGTTGAGGTTGTTGTTGAATTTGTTGGTGTTTTTCAATGTTGAGGTTGTTGTTGTTTTTCAATGTTGAGGTTGTTGTTGAATTTGTTGGTGTTTTTCAACGTTGAGGGTGTTGTTGAATCTGTTGGTGTTTTTCAATGTTGAGGTTGTTGTTGTTTTTCAATGTTGAGGTTGTTGTTGAATTTGTTGTTTTTTTCAATGTTGAGTTTGTTGTTGTTTTTCAATGTTGAGGGTGTTGTTGAATTTGTTGGTGTTTTTCAATGTTGAGGTTGTTGTTGTTTTTCAATGTTGAGGTTGTTGTTGAATTTGTTGGTGTTTTTCAATGTTGAGGTTGTTGTTGTTTTTCAATGTTGAGGTTGTTGTTGAATTTGTTGGTGCTTTTCAATGTTGAGATTGTTGTTGAATTTGTTGGTGTTTTTCAATGTTGAGGTTGTTGTTGTTTTTCAATGTTGAGGTTGTTGCTGAATTTGTTGGTGTTTTTCAATGTTGAGTTTGTTGTTGAATTTGTTGGTGTTTTTCAATTTCGAGGTTGTTTTTGAATTTGTTAGTGTTTTTCAATGTTGAGGTTGTTGTTGAATTTGTTGGTGTTTTTCAATGTTGAGGTTGTTGTTGAATTTGTTGGTTTTTTTCAATGTTGAGGTTGTTGTTGTTTTTCAATGTTGAGGTTGTTGTTGAGTTTGTTGGTGTTTTTCAATGTTTAGTTTGCTGTTGTTTTTCAATGTTGAGGTTGTTGTTGAATTTTTTGGTGTTTTTCAATGTTGAGGATGTTGTTGTTTTTCAATTTTGAGGTTGTTGTTGAAT
The DNA here is from genome assembly GCA_026770705.1 of Isurus oxyrinchus. Classification (NCBI taxonomy): domain Eukaryota; kingdom Metazoa; phylum Chordata; class Chondrichthyes; order Lamniformes; family Lamnidae; genus Isurus; species Isurus oxyrinchus. Next base: position 244,674 of record JANJGN010000547.1, on the reverse strand, counting down.
TTGTTGGTGTTTTTCAATGTTGAGGTTGTTGTTGTTTTTCAATGTTGAGGTTGTTGTTGAATTTGTTGGTGTTTTTCAATGTTGAAGTTGTTGTTGAATTTGTTGGTGTTTTTCAATGTTGAGGTTCTTGTTGTTTTTCAATGTTGAGGTTGTTGTTGAATTTGTTGGTGTTTTTCAATGTTGAGGTTGTTGTTGTTTTTCAATGCTGAGGTTGTTGTTGAATTTGTTGTTGTTTTTCAATGTTGAGGTTGTTGTTGAATTTGTTGGTGTTTTTCAATGTTGAGGTTGTTGTTGTTTTTCAATGTTGAGGTTGTTGTTGAATTTGTTGGTGTTTTTCAATGTTGAGGTTGTTGTTGAATTTGTTGGTGTTTTTCAATGTTGAGGTTGTTGTTGTTTCTCAATTTTGAGGTTGTTGTTGAATTTGTTGGTGCTTTTCAATGTTGAGATTGTTGTTGAATTTGCTGGTGTTTTTCAATGTTGAGGTTGTTGTTGTTTTTCAATGTTGAGGTTGTTGTTGAATTTGTAGGTGTTTTTCAATGTTGAGTTTGTTGTTGAATTTGTTGGTGTTTTTCAATTTCGAGGTTGTTGTTGAATTTGTTAGTGTTTTTCAATGTTGAGGTTGTTGTTGAATTTGTTGTTGTTTTTCAATGTTGAGGTTGTTGTTGAATTTGTTGGTGTTTTTCAATGTTGAGGTTGTATTTGTTTTCCAATGTTGAGGTTGTTGTTGAATTTGTTGGTGTTTTTCAAATTCGAGGTTGTTGTTGAATTTGTTTGTGTTTTTCAATGTTGAGGTTGTTGTTGTTTTTCAATGTTGAGGTTATTGTTGAATTTGTTGGTGTTTTTCAATGTTGAGGTTGTTGTTGTTTTTCAATGTTGAGGTTGTTGTTGAATTTGTTGGTGTTTTTCAATGTTGAGTTTGTTGTTGTTTTTCAATGTTGAGGTTGTTGTTGAATTTGTTGGTGTTTTTCAATGTTGAGGTTGTTGTTGTTTTTCAATGTTGAGGTTGTTGTTGAATTTGTTGGTGTTTTTCAATGTTGAGGTTTTTGTTGTTTTTCAATGTTGAGGTTGTTGTTGAATTTGTTGGTGTTTTTCAATGTTGAGGTTGTTGTTGAATTTGTTGGTGTTTTTCAATGTTGAGGTTGTTGTTGTTTTTCAATGTTGAGGTTGTTGTTCAATTTGTTGGTGTTTTTCAATGTTGAGTTTGTTGTTGAATTTGTTGGTGTTTTTCAAATTCGAGGTTGTTGTTGAATTTGTTAGTGTTATTCAATGTTGAGGTTGTTGTTGAATTTGTTGGTGTTTTTCAATGTTGAGGTTGTTGTTGAATTTGTTGGTGTTTTTCAATGTTGAGGTTGTTGTTGTTTTTCAATGTTGAGGTTGTTGTTGAGTTTGTCGGTGTTTTTCAATGTCTAGTTTGTTGTTTTTTTTCAATGTTGAGGTTGATGTTGAATTTTTTGGTGTTTTTCAATGTTGAGGTTGTTGTTGTTTTTCAATTTTGAGGTTGTTGTTGAATTTGTTGGTGTTTTTCAATGTTGAGGTTGTTGTTGTTTTTCAATGTTGAGGTTGTTGTTGAATTTGTTGGTGTTTTTCAATTTCGAGGTTGTTGTTGAATTTGTTGGTGTTTTTCAATGAAGAAGTTGTTTTTGAATTTGTTGGTGTTTTTCAATGTTGAGGTTGTTGTTGTTTTTCAATGTTGAGGTTGTTGTTGAATTTGTTGGTGTTTTTCAATGTTGAGGTTGTTGTTGTTTTTCAATGCTGAGCTTGTTGTTGAATTTGTTGGTGTTTTTCAATGTTGAGGTTGTTGTTGTTTTTCAATGTTGAGGTTGTTGTTGAATTTGTTGGTGTTTTTCAATTTCGAGGTTGTTGTTGAATTTGTTGGTGTTTTTCAATGTTGAGGTTGTTGTTGTTTTTCAATGTTGTGGTTATTGTTGAATTTGTTGGTGTTTTTCAATGTTGAGGTTGTTGTTGTTTTTCAATGTTCAGGTTGTTGTTGAATTTGTTGGTGTTTTTCAATGTTTAGTTTGTTGTTGTTTTTCAATGTTGAGGTCGTTGTTGAATTTGTTGGTGTTTTTCAATGTTGAGGTTGTTGTTGTTTTTCAATGTTGAGGTTGTTGTTGAATTTGTTGGTGTTTTTCAATGTTGAGGTTGTTGTTGTTTTTCAATGTTGAGGTTGTTGTTGAATTTGTTGGTGTTTTTCAATGTTGAGGTTGTTGTTGAATTTGTTGGTGTTTTTCAATGATGAGGTTGTTGTTGTTTTTCAATGTTGAGGTTGTTGTTGAATTTGTGGGTGTTTTTCAATCTTGAGTTTGTTGTTGAATTTGTTGGTGTTTTTCAATTTTGAGGTTGTTGTTGAATTTGTTGGTGTTTTTCAATGTTGAGGTTGTTGTTGTTTTTCAATGTTGAGGTTGTTGTTGAATTTGTTGGTGTTTTTCAATGTTGAGATTGTTGTTGTTTTTCAATGTTGAGGATGTTGTTGAATTTGTTGGTGTTTTGCAATGTTGAGGTTGTTGTTGTTTTTCAATGTTGAGGTTGTTGTTGTTTTTCAATGTTGAGGTTGTTGTTGTATTTGTTGGTGTTTTTCAATTTCGAGGTTGTTGTTGAATTTGTTGGTGTTTTTCAATGTTGAAGTTGTTGTTGAATTTGTTGGTGTTTTTCAATGTTGAGGTTGTTGTTGTTTTTCAATGTTGAGGTTGTTGTTGAATTTGTTGGTGTTTTTCAATGTTGAGTTTGTTGTTGAATTTGTTGGTGTTTTTCAATGTTGAGTTTGTTGTTGAATTTGTTGGTGTTTTTCAATTTCGAGGTTGTTTTTGAATTTGTTAGTGTTTTTCAATGTTGAGGTTGTTGAATTTGTTGGTGTTTTTCAATGTTGAGGTTGTTGTTGAATTTGTTGGTTTTTTTCAATGTTGAGGTTGTTGTTGTTTTTCAATGTTGAGGTTGTTGTTGAGTTTGTTGGTGTTTTTCAATGTTTGGTTTGTTGTTGTTTTTCAATGTTGAGGTTGTTGTTGAATTTTTTGGTGTTTTTCAATGTTGAGGATGTTGTTGTTTTTCAATTTTGAGGTTGTTGTTGAATTTGTTGGTGTTTTTCAATGTTGAGGTTGTTGTTGTTTTTCAATGTTGAGGTTGTTGTTGAATTTGTTGGTGTTTTTCAATGTTGAAGTTGTTGTTGAATTTGTTGGTGTTTTTCAATGTTGAGGTTCTTGTTGTTTTTCAATGTTGAGGTTGTTGTTGAATTTGTTGGTGTTTTTCAATGTTGAGGTTGTTGTTGTTTTTCAATGCTGAGGTTGTTGTTGAATTTGTTGGTGTTTTTCAATGTTGAGGTTGTTGTTGAATTTGTTGGTGTTTTTCAATGTTGAGGTTGTTGTTGTTTTTCAATGTTGAGGTTGTTGTTGAATTTGTTGGTGTTTTTCAATGTTGAGGTTGTTGTTGAATTTGTTGGTGTTTTTCAATGTTGAGGTTGTTGTTGTTTCTCAATTTTGAGGTTGTTGTTGAATTTGTTGGTGCTTTTCAATGTTAAGATTGTTGTTGAATTTGCTGGTGTTTTTCAATGTTGAGGTTGTTGTTGTTTTTCAATGTTGAGGTTGTTGTTGAATTTGTAGGTGTTTTTCAATGTTGAGTTTGTTGTTGAATTTGTTGGTGTTTTTCAATTTCGAGGTTGTTGTTGAATTTGTTAGTGTTTTTCAATGTTGAGGTTGTTGTTGAATTTGTTGTTGTTTTTCAATGTTGAGGTTGTTGTTGAATTTGTTGGTGTTTTTCAATGTTGAGGTTGTATTTGTTTTCCAATGTTGAGGTTGTTGTTGAATTTGTTGGTGTTTTTCAAATTCGAGGTTGTTGTTGAATTTGTTTGTGTTTTTCAGTGTTGAGGTTGTTGTTGTTTTTCAATGTTGAGGTTATTGTTGAATTTGTTGGTGTTTTTCAATGTTGAGGTTGTTGTTGTTTTTCATTGTTGAGGTTGTTGTTGAATTTGTTGGTCTTTTTCAATGTTGAGTTTGTTGTTGTTTTTCAATGTTGAGGTTGTGTTGAATTTGTTGGTGTTTTTCAATGTTGAGGTTGTTGTTGTTTTTCAATGTTGAGGTTGTTGTTGAATTTGTTGGTGTTTTTCAATGTTGAGGTTTTTGTTGTTTTTCAATGTTGAGGTTGTTGTTGAATTTGTTGGTGTTTTTCAATGTTGAGGTTGTTGTTGAATTTGTTGGTGTTTTTCAATGTTGAGGTTGTTGTTGTTTTTCAATGTTGAGGTTGTTGTTCAATTTGTTGGTGTTTTTCAATGTTGAGTTTGTTGTTGAATTTGTTGGTGTTTTTCAAATTCGAGGTTGTTGTTGAATTTGTTAGTGTTATTCAATGTTGAGGTTGTTGTTGAATTTGTTGGTGTTTTTCAATGTTGAGGTTGTTGTTGAATTTGTTGGTGTTTTTCAATGTTGAGGTTGTTGTTGTTTTTCAATGTTGAGGTTGTTGTTGAGTTTGTCGGTGTTTTTCAATGTCTAGTTTGTTGTTTTTTTTCAATGTTGAGGTTGATGTTGAATTTTTTGGTGTTTTTCAATGTTGAGGTTGTTGTTGTTTTTCAATTTTGAGGTTGTTGTTGAATTTGTTGGTGTTTTTCAATGTTGAGGTTGTTGTTGTTTTTCAATGTTGAGGTTGTTGTTGAATTTGTTGGTGTTTTTCAATTTCGAGGTTGTTGTTGAATTTGTTGGTGTTTTTCAATGAAGAAGTTGTTTTTGAATTTGTTGGTGTTTTTCAATGTTGAGGTTGTTGTTGTTTTTCAATGTTGAGGTTGTTGTTGAATTTGTTGGTGTTTTTCAATGTTGAGGTTGTTGTTGTTTTTCAATGCTGAGCTTGTTGTTGAATTTGTTGGTGTTTTTCAATGTTGAGGTTCTTGTTGAATTTGTTGGTGTTTTTCAATGTTGAGGTTGTTGTTGTTTTTCAATGTTGAGGTTGTTGTTGAATTTGTTGGTGTTTTTCAATGTTGAGGTTGTTGTTGTTTTTCAATGTTGAGGTTGTTGTTGAATTTGTTGGTGTTTTTCAATTTCGAGGTTGTTGTTGAATTTGTTGGTGTTTTTCAATGTTGAGATTGTTGTTGTTTTTCAATGTTGTGGTTATTGTTGAATTTGTTGGTGTTTTTCAATGTTGAGGTTGTTGTTGTTTTTCAATGTTCAGGTTGTTGTTGAATTTGTTGGTGTTTTTCAATTGTTTAGTTTGATGTTGTTTTTCAATGTTGAGGTCGTTGTTGAATTTGTTGGTGTTTTTCAATGTTGAGGTTGTTGTTGTTTTTCAATGTTGAGGTTGTTGTTGAATTTGTTGGTGTTTTTCAATGTTGAGGTTGTTGTTGTTTTTCAATGTTGAGGTTGTTGTTGAATTTGTTGGTGTTTTTCAATGTTGAGGTTGTTGTTGAATTTGTTGGTGTTTTTCAATGATGAGGTTGTTGTTGTTTTTCAATGTTGAGGTTGTTGTTGAATTTGTGGGTGTTTTTCAATCTTGAGTTTGTTGTTGAATTTGTTGGTGTTTTTCAATGTTGAGGTTGTTGTTGAATTTGTTGGTGTTTTTCAATGTTGAGGTTGTTGTTGTTTTTCAATGTTGAGGTTGTTGTTGAATTTGTTGGTGTTTTTCAATGTTGAGATTGTAGTTGTTTTTCAATGTTGAGGATGTTGTTGAATTTGTTGGTGTTTTGCAATGTTGAGGTTGTTGTTGTTTTTCAATGTTGAGGTTGTTGTTGTTTTTCAATGTTGAGGTTGTTGTTGTATTTGTTGGTGTTTTTCAATTTCGAGGTAGTTGTTGAATTTGTTGGTGTTTTTCAATGTTGAAGTTGTTGTTGAATTTGTTGGTGTTTTTCAATGTTGAGGTTGTTGTTGTTTTTCAATGTTGAGGTTGTTGTTGAATTTGTTGGTGCTTTTCAATGTTGAGGTTGTTGTTGTTTTTCAATGCTGTGGTTGTTGTTGAATTTGTTGGTGTTTTTCAATGTTGAGGTTGTTGTTGAATTTGTTGGTGTTTTTCAATGTTGAGGTTGTTGTTGTTTTTCAATGTTGAGGTTGTTGTTGAATTTGTTGGTGTTTTTCAATGTTTAGGTTGTTGTTGTTTTTCAATGTTGAGGTTGTTGTTGAATTTGTTGGTGTTTTTCAATGTTGAGGTTGTTGTTGAATTTGTTGATATTTTTCAATGTTGAGGTTGTTGTTATTTTTCAATGTTGAGGTTGTTGTTGAGTTTGTTGGTGTTTTTCAACGTTGAGGTTGTTGTTGAATTTGTTGGTGTTTTTCAATGTTGAGGTTGTTGTTGAATTTGTTGCTGTTTTTCAATGTTGAGGTTGTTGTTGTTTTTCAATGTTGAGGTTGTTGTTGAATTTGTTGGCGTTTTTTCAATTTTGAGGTTGTTGGTGTTTTTCAATGTTGAGGTTGATTTTGAATTTGAGGGTGTTTTTCAATGTCGAGGTTGTTGTTGAATTTGTTGGTGTTTTTCAATGTTGAGGTTGTCGTTGTTTTTCAGTGTTGAGGTTGTTGTTGAATTTGTTGGTGTTTTTCAATGTTGAGATTGTTTTTGTTTTTCAATGTTGAGGTTGTTGTTGAATTTGTTGGTGTTTTTCAATGTTGAGGTTGTTGTTGTTTTTCAATGTTGAGGTTGTTGTTGTATTTGTTGGTGCTTTTCAATTTCGAGGTTGTTGTTGAATTTGTTGGTGTTTTTCAAATTTGAAGTTGTTGTTGAATTTGTTGGTGTTTTTAAATGTTGAGGTTGTTGTTGTTTTTCAATGTTGAGGTTGTTGTTGAATTTGTTGGTGTTTTTCAATGTTGAGGTTGTTGTTGTTTTTCAATGCTGAGGTTGTTGTTGAATTTGTTGGTGTTTTTCAATGTTGAGGATGTTGTTGAATTTGTTGGTGTTTTTCAATGTTGAGGTTGTTGTTGTTTTTCAATGTTGAGGTTATTGTTGAATTTGTTCGTGTTTTTCAATGTTGAGGTTGTTGTTGTTTTTCAATGTTGAGGTTGTTGTTGAATTTGTTGGTGTTTTTCAATGTTGAGGTTGTTGTTGAATTTGTTGGTGTTTTTCTATGTTGAGGTTGTTGTTGTGTTTCAATGTTGAGGATGTTGTTGAATTTGTTGGTGTTTTTCAATGTTGAGTTTGTTGTTGCTTTTCAATGTTGAGGTTGTTGTTGAATTTGTTGGTGTTTTTCAATGTTGAGGTTGTTGTTGTTTTTCAATGTTGAGGTTGTTGTTGAATTTGTTGGTGCTTTTCAATGTTGAGGTTGTTGTTGAATTTGTTGGTGTTTATCAATGTTGAGGTTGTTGTTGTTTTTTCACTGTTGAGGTTGTTGTTGAATTTGTTGGTGTTTTTCAATGTTGAGTTTGTTGTTGAATTTGTTGGTGTTTTTCAATTTCGAGGTTGTTGTTGAATTTGTTGGTGTTTTTCAATGTTGAGGTTGTTGTTGAATTTGTTGGTGTTTTTCAATGTTGAGGTTGTTGTTTTTCAATGTTGAGGTTGTTGTTGAATTTGTTGGTGTTTTTCAATGTTTAGTTTGTTGTTGTTTTTCAATGTTGAGGTTGTTGTTGAATTTGTTGGTGTTTTTCAATGTTGAGGTTGTTGTTGTTTTTCAATGTTGAGGTTGTTGTTGAATTTGTTGGTGTTTTTCAATGTTGAGGTTGTTGGTGTTTTTCAATGTTGAGGTTGTTGTTGAATTTGTTGGTGTTTTTCAATGTTGAGGTTGTTGTTGAATTTGTTGGTGTTTATCAATGTTGAAGTTGTTGTTGTTTTTTCACTGTTGAGGTTGTTGTTGAATTTGTTGGTGTTTTTCAATGTTGAGTTTGTTGTTGAATTTGTTGGTGTTTTTCAATTTCGAGGTTGTTGTTGAATTTGTTGGTGTTTTTCAATGTTGAGGTTGTTGTTGAATTTGTTGGTGTTTTTCAATGTTGAGGTTGTTGTTTTTCAATGTTGAGGTTGTTGAATTTGTTGGTGTTTTTCAATGTTTAGTTTGTTGTTGTTTTTCAATGTTGAGGTTGTTGTTGAATTTGTTGGTGTTTTTCAATGTTGAGGTTGTTGTTGTTTTTCAATGTTGAGGTTGTTGTTGAATTTGTTGGTGTTTTTCAATCTTGAGGTTGTTGGTGTTTTTCAATGTTGAGGTTGTTGTTGAATTTGTTGGTGTTTTTCAATGTTGAGGTTGTTGTTGAATTTCTTGGTGTTTTTCAATGTTGAGGTTGTTGTTGTTTTTCAATGTTGAGGTTGTTGTTGAGTTTGTTGGTGTTTTTCAATGTTGAGGTTGTTGTTGAATTTGTTGGTGTTTTTCAATGTTGAGGTTGTTGTTGTTTTTCAATGCTGAGGTTGTGGTTGAATTTGTTGGTGTTTTTCAATGTTGAGGTTGTTGTTGAATTTGTTGGTGTTTTTCAATGTTGAGGTTGATGTTGTTTTTCAATGTCGAGGTTGTTGTTGAATTTGTTGGTGTTTTTCAATGTTTAGGTTATTGTTGTTTTTCAATGTTGAGGTTGTTGTTGAATTTGTTGGTGTTTTTCAATGTTGAGGTTGTTGTTGAATTTGTTGGTGTTTTTCAATGTTGAGGTTGTTGTTGTTTTTCAATGTTGAGGTTGTTGTTGAATTTGTTGGTGTTTTTCAATGTTGAGTTTGTTGTTGCTTTTCAATGTTGAGATTCTTGTTGAACTTGTTGGTGTTTTTCAATGTTGAGGTTGTGGTTGTTTTTCAATGTTGAGGTTGTTGTTGAATTTGTTGGTGTTTTTCAATGTTGAGTTTGTTGTTGAATTTGTGGGTGTTTTTCAATTTCGAGGTTGTTGTTGAATTTTTTAGTGTTTTTCAATGTTGAGGTTGTTGTTGAATTTGTTGGTGTTTTTCAATGTTGAGGTTGTTGTTGAATTTGTTGGTGTTTTTCAATGTTGAGGTTGTTGTTGTTTTTCAATGTTGAGGTTGTTGTTGAATTTGTTGGAGTTTTTCAATGTTTAGTTTGTTGTTGTTTTTCAATGTTGAGGTTGTTGTTGAATTTGTTGGTGTTTTTCAATGTTGAGGTTGTTGTTGTTTTTCAATGTTGAGGTTGTTGTTGAATTTGTTGGTGTTTTTCAATGTTGAGGTTGTTGTTGAATTTGTTGGTGTTTTTCAATGTTGAGGTTGTTGTTGTGTTTCAATGTTGAGGATGTTGTTGAATTTGTTGGTGTTTTTCAATGTTGAGTTTGTTGTTGCTTTTCAATGTTGAGGTTGTTGTTGAATTTGTTGGTGTTTTTCAATGTTGAGGTTGTTGGCGTTTTTCAATGTTGAGGTTGTTGTTGAATTTGTTGGTGCTTTTCAATGTTGAGGTTGTTGTTGAATTTGTTGGTGTTTATCAATGTTGAGGTTGTTGTTGTTTTTTCACTGTTGAGGTTGTTGTTGAATTTGTTGGTGTTTTTCAATGTTGAGTTTGTTGTTGAATTTGTTGGTGTTTTTCAATTTCGAGGTTGTTGTTGAATTTGTTGGTGTTTTTCAATGTTGAGGTTGTTGTTGAATTTGTTGGTGTTTTTCAATGTTGAGGTTGTTGTTTTTCAATGTTGAGGTTGTTGTTGAATTTGTTGGTGTTTTTCAATGTTTAGTTTGTTGTTGTTTTTCAATGTTGAGGTTGTTGTTGAATTTGTTGGTGTTTTTCAATGTTGAGTTTGTTGTTGTTTTTCAATGTTGAGGTTGTTGTTGAATTTGTTGGTGTTTTTCAATGTTGAGGTTGTTGGTGTTTTTCAATGTTGAGGTTGTTGTTGAATTTGTTGGTGTTTTTCAATGTTGAGGTTGTTGTTGAATTTGTTGGTGTTTATCAATGTTGAGGTTCTTGTTGTTTTTTCACTGTTGAGGTTGTTGTTGAATTTGTTGGTGTTTTTCAATGTTGAGTTTGTTGTTGAATTTGTTGGTGTTTTTCAATTTCGAGGTTGTTGTTGAATTTGTTGGTGTTTTTCAATGTTGAGGTTGTTGTTGAATTTGTTGGTGTTTTTCAATGTTGAGGTTGTTGTTTTTCAATGTTGAGGTTGTTGAATTTGTTGGTGTTTTTCAATGTTTAGTTTGTTGTTGTTTTTCAATGTTGAGGTTGTTGTTGAATTTGTTGGTGTTTTTCAATGTCGAGGTTGTTGTTGAATTTGTTGGTGTTTTTCAATGTTTAGGTTATTGTTGTTTTTCAATGTTGAGGTTGTTGTTGAATTTGTTGGTGTTTTTCAATGTTGAGGTTGTTGTTGAATTTGTTGGTGTTTTTCAATGTTGAGGTTGTTGTTGTTTTTCAATGTTGAGGTTGTTGTTGAATTTGTTGGTGTTTTTCAATGTTGAGTTTGTTGTTGCTTTTCAATGTTGAGATTGTTGTTGAACTTGTTGGTGTTTTTCAATGTTGAGGTTGTGGTTGTTTTTCAATGTTGAGGTTGTTGTTGAATTTGTTGGTGTTTTTCAATGTTGAGGTTGTTGTTGAATTTGTGGGTGTTTTTCAATTTCGAGGTTGTTGTTGAATTTTTTAGTGTTTTTCAATGTTGAGGTTGTTGTTGAATTTGTTGGTGTTTTTCAATGTTGAGGTTGTTGTTGAATTTGTTGGTGTTTTTCAATGTTGTGGTTGTTGTTGTTTTTCAATGTTGAGGTTGTTGTTGAATTTGTTGGAGTTTTTCAATGTTTAGTTTGTTGTTGTTTTTCAATGTTGAGGTTGTTGTTGAATTTGTTGGTGTTTTTCAATGTTGAGGTTGTTGTTGTTTTTCAATGTTGAGGTTGTTGTTGAATTTGTTGGTGTTTTTCAATGTTGAGGTTGTTGTTGAATTTGTTGGTGTTTTTCAATGTTGAGGTTGTTGTTGTGTTTCAATGTTGAGGATGTTGTTGAATTTGTTGGTGTTTTTCAATGTTGAGTTTGTTGTTGCTTTTCAATGTTGAGGTTGTTGTTGAATTTGTTGGTGTTTTTCAATGTTGAGGTTGTTGGCGTTTTTCAATGTTGAGGTTGTTGTTGAATTTGTTGGTGCTTTTCAATGTTGAGGTTGTTGTTGAATTTGTTGGTGTTTATCAATGTTGAGGTTGTTGTTGTTTTTTCACTGTTGAGGTTGTTGTTGAATTTGTTGGTGTTTTTCAATGTTGAGTTTGTTGTTGAATTTGTTGGTGTTTTTCAATTTCGAGGTTGTTGTTGAATTTGTTGGTGTTTTTCAATGTTGAGGTTGTTGTTGAATTTGTTGGTGTTTTTCAATGTTGAGGTTGTTGTTTTTCAATGTTGAGGTTGTTGTTGAATTTGTTGGTGTTTTTCAATGTTTAGTTTGTTGTTGTTTTTCAATGTTGAGGTTGTTGTTGAATTTGTTGGTGTTTTTCAATGTTGAGGTTGTTGTTGTTTTTCAATGTTGAGGTTGTTGTTGAATTTGTTGGTGTTTTTCAATGTTGAGGTTGTTGGTGTTTTTCAATGTTGAGGTTGTTGTTGAATTTGTTGGTGTTTTTCAATGTTGAGGTTGTTGTTGAATTTGTTGGTGTTTATCAATGTTGAGGTTGTTGTTGTTTTTTCACTGTTGAGGTTGTTGTTGAATTTGTTGGTGTTTTTCAATGTTGAGTTTGTTGTTGAATTTGTTGGTGTTTTTCAATTTCGAGGTTGTTGTTGAATTTGTTGGTGTTTTTCAATGTTGAGGTTGTTGTTGAATTTGTTGGTGTTTTTCAATGTTGAGGTTGTTGTTTTTCAATGTTGAGGTTGTTGAATTTGTTGGTGTTTTTCAATGTTTAGTTTGTTGTTGTTTTTCAATGTTGAGGTTGTTGTTGAATTTGTTGGTGTTTTTCAATGTTGAGGTTGTTGTTGTTTTTCAATGTTGAGGTTGTTGTTGAATTTGTTGGTGTTTTTCAATCTTGAGGTTGTTGGTGTTTTTCAATGTTGAGGTTGTTGTTGAATTTGTTGGTGTTTTTCAATGTTGAGGTTGTTGTTGAATTTGTTGGTGTTTTTCAATGTTGAGGTTGTTGTTGTTTTTCAATGTTGAGGTTGTTGTTGAGTTTGTTGGTGTTTTTCAATGTTGAGGTTGTTGTTGAATTTGTTGGTGTTTTTCAATGTTGAGGTTGTTGTTGTTTTTCAATGCTGAGGTTGTGGTTGAATTTGTTGGTGTTTTTCAATGTTGAGGTTGTTGTTGAATTTGTTGGTGTTTTTCAATGTTGAGGTTGATGTTGTTTTTCAATGTCGAGGTTGTTGTTGAATTTGTTGGTGTTTTTCAATGTTTAGGTTATTGTTGTTTTTCAATGTTGAGGTTGTTGTTGAATTTGTTGGTGTTTTTCAATGTTGAGGTTGTTGTTGAATTTGTTGGTGTTTTTCAATGTTGAGGTTGTTGTTGTTTTTCAATGTTGAGGTTGTTGGTGTTTTTCAATGTTGAGTTTGTTGTTGCTTTTCAATGTTGAGATTGTTGTTGAACTTGTTGGTGTTTTTCAATGTTGAGGTTGTGGTTGTTTTTCAATGTTGAGGTTGTTGTTGAATTTGTTGGTGTTTTTCAATGTTGAGTTTGTTGTTGAATTTGAAGGTGTTTTTCAATTTCGAGGTTGTTGTTGAATTTTTTAGTGTTTTTCAATGTTGAGGTTGTTGTTGAATTTGTTGGTGTTTTTCAATGTTGAGGTTGTTGTTGAATTTGTTGGTGTTTTTCAATGTTGAGGTTGTTGTTGTTTTTCAATGTTGACGTTGTTGTTGAATTTGTTGGAGTTTTTCAATGTTTAGTTTGTTGTTGTTTTTCAATGTTGAGGTTGTTGTTGAATTTGTTGGTGTTTTTCAATGTTGAGGTTGTTGTTGTTTTTCAATTTTGAGGTTGTTGTTGAATTTGTTGGTGTTTTTCAATGTTGAGGTTGTTTATGTTTTTCAATGTTGAGGTTGTTGTTGAATTTGTTGGTGTTTTTCAATTTCGAGGTTGTTGTTGAATTTGTTGGTGTTTTTCAATGTTGAAGATGTTGTTGAATTTGTGGGTGTTTTTCAATGTTGAGGTTGTTGTTGTTTTTCAATGTTGAGGTTGTTGTTGAATTTGTTGGTGTTTTTCAATGTTGAGGTTGCTGTTGTTTTTCAATGCTGAGGTTGTTGTTGAATTTGTTGGTGTTTTTCAATGTTGAGGTAGTTGTTGAATTTGTTGGTGTTTTTCAATGTTGAGGTTGTTGTTGTTTTTCAATGTTGAGGTTGTTGTTGAATTTGTTGGTGTTTTTCAATGTTGAGGTTGTTGTTGTTTTTCAATGTTGAGGTTGTTGTTGAATTTGTTGGTGTTTTTCAATTTCGAGGTTGTTGTTGAATTTGTTTCTGTTTTTCAATGTTGAGGTTGTTGTTGTTTTTCAATTTTGAGGTTATTGTTGAATTTGTTGGTGTTTTTCAATCTTGAGGTTGTTGTTGTTTTTCAATGTTGAGGTTGCTGTTGAATTTGTTGGTGTTTTTCAATGTTGAGTTTGTTGTTGTTTTTCAATGTTGAGGTTGTTGTTGAATTTGTTGGTGTTTTTCAATGTTGAGGTTGTTGTTGTTTTTCAATGTTGAGGTTGTTGTTGAATTTGTTGGTGTTTTTCAATGTTGATGTTGTTGTTGTTTTTCAATGTTGAGGTTGTTGTTGAATTTGTTGGTGTTTTTCAATGTTGAGGTTGTTGTTGAATTTGTTGGTGTTTTTCAATGTTGAGGTTGTTGTTGAATTTGTTGGTGTTTTTCAATGTTGAGGTTGTTGTTGTTTTTCAATGCTGAGGTTGTTGTTGAATTTGTTGGTGTTTTTCAATGTTGAGGTTGTTGTTGAATTTGTTGGTGTTTTTCAATGTTGAGGTTGTTGTTGTTTTTCAATGTTGAGGTTGTTGTTGAATTTGTTGGTGTTTTTCAATGTTGAGGTTGTTGTTGTTTTTCAATGTTGAGGTTGTTGTTGAATTTGTTGGTTTTTTTCAATTTCGAGGTTGTTGTTGAATTTGTTTCTGTTTTTCAATGTTGAGGTTGTTGTTTTTCAATGTTGAGGTTATTGTTGAATTTGTTGGTCTTTTTAAATGTTGAGGTTGTTGTTGTTTTTCAATGCTGAGGTTGTTGTTGAATTTGTTGGTGTTTTTCAATGTTGAGTTTGTTGTTGTTTTTCAATGTTGAGGTTGTTGTTGAATTTGTTGATGTTTTTCAATCTTGAGGTTGTTGTTGTTTTTCAATGTTGAGGTTGTTGTTGAATTTGCTGGTGTGTTTCAATGTTGAGGTTGTTGTTGTTTTTCAATGTTGAGGTTGTTGTTGAATTTGTTGGTGTTTTTCAATGTTGAGGTTGTTGTTGAATTTGTTGGTGCTTTTCAATGATGAGGTTGTTGTTGTTTTTCAATGTTGAGGTTGTTGAATTTGTGGGTGTTTTTCAATCTTGAGTTTGTTGTTGAATTTGTTGGTGTTTTTCAATGTTGAGGTTGTTGTTGAATTTGTTGGTGTTTTTCAATGTTGAGGTTGTTGTTATTTTTCAATGTTGAGGTTGTTGTTGAGTTTGTTGGTGTTTTTCAATGTTGAGGTTTTTGTTGAATTTGTTGGTGTTTTTCAATGTTGAGGTTGTTGTTGTTTTTAAATGTTGAGGTTGTTGTTGAATTTGTTGGTGTTTTTTCAATTTTGAGGTTGTTGGTGTTGTTCAATGTTGAGGTTGATTTTGAATTTGAGGGTGTTTTTCAATTTCGAGGTTGTTGTTGAATTTGTTGGTGTTTTTCAATGTTGAGGTTGTTGTTGTTTTTCAATGTTGAGGTTGTTGTTGAATTTGTTGGTGTTTTTCAATGTTGAGATTGTTGTTGTTTTTCAATGTTGAGGTTGTTGTTGAACTTGTTGGTGTTTTTAAATGTTGAGGTTGTTGATGAATTTGCTGGTGTTTTGCAATGTTGAGGTTGTTGTTGTTTTTCAATGTTGAGGTTGTTGTTGAATTTGTTGGTGTTTTTCAATGTTGAGGTTTTTGTTGTTTTTCAATGTTGAGGTTGTTGTTGTATTTGTTGGTGTTTTTCAATTTCGAGGTTGTTGTTGAATTTGTTGGTGTTTTTCAAAGTTGAAGTTGTTGTTGAATTTGTCAGTGTTTTTAAATGTTGAGGTTGTTGTTGTTTTTCAATGTTGAGGTTGTTGTTGAATTTGTTGGTGTTTTTCAATGTTGAGGTTGTTGTTGTTTTTCAATGCTGAGGTTGTTGTTGAATTTGTTGGTGTTTTACAATGTTGAGGTTGTTGTTGAATTTGTTGGTGTTTTTCAATGTTGAGGTTGTTGTTGTTTTTCAATGTTGAGGTTGTTGTTGAATTTGTTGCTGTTTTTTTCAATTTTGAGGTTGTTGGTGTTTTTCAATGTTGAGGTTGATTTTGAACTTGAGGGTGTTTTTCAATGTCGAGGTTGTTGTTGAATTTGCTGGTGTTTTTCAATGTTGAGGTTGTTGTTGTTTTTCAATGTTGAGGTTGTTGTTGAATTTGTTGGTGTTTTTCAATGTTGAGATTGTTGTTGTTTTTCAATGTTGAGGTTGTTGTTGAATTTGTTGGTGTTTTTAAATGTTGAGGTTGTTGTTGAATTTGCTGGTGTTTTGCAATGTTGAGGTTGTTGTTGTTTTTCAATGTTGAGGTTGTTGTTGTATTTGTTGGTGTTTTTCAATTTCGAGATTGTTGTTGAATTTGTTGGTGTTTTTCAATGTTGAAGTTGTTGTTGAATTTGTTGGTGTTTTTCAATGTTGAGGTTGTTGTTGTTTTTCAATGTTGAGGTTGTTGTTGAATTTGTTGGTGTTTTTCAATGTTGAGGTTGTTGTTGAATTTGTTGGTGTTTTTCAATGTTGAGGTTCTTGTTTTTCAATGTTGAGGTTGTTGTTGAATTTGTTGGTGTTTTTCAAGGTTTAGGTTGTTGTTGTTTTTCAATGTTGACGTTGTTGTTGAATTTGTGTTGTTTTTCAATGTTGAGGTTGTTGTTGAATTTGTTGGTGTTTTTCAATGTTGAGGTTGTTGTTGTTTTTCAATGTTGAGGTTGTTGTTGAATTTGTTGGTGTTTTTCAATGTTGAGTTTGTTGTTGTTTTTCAATGTTGAGGTTGTTGTTGAATTTGTTGGTGTTTTTATATGTTGAGGTTGTTGTTGTTTTTCAATGTTGAGGTTGTTGTTGAATTTGTTGGTGTTTTTCAATGTTGAGGTTGTTGTTGTTTTTCAATGTTGAGGTTGTTGTTGAATTTGTTGGTGCTTTTCAATGTTGAGGTTGTTGTTGAATTTGTTGGTGTTTTTCAATGTTGAATTTGTTGGTGTTTTTCAATGTTGAGGTTGTTGTTGAATTTGTTGGTGTTTTTCAATGTTGAGGTTGTTGTTGAATTTGTTGGTGTTTTTCAATGCTGAGGTTGTTGTTGTTTTTCAATGTTGAGGTTGTTGTTGAATTTGTTGGTGTTTTTCAATGTTTAGTTTGTTGTTGTTTTTCATTGTTGAGGTTGTTGTTGAATTTGTTGGTGTTTTTCAATGTTGAGTTTGTTGTTGTTTTTCAATGTTGAGGTTGTTGTTGAATTTGTTGGTGTTTTTCAATGTTGAGGTTTTGGTGTTTTTCAATGTTGAGGTTGTTGTTGAATTTGTTGGTGTTTTTCAATGTTGAGGTTGTTGTTGAATTTGTTGGTGTTTTTCAATGTTGAGGTTGTTGTTGTTTTTCAATGTTGAGGTTGTTGTTGAGTTTGTTGGTGTTTTTCAATGTTGAGGTTGTTGTTGAATTTGTTGGTGTTTTTCAATGTTGAGGTTGTTGTTGAATTTGTTGGTATTTTTCAATGCTGAGGTTGTTGTTGTTTTTAAATGTTGGGGTTGTTGTTGAATTTGTTGGTGTTTTTCAATTTTGAGGATGTTGTTGTTTTTCAATGTTGAGGTTGTTGTTGAATTTGTTGACGTTTTTCCATGATGAGGTTGTTGTTGTTTTTCAAAGTTGAGGTTGTTGTTCAATTTGTTGGTGTTTTTCAATGTCGGGGTTGTTGTTGAATTTGTTGGTGTTTTTCTATGTTGAATTTTTTGTTGAATTTGATACTGTTTTTCAATGTCGAGGTTGCTGTTGAATTTGTTGGTGTTTTTCAATGTTGAAGTTGTTGTTGAATTTGTTGGTGTTTTTCAATGTTGAGGTTGTTGCTGTTTTTCAAGGCGGAGGTTGTTGTTGAATTTGTTGGTGTTTTTCAATGTTGAGATTGTTGTTGTTTTTCAATGTTGAGGTTGTTGTTGAAATTGTTGGCGTTTTTAAATGTTGAGGTTGTTGTTGAATTTGTTGGTGTTTTTCAATGTTGAGGTTGTTGTTGTTTTTCAATTTTGAGGTTGTTGTTGAATTTGTTGGTGTTTTTCAATGTTGAGGTTGTTGTTGAATTTGTTGGTGTTTTTCAATTTCGAGGTTGTTGTTAAATTTGATGGTGTTTTTCAATGTTGAGGTTGTTGTTGTTTTTGAATGTTGAGGTTATTGTTGAATTTGTTGGTGTTTTTCAATGTTGAGGTTGTTGTAGTTTTTCAATGTTGAGGTTGTTGTTGAATTTGTTGGTGTTTTTCAATGTTGAGTTTGTTGGTGTTTTTCAATGTTGAAGATGTTGTTGAATTTGTTGGTGTTTTTCAATGTTGAGGTTGTTGTTGTTTTTCAATGTTGAGGTTGTTGTTGAATTTGTTGGTGTTTTTCAATGTTGAGGTTGTTGTTGAATTTGTTGCTGTTTTTTTCAATTTTGAGGTTGTTGGTGTTTTTCAATGTTGAGGTTGATTTTGAACTTGAGGGTGTTTTTCAATGTCGAGGTTGTTGTTGAATTTGCTGGTGTTTTTCAATGTTGAGGTTGTTGTTGTTTTTCAATGTTGAGGTTGTTGTTGAATTTGTTGGTGTTTTTCAATGTTGAGATTGTTGTTGTTTTTCAATGTTGAGGTTGTTGTTGAATTTGTTGGTGTTTTTAAATGTTGAGGTTGTTGTTGAATTTGCTGGTGTTTTGCAATGTTGAGGTTGTTGTTGTTTTTCAATGTTGAGGTTGTTGTTGTATTTGTTGGTGTTTTTCAATTTCGAGATTGTTGTTGAATTTGTTGGTGTTTTTCAATGTTGAAGTTGTTGTTGAATTTGTTGGTGTTTTTCAATGTTGAGGTTGTTGTTGTTTTTCAATGTTGAGGTTGTTGTTGAATTTGTTGGTGTTTTTCAATGTTGAGGTTGTTGTTGAATTTGTTGGTGTTTTTCAATGTTGAGGTTCTTGTTTTTCAATGTTGAGGTTGTTGTTGAATTTGTTGGTGTTTTTCAAGGTTTAGGTTGTTGTTGTTTTTCAATGTTGAGGTTGTTGTTGAATTTGTGTTGTTTTTCAATGTTGAGGTTGTTGTTGAATTTGTTGGTGTTTTTCAATGTTGAGGTTGTTGTTGTTTTTCAATGTTGAGGTTGTTGTTGAATTTGTTGGTGTTTTTCAATGTTGAGTTTGTTGTTGTTTTTCAATGTTGAGGTTGTTGTTGAATTTGTTGGTGTTTTTATATGTTGAGGTTGTTGTTGTTTTTCAATGTTGAGGTTGTTGTTGAATTTGTTGGTGTTTTTCAATGTTGAGGTTGTTGTTGTTTTTCAATGTTGAGGTTGTTGTTGAATTTGTTGGTGCTTTTCAATGTTGAGGTTGTTGTTGAATTTGTTGGTGTTTTTCAATGTTGAATTTGTTGGTGTTTTTCAATGTTGAGGTTGTTGTTGAATTTGTTGGTGTTTTTCAATGTTGAGGTTGTTGTTGAATTTGTTGGTGTTTTTCAATGCTGAGGTTGTTGTTGTTTTTCAATGTTGAGGTTGTTGTTGAATTTGTTGGTGTTTTTCAATGTTGAGTTTGTTGTTGTTTTTCAATGTTGAGGTTGTTGTTGAATTTGTTGGTGTTTTTCAATGTTGAGGTTTTGGTGTTTTTCAATGTTGAGGTTGTTGTTGAATTTGTTGGTGTTTTTCAATGTTGAGGTTGTTGTTGAATTTGTTGGTGTTTTTCAATGTTGAGGTTGTTGTTGTTTTTCAATGTTGAGGTTGTTGTTGAGTTTGTTGGTGTTTTTCAATGTTGAGGTTGTTGTTGAATTTGTTGGTGTTTTTCAATGTTGAGGTTGTTGTTGAATTTGTTGGTATTTTTCAATGCTGAGGTTGTTGTTGTTTTTAAATGTTGGGGTTGTTGTTGAATTTGTTGGTGTTTTTCAATTTTGAGGATGTTGTTGTTTTTCAATGTTGAGGTTGTTGTTGAATTTGTTGACGTTTTTCCATGATGAGGTTGTTGTTGTTTTTCAAAGTTGAGGTTGTTGTTCAATTTGTTGGTGTTTTTCAATGTCGGGGTTGTTGTTGAATTTGTTGGTGTTTTTCTATGTTGAATTTTTTGTTGAATTTGATACTGTTTTTCAATGTCGAGGT
Source organism: Isurus oxyrinchus (assembly GCA_026770705.1). NCBI lineage: Eukaryota > Metazoa > Chordata > Chondrichthyes > Lamniformes > Lamnidae > Isurus > Isurus oxyrinchus. Next base: position 225,480 of record JANJGN010000547.1, on the reverse strand, counting down.
TGCTGTTGAATTTGTTGGTGTTTTTCAATGTTGAAGTTGTTGTTGAATTTGTTGGTGTTTTTCAATGTTGAGGTTGTTGCTGTTTTTCAAGGCGGAGGTTGTTGTTGAATTTGTTGGTGTTTTTCAATGTTGAGATTGTTGTTGTTTTTCAATGTTGAGGTTGTTGTTGAAATTGTTGGCGTTTTTAAATGTTGAGGTTGTTGTTGAATTTGTTGGTGTTTTTCAATGTTGAGGTTGTTGTTGTTTTTCAATTTTGAGGTTGTTGTTGAATTTGTTGGTGTTTTTCAATGTTGAGGTTGTTGTTGAATTTGTTGGTGTTTTTCAATTTCGAGGTTGTTGTTAAATTTGATGGTGTTTTTCAATGTTGAGGTTGTTGTTGTTTTTGAATGTTGAGGTTATTGTTGAATTTGTTGGTGTTTTTCAATGTTGAGGTTGTTGTAGTTTTTCAATGTTGAGGTTGTTGTTGAATTTGTTGGTGTTTTTCAATGTTGAGTTTGTTGGTGTTTTTCAATGTTGAAGATGTTGTTGAATTTGTTGGTGTTTTTCAATGTTGAGGTTGTTGTTGTTTTTCAATGTTGAGGTTGTTGTTGAATTTGTTGGTGTTTTTCAATGTTGAGGTTGTTGTTGTTGTTCAATGCTGAGGTTGTTGTTGAATTTGTTGGTGTTTTTCAATGTTGAGGTTGTTGTTGAATTTGTTGGTGTTTTTCAATGTTGAGGTTGTTGTTGTTTTTCAATGTTGAGGTTGTTGTTGAATTTGTTGGTGTTTTTCAATGTTGAGGTTGTTGTTGTTTTTCAATGTTGAGGTTGTTGTTGAATGTGTTGGTGTTTTTCAATTTCGAGGTTGTTGTTGAATTTGTTGGTGTTTTTCAATGTTGAGGTTGTTGTTGTTTTTGAATGTTGAGGTTATTGTTGAATTTGTTGGTGTTTTTCAATGTTGAGTTGTTGTTGTTTTTCAATGTTGAGGTTGTTGTTGAATTTGTTGGTGTTTTTCAATGTTGAGTTTGTTGTTGTTTTTCAATGTTGAGGTTGTTGTTGAATTTGTTGGTGTTTTTCAATGTTGAGGTTGTTGTTGAATTTATTGGCGTTTTTCAAAGTTGAGGTTGTTGTTGTTTTTCAATGTTGAGGTTGTTGTAGAATTTGTTGGTGTTTTTCAATGTTGAGTTTGTTGTTGAATTTGTTGGTGTTTTTCAATGTTGAGGTTGTTGTTGAATTTATTGGTGTTTTTCAATGTTGAGGTTGTTGTTGAATTTGTTCGTGTTTTTCAATGCTGAGGTTGTTGCTGTTTTTCAATGTTGAGGTTGTTGTTGAATTTGTTGGTGTTTTTCAATGTTGAGATTGTTGTTGTTTTTCAATGTTGAGTTTGTTGTTGAATTTGTTGGTGTTTTTAAATGTTGAGGTTGTTGTTGAATTTGTTGGTGTTTTTCAATGTTGAGGTTGATGTTGTTTTTCAATGTTGAGGTTGTTGTTGAATTTGTTGGTGTTTTTCAATGTTTAGGTTGTTGTTGTTTTTCAATGTTGAGGTTGTTGTTGAATTTGTTGGTGTTTTTCAATGTTGAGGTTGTTGTTGAATTTGTTGGTGTTTTTCAATGTTGAGGTTGTTGTTGTTTTTAAATCTTGAGGTTGTTGTTGAATTTGTTGGTGTTTTTTCAATTTTGAGGTTGTTGGTGTTTTTCAATGTTGAGGTTGATTTTGAATTTGAGGGTGTTTTTCAATGTCGAGGTTGTTGTTGAATTTGTTGGTGTTTTTCAATGTTGAGGTTGTTGTTGAATTTGCTGGTGTCTTGCAATGTTGAGGTTGTTGTTGTTTTTCAATGTTGAGGTTGTTGTTGAATTTGTTGGTGTTTTTAAATGTTGAGGTTGTTGTTGAATTTGCTGGTGTCTTGCAATGTTGAGGTTGTTGTTGTTTTTCAATGTTGAGGTTGCTGTTGAAAATGTTGGTGTTTTTCAATGTTGAGGTTGTTGTTGTTTTTCAATGCTGAGGTTGTTGTTGAATTTGTTGGTGTTTTTCAATGTTGAGGTTGTTGTTGAATTTGTTGGTGTTTTTCAATGTTGAGGTTGTTGTTGTTTTTCAATGTTGAGGTTGTTGTTGAATTTGTTGGTGTTTTTCAAGGTTTAGGTTGTTGTTGTTTTTCAATGTTGAGATTGTTGTTGAATTTGTTGTTGTTTTTCAATGTTGAGGTTGTTGTTGAATTTGTTGGTGTTTTTCAATGTTGAGGTTGTTGTTGTTTTTCAGTGTTGAGGTTGTTGAATTTGTTGGTTTTTTTCAATGTTGAGTTTGTTGTTGTTTTCAATGTTGAGGTTGTTGTAGAATTTGTTGGTGTTTTTCAATGTTGAGGTTGTTGTTGTTTATCAATGTTGAGGTTGTTGTTGAATTTGTTGGTGTTTTTCAATGTTGAGGTTGTTGTTGTTTTTCAATGTTGAGGTTGTTGTTGAATTTGTTGGTGCTTTTCAACGTTGAGGTTGTTGTTGAATTTGTTGGTGCTTTTCAATGTTGAGGTTGTTGTTGAATTTGTTGGTGTTTTTCAATGTTGAATTTGTTGGTGTTTTTCAATGTTGAGGTTGTTGTTGAATTTGTTGGTGTTTTTCAATGTTGAGGTTGTTGTTGAATTTGTTGGTGTTTTTCAATGCTGAGGTTGTTGTTGTTTTTCAATGTTGAGGTTGTTGTTGAATTTGTTGGTGTTTTTCAATGTTTAGTTTGTTGTTGTTTTTCATTGTTGAGGTTGTTGTTGAATTTGTTGGTGTTTTTCAATGTTGAGGTTGTTGTTGTTTTTCAATGTTGAGGTTGTTGTTGAATTTGTTGGTGTTTTTCAATGTTGAGGTTTTGGTGTTTTTCAATGTTGAGGTTGTTGTTGAATTTGTTGGTGTTTTTCAATGTTGAAGTTGTTGTTGAATTTGTTGGTGTTTTTCAATGTTGAGGTTGTTGTTGTTTTTCAATGTTAAGGTTGTTGTTGAGTTTGTTGGTGTTTTTCAATGTTGAGGTTGTTGTTGAATTTGTTGGTGTTTTTCAATGTTGAGGTTGTTGTTGAATTTGTTGGTATTTTTCAATGCTGAGGTTGTTGTTGTTTTTAAATGTTGGTGTTGTTGTTGAATTTGTTGGTGTTTTTCAATTTTGAGGATGTTGTTGTTTTTCAATGTTGAGGTTGTTGTTGAATTTGTTGACGTTTTTCCATGATGAGGTTGTTGTTGTTTTTCAAAGTTGAGGTTGTTGTTCAATTTGTTGGTGTTTTTCAATGTCGGGGTTGTTGTTGAATTTGTTGGTGTTTTTCTATGTTGAATTTTTTGTTGAATTTGATGCTGTTTTTCAATGTCGAGGTTGCTGTTGAATTTGTTGGTGTTTTTCAATGTTGAAGTTGTTGTTGAATTTGTTGGTGTTTTTCAATGTTGAGGTTGTTGCTGCTTTTCAATGCTGAGGTTGTTGTTGAATTTGTTGGTGTTTTTCAATGTTGAGATTGTTGTTGTTTTTCAATGTTGAGGTTGTTGTTGAAATTGTTGGCGTTTTTAAATGTTGAGGTTGTTGTTGAATTTGTTGGTGTTTTTCAATGTTGAGGTTGTTGTTGTTTTTCAATTTTGAGGTTGTTGTTGAATTTGTTGGTGTTTTTCAATGTTGAGGTTGTTGTTGAATTTGTTGGTGTTTTTCAATTTCGAGGTTGTTGTTAAATTTGATGGTGTTTTTCAATGTTGAGGTTGTTGTTGTTTTTGAATGTTGAGGTTATTGTTGAATTTGTTGGTCTTTTTCAATGTTGAGGTTGTTGTAGTTTTTCAATGTTGAGGTTGTTGTTGAATTTGTTGGTGTTTTTCAATGTTGAGTTTGTTGGTGTTTTTCAATGTTGAAGATGTTGTTGAATTTGTTGGTGTTTTTCAATGTTGAGGTTGTTGTTGTTTTTCAATGTTGAGGTTGTTGTTGAATTTGTTGGTGTTTTTCAATGTTGAGGTTGTTGTTGTTGTTCAATGCTGAGGTTGTTGTTGAATTTGTTGTTGTTTTTCAATGTTGAGGTTGTTGTTGAATTTGTTGGTGTTTTTCAATGTTGAGGTTGTTGTTGTTTTTCAATGTTGAGGTTGTTGTTGAATGTGTTGGTGTTTTTCAATTTCGAGGTTGTTGTTGAATTTGTTGGTGTTTTTCAATGTTGAGGTTGTTGTTGTTTTTGAATGTTGAGGTTATTGTTGAATTTGTTGGTGTTTTTCAACGTTGAGGTTGTTGTTGTTTTTCAATGTTGAGGTTGTTGTTGAATTTGTTGGTGTTTTTCAATGTTGAGTTTGTTGTTGTTTTTCAATGTTGAGGTTGTTGTTGAATTTGTTGGTGTTTTTCAATGTTGAGGTTGTTGTTGAATTTATTGGTGTTTTTCAATGTTGAGGTTGTTGTTGTTTTTCAATGTTGAGGTTTTTGTAGAATTTGTTGGTGTTTTTCAATGTTGAGTTTGTTGTTGAATTTGTTGGTGTTTTTCAATGTTGAGGTTGTTGTTGAATTTATTGGTGTTTTTCAATGTTGAGGTTGTTGTTGAATTTGTTGGTGTTTTTCAATGCTGAGGTTGTTGCTGTTTTTCAATGTTCATGTTGTTGTTGAATTTGTTGGTGTTTTTCAATTTTGAGGATGTTGTTGTTTTTCAATGTTGAGGTTGTTTTTGAATTTGTTGACGTTTTTCCATGATGAGGTTGTTGTTGTTTTTCAAAGTTGAGGTTGTTGTTCAATTTGTTGGTGTTTTTCAATGTCGGGGTTGTTGTTGAATTTGTTGGTATTTTTCTATGTTGAATTTTTTGTTGAATTTGATGCTGTTTTTCAATGTCGAGGTTGCTGTTGAATTTGTTGGTGTTTTTCAATGTTGAAGTTGTTGTTGAATTTGTTGGTGTTTTTCAATGTTGAGGTTGTTGCTGTTTTTCAATGCTGAGGTTGTTGTTGAATTTGTTGGTGTTTTTCAATGTTGAGATTGTTGTTGTTTTTCAATGTTGAGGTTGTTGTTGAAATTGTTGGCGTTTTTAAATGTTGAGGTTGTTGTTGAATTTGTTGGTGTTTTTCAATGTTGAGGTTGTTGTTGTTTTTCAATTTTGAGGTTGTTGTTGAATTTGTTGGTGTTTTTCAATGTTGAGGTTGTTGTTGAATTTGTTGGTGTTTTTCAATTTCGAGGTTGTTGTTAAATTTGATGGTGTTTTTCAATGTTGAGGTTGTTGTTGTTTTTGAATGTTGAGGTTATTGTTGAATTTGTTGGTGTTTTTCAATGTTGAGGTTGTTGTAGTTTTTCAATGTTGAGGTTGTTGTTGAATTTGTTGGTGTTTTTCAATGTTGAGTTTGTTGGTTTTTTTCAATGTTGAAGATGTTGTTGAATTTGTTGGTGTTTTTCAATGTTGAGGTTGTTGTTGTTTTTCAATGTTGAGGTTGTTGTTGAATTTGTTGGTGTTTTTCAATGTTGAGGTTGTTGTTGTTGTTCAATGCTGAGGTTGTTGTTGAATTTGTTGGTGTTTTTCAATGTTGAGGTTGTTGTTGAATTTGTTGGTGTTTTTCAATGTTGAGGTTGTTGTTGTTTTTCAATGTTGAGGTTGTTGTTGAATTTGTTGGTGTTTTTCAATGTTGAGGTTGTTGTTGTTTTTCAATGTTGAGGTTGTTGTTGAATGTGTTGGTGTTTTTCAATTTCGAGGTTGTTGTTGAATTTTTTGGTGTTTTTCAATGTTGAGGTTGTTGTTGTTTTTGAATGTTGAGGTTATTGTTGAATTTGTTGGTGTTTTTCAATGTTGAGGTTGTTGTTGTTTTTCAATGTTGAGGTTGTTGTTGAATTTGTTGGTGTTTTTCAATGTTGAGTTTGTTGTTGTTTTTCAATGTTGAGGTTGTTGTTGAATTTGTTGGTGTTTTTCAATGTTGAGGTTGTTGTTGAATTTATTGGTGTTTTTCAATGTTGAGGTTGTTGTTGTTTTTCAATGTTGAGGTTGTTGTAGAATTTGTTGGTGTTTTTCAATGTTGAGTTTGTTGTTGAATTTGTTGGTGTTTTTCAATGTTGAGGTTGTTGTTGAATTTATTGGTGTTTTTCAATGTTGAGGTTGTTGTTGAATTTGTTCGTGTTTTTCAATGCTGAGGTTGTTGCTGTTTTTCAATGTTGAGGTTGTTGTTGAATTTGTTGTTGTTTTTCAATGTTGAGATTGTTGTTGTTTTTCAATGTTGAGTTTGTTGTTGAATTTGTTGGTGTTTTTAAATGTTGAGGTTGTTGTTGAATTTGTTGGTGTTTTTCAATGTTGAGGTTGATGTTGTTTTTCAATGTTGAGGTTGTTGTTGAATTTGTTGGTGTTTTTCAATGTTTAGGTTGTTGTTGTTTTTCAATGTTGAGGTTGTTGTTGAATTTGTTGGTGTTTTTCAATGTTGAGGTTGTTGTTGAATTTGTTGGTGTTTTTCAATGTTGAGGTTGTTGTTGTTTTTAAATCTTGAGGTTGTTGTTGAATTTGTTGGTGTTTTTTCAATTTTGAGGTTGTTGGTGTTTTTCAATGTTGAGGTTGATTTTGAATTTGAGGGTGTTTTTCAATGTTGAGGTTGTTGTTGTTGTTCAATGCTGAGGTTGTTGTTGAATTTGTTGGTGTTTTTCAATGTTGAGGTTGTTGTTGAATTTGTTGGTGTTTTTCAATGTTGAGGTTGTTGTTGTTTTTCAATGTTGAGGTTGTTGTTGAATTTGTTGGTGTTTTTCAATGTTGAGGTTGTTGTTGTTTTTCAATGTTGAGGTTGTTGTTGAATGTGTTGGTGTTTTTCAATTTCGAGGTTGTTGTTGAATTTGTTGGTGTTTTTCAATGTTGAGGTTGTTGTTGTTTTTGAATGTTGAGGTTATTGTTGAATTTGTTGGTGTTTTTCAACGTTGAGGTTGTTGTTGTTTTTCAATGTTGAGGTTGTTGTTGAATTTGTTGGTGTTTTTCAATGTTGAGTTTGTTGTTGTTTTTCAATGTTGAGGTTGTTGTTGAATTTGTTGGTGTTTTTCAATGTTGAGGTTGTTGTTGAATTTATTGGTGTTTTTCAATGTTGAGGTTGTTGTTCTTTTTCAATGTTGAGGTTTTTGTAGAATTTGTTGGTGTTTTTCAATGTTGAGTTTGTTGTTGAATTTGTTGGTGTTTTTCAATGTTGAGGTTGTTGTTGAATTTATTGGTGTTTTTCAATGTTGAGGTTGTTGTTGAATTTGTTGGTGTTTTTCAATGCTGAGGTTGTTGCTGTTTTTCAATGTTGATGTTGTTGTTGAATTTGTTGGTGTTTTTCAATTTTGAGGATGTTGTTGTTTTTCAATGTTGAGGTTGTTTTTGAATTTGTTGACGTTTTTCCATGATGAGGTTGTTGTTGTTTTTCAAAGTTGAGGTTGTTGTTCAATTTGTTGGTGTTTTTCAATGTCGGGGTTGTTGTTGAATTTGTTGGTGTTTTTCTATGTTGAATTTTTTGTTGAATTTGATGCTGTTTTTCAATGTCGAGGTTGCTGTTGAATTTGTTGGTGTTTTTCAATGTTGAAGTTGTTGTTGAATTTGTTGGTGTTTTTCAATGTTGAGGTTGTTGCTGTTTTTCAATGCTGAGGTTGTTGTTGAAATTGTTGGTGTTTTTCAATGTTGAGATTGTTGTTGTTTTTCAATGTTGAGGTTGTTGTTGAAATTGTTGGCGTTTTTAAATGTTGAGGTTGTTGTTGAATTTGTTGGTGTTTTTCAATGTTGAGGTTGTTGTTGTTTTTCAATTTTGAGGATGTTGTTGAATTTGTTGGTGTTTTTCAATGTTGAGGTTGTTGTTGAATTTGTTGGTGTTTTTCAATTTCGAGGTTGTTGTTAAATTTGATGGTGTTTTTCAATGTTGAGGTTGTTGTTGTTTTTGAATGTTGAGGTTATTGTTGAATTTGTTGGTGTTTTTCAATGTTGAGGTTGTTGTAGTTTTTCAATGTTGAGGTTGTTGTTGAATTTGTTGGTGTTTTTCAATGTTGAGTTTGTTGGTGTTTTTCAATGTTGAAGATGTTGTTGAATTTGTTGGTGTTTTTCAATGTTGAGGTTGTTGTTGTTTTTCAATGTTGAGGTTGTTGTTGAATTTGTTGGTGTTTTTCAATGTTGAGGTTGTTGTTGTTGTTCAATGCTGAGGTTGTTGTTGAATTTGTTGGTGTTTTTCAATGTTGAGGTTGTTGTTGAATTTGTTGGTATTTTTCAATGTTGAGGTTGTTGTTGTTTTTCAATGTTGAGGTTGTTGTTGAATTTGTTGGTGTTTTTCAATGTTGAGGTTGTTGTTGTTTTTCAATGTTGAGGTTGTTGTTGAATGTGTTGGTGTTTTTCAATTTCGAGGTTGTTGTTGAATTTGTTGGTGTTTTTCAATGTTGAGGTTGTTGTTGTTTTTGAATGTTGAGGTTATTGTTGAATTTGTTGGTGTTTTTCAATGTTGAGGTTGTTGTTGTTTTTCAATGTTGAGGTTGTTGTTGAATTTGTTGGTGTTTTTCAATGTTGAGTTTGTTGTTGTTTTTCAATGTTGAGGTTGTTGTTGAATTTGTTGGTGTTTTTCAATGTTGAGGTTGTTGTTGTTTTTCAATGTTGAGGTTGTTGTTGAATTTGTTGGTGTTTTTCATTGTTGAGTTTGTTGTTGAATTAGTTGGTGTTTTTCAATTTCGAGGTTGTTGTTGAATTTGTTGGTGTTTTTCAATGTTGAGGTTGTTGTTGAATTTGTTGGTGTTTTTCAATGTTGAGGTTGTTGTTGAATTTGTTGGTGTTTTTCAATGTTGAGGTTGTTGTTGTTTTTCAATGTTGAGGTTGTTGTTGAATTTGTTGGTGTTTTTCAATGCTTAGTTTGTTGTTGTTTTTCAATGTTGAGGTTGTTGTTGAATTTGTTGGTGTTTTTCAATGTTGAGGTTGTTGGTGTTTTTCAATGTTGAGGTTGTTGTTGAATTTGTTGGTGTTTTTCAATGTTGAGGTTGTTGTTGAATTTGTTGGTGTTTTTCAATGTTGAGGTTGTTGTTGTTTTTCAATGTTGAGGTTGTTGTTGAGTTTGTTGGTGTTTTTCAATGTTGAGGTTGTTGTTGAATTTGTTGGTGTTTTTCAATGTTGAGGTTGTTGTTGAATTTGTTGGTGTTTTTCAATGCTGAGGTTGTTGTTGTTTTTAAATGTTGGGGTTATTGTTGAATTTGTTTGTGTTTTTCAATTTTGAGGATGTTGTTGTTTTTCAATGTTGAGGTTGTTGTTGAATTTGTTGGTGTTTTTCCATGATGAGGTTGTTGTTGTTTTTCAAAGTTGAGGTTGTTGTTGAATTTGTTGGTGTTTTTCAATGTCGGGGTTGTTGTTGAAATTGTTGGTGTTTTTCTATGTTGAATTTTTTGTTGAATTTGTTGTTGTTTTTCAATGTTGAGGTTGTTGTTGAATTTGTTGGCGTTTTTAAATGTTGAGGTTGTTGTTGAATTTGTTGGTGTTTTCAAAGTTGAGGTTTTTGTTGAATTTGTTGGTGTTTTTCAATGTTGAGGTTGTTGTTGTTTTTCAATGTTGAGGTTGTTGTTGAGTTTGTTGGTGTTTTTCAATGTTGAGGTTGTTGTTGAATTTGTTGGTGTTTTTCAATGTTGAGATTTTTGTTGAATTTGTTGGTGTTTTTCAATGCTGAGGTTGTTGTTGTTTTTAAATGTTGGGGTTGTTGTTGAATTTTTTGGCGTTTTTCAATGTTGTGGTTGTTGTTGTTTTTCAATGTTGAGGTTGTTGTTGAATGTGTTGGTGTTTTTCAATTTCGAGGTTGTTGTTGAATTTGTTGGTGTTTTTCAATGTTGAGGTTGTTGTTGTTTTTGAATGTTGAGGTTATTGTTGAATTTGTTGGTGTTTTTCAATGTTGAGGTTGTTGTTGTTTTTCAATGTTGAGGTTGTTGTTGAATTTGTTGGTCTTTTTCAATGTTGAGTTTGTTGTTGTTTTTCAATGTTGAGGTTGTTGTTGAATTTGTTGGTGTTTTTCAATGTTGAGTTTGTTGTTGTTTTTCAATGTTGAGGTTGTTGTTGAATTTGTTGGTGTTTTTCAATGTTGAGGTTGTTGTTGAATTTATTGGTGTTTTTCAATGTTGAGGTTGTTGTTGTTTTTCAATGTTGAGGTTGTTGTAGAATTTGTTGGTGTTTTTCAATGTTGAGTTTGTTGTTGAATTTGTTGGTGTTTTTCAATGTTGAGGTTGTTGTTGAATTTATTGGTGTTTTTCAATGTTGAGGTTGTTGTTGAATTTGTTGGTGTTTTTCAATGCTGAGGTTGTTGCTGTTTTTCAATGTTGAGGTTGTTGTTGAATTTGTTGGTGTTTTTCAATGTTGAGATTGTTGTTGTTTTTCAATGTTGAGTTTGTTGTTGAATTTGTTGGTGTTTTTAAATGTTGAGGTTGTTGTTGAATTTGTTGGTGTTTTTCAATGTTGAGGTTGATGTTGTTTTTCAATGTTGAGGTTGTTGTTGAATTTGTTGGTGTTTTTCAATGTTTAGGTTGTTGTTGTTTTTCAATGTTGAGGTTGTTGTTGAATTTGTTTGTGTTTTTCAATGTTGAGGTTGTTGTTGAATTTGTTGGTGTTTTTCAATGTTGAGGTTGTTGTTGTTTTTAAATCTTGAGGTTGTTGTTGAATTTGTTGGTGTTTTTTCAATTTTGAGGTTGTTGGTGTTTTTCAATGTTGAGGTTGATTTTGAATTTGAGGGTGTTTTTCAATGTCGAGGTTGTTGTTGAATTTGTTGGTGTTTTTCAATGTTGAGGTTGTTGTTGTTTTTCAATGTTGAGGTTGTTGTTGAATTTGTTGGTGTTTTTCAATGTTGAGATTGTTGTTGTTTTTCAATGTTGAGGTTGTTGTTGAATTTGTTGGTGTTTTTAAATGTTGAGGTTGTTGTTGAATTTGCTGGTGTCTTGCAATGTTGAGGTTGTTGTTGTTTTTCAATGTTGAGATTGTTGTTGTTTTTCAATGTTGAGTTTGTTGTTGAATTTGTTGGTGTTTTTCAATGTTGAGGTTGTTGTTGAATTTGTTGGTGTTTTTCAATGTTGAGGTTGATGTTGTTTTTCAATGTTGAGGTTGTTGTTGAATTTGTTGGTGTTTTTCAATGTTTAGGTTGTTGTTGTTTTTCAATGTTGAGGTTGTTGTTGAATTTGTTTGTGTTTTTCAATGTTGAGGTTGTTGTTGAATTTGTTGGTGTTTTTCAATGTTGAGGTTGTTGTTGTTTTTAAATCTTGAGGTTGTTGTTGAATTTGTTGGTGTTTTTTCAATTTTGAGGTTGTTGGTGTTTTTCAATGTTGAGGTTGATTTTGAATTTGAGGGTGTTCTTCAATGTCGAGGTTGTTGTTGAATTTGTTGGTGTTTTTCAATGTTGAGGTTGTTGTTGTTTTTCAATGTTGAGTTTGTTGAATTTGTTGGTGTTTTTCAATGTTGAGGTTGTTGTTGAATTTGTTGGTATTTATCAATGTTGAGGTTGTTGTTGTTTTTCAATGTTGAGGTTGTTGTTGAATTTGTTGGTGTTTTTCAATGTTGAGGTTGTTGTTGTTTTTCAATGTTGAGGTTGTTGTTGAATGTGTTGGTGTTTTTCAATTTCGAGGTTGTTGTTGAATTTGTTGGTGTTTTTCAATGTTGAGGTTGTTGTTGTTTTTGAATGTTGAGGTTATTGTTGAATTTGTTGGTGTTTTTCAATGTTGAGGTTGTTGTTGTTTTTCAATGTTGAGGTTGTTGTTGAATTTGTTGGTGTTTTTCAATGTTGAGTTTGTTGTTGTTTTTCAATGTTGAGGTTGTTGTTGAATTTGTTGGTGTTTTTCAATGTTGAGGTTGTTGTTGTTTTTCAATGTTGAGGTTGTTGTTGAATTTGTTGGTGTTTTTCATTGTTGAGTTTGTTGTTGAATTAGTTGGTGTTTTTCAATTTCGAGGTTGTTGTTGAATTTGTTGGTGTTTTTCAATGTTGAGGTTGTTGTTGAATTTGTTGGTGTTTTTCAATGTTGAGGTTGTTGTTGAATTTGTTGGTGTTTTTCAATGTTGAGGTTGTTGTTGTTTTTCAATGTTGAGGTTGTTGTTGAATTTGTTGGTGTTTTTCAATGTTTAGTTTGTTGTTGTTTTTCAATGTTGAGGTTGTTGTTGAATTTGTTGGTGTTTTTCAATGTTGAGGTTGTTGGTGTTTTTCAATGTTGAGGTTGTTGTTGAATTTGTTGGTGTTTTTCAATTTTGAGGTTGTTGTTGAATTTGTTGGTGTTTTTCAATGTTGAGGTTGTTGTTGTTTTTCAATGTTGAGGTTGTTGTTGAGTTTGTTGGTGTTTTTCAATGTTGAGGTTGTTGTTGAATTTGTTGGTGTTTTTCAATGTTGAGGTTGTTGTTGAATTTGTTGGTGTTTTTCAATGCTGAGGTTGTTGTTGTTTTTAAATGTTGGGGTTATTGTTGAATTTGTTTGTGTTTTTCAATTTTGAGGATGTTGTTGTTTTTCAATGTTGAGGTTGTTGTTGAATTTGTTGGTGTTTTTCCATGATGAGGTTGTTGTTGTTTTTCAAAGTTGAGGTTGTTGTTGAATTTGTTGGTGTTTTTCAATGTCGGGGTTGTTGTTGAAATTGTTGGTGTTTTTCTATGTTGAATTTTTTGTTGAATTTGTTGTTGTTTTTCAATGTTGAGGTTGTTGTTGAATTTGTTGGCGTTTTTAAATGTTGAGGTTGTTGTTGAATTTGTTGGTGTTTTCAAAGTTGAGGTTTTTGTTGAATTTGTTGGTGTTTTTCAATGTTGAGGTTGTTGTTGTTTTTCAATGTTGAGGTTGTTGTTGAGTTTGTTGGTGTTTTTCAATGTTGAGGTTGTTGTTGAATTTGTTGGTGTTTTTCAATGTTGAGGTTTTTGTTGAATTTGTTGGTGTTTTTCAATGCTGAGGTTGTTGTTGTTTTTAAATGTTGGGGTTGTTGTTGAATTTTTTGGCGTTTTTCAATGTTGTGGTTGTTGTTGTTTTTCAATGTTGAGGTTGTTGTTGAATGTGTTGGTGTTTTTCAATTTCGAGGTTGTTGTTGAATTTGTTGGTGTTTTTCAATGTTGAGGTTGTTGTTGTTTTTGAATGTTGAGGTTATTGTTGAATTTGTTGGTGTTTTTCAATGTTGAGGTTGTTGTTGTTTTTCAATGTTGAGGTTGTTGTTGAATTTGTTGGTGTTTTTCAATGTTGAGTTTGTTGTTGTTTTTCAATGTTGAGGTTGTTGTTGAATTTGTTGGTGTTTTTCAATGTTGAGTTTGTTGTTGTTTTTCAATGTTGAGGTTGTTGTTGAATTTGTTGGTGTTTTTCAATGTTGAGGTTGTTGTTGAATTTATTGGTGTTTTTCAATGTTGAGGTTGTTGTTGTTTTTCAATGTTGAGGTTGTTGTAGAATTTGTTGGTGTTTTTCAATGTTGAGTTTGTTGTTGAATTTGTTGGTGTTTTTCAATGTTGAGGTTGTTGTTGAATTTATTGGTGTTTTTCAATGTTGAGGTTGTTGTTGAATTTGTTGGTGTTTTTCAATGCTGAGGTTGTTGTTGTTTTTAAATGTTGGGGTTATTGTTGAATTTGTTTGTGTTTTTCAATTTTGAGGATGTTGTTGTTTTTCAATGTTGAGGTTGTTGTTGAATTTGTTGGTGTTTTTCAATTTTGAGGTTGTTGTTGAATTTGTTGGTGTTTTTCAATGTCGAGGTTGTTGTTGAATTTGTTGGTGTTTTTCAATGTTGAGGTTGTTGTTGTTTTTCAATGTTGAGGTTGTTGTTGAATTTGTTGGTGTTTTTCAATGTTGAGATTGTTGTTGTTTTTCAATGTTGAGGTTGTTGTTGAATTTGTTGGTGTTTTTAAATGTTGAGGTTGTTGTTGAATTTGCTGGTGTCTTGCAATGTTGAGGTTGTTGTTGTTTTTCAATGTTGAGATTGTTGTTGTTTTTCAATGTTGAGTTTGTTGTTGAATTTGTTGGTGTTTTTAAATGTTGAGGTTGTTGTTGAATTTGTTGGTGTTTTTCAATGTTGAGGTTGATGTTGTTTTTCAATGTTGAGGTTGTTGTTGAATTTGTTGGTGTTTTTCAATGTTTAGGTTGTTGTTGTTTTTCAATGTTGAGGTTGTTGTTGAATTTGTTTGTGTTTTTCAATGTTGAGGTTGTTGTTGAATTTGTTGGTGTTTTTCAATGTTGAGGTTGTTGTTGTTTTTAAATCTTGAGGTTGTTGTTGAATTTGTTGGTGTTTTTTCAATTTTGAGGTTGTTGGTGTTTTTCAATGTTGAGGTTGATTTTGAATTTGAGGGTGTTTTTCAATGTCGAGGTTGTTGTTGAATTTGTTGGTGTTTTTCAATGTTGAGGTTGTTGTTGTTTTTCAATGTTGAGTTTGTTGAATTTGTTGGTGTTTTTCAATGTTGAGGTTGTTGTTGAATTTGTTGGTATTTTTCAATGTTGAGGTTGTTGTTGTTTTTCAATGTTGAGGTTGTTGTTGAATTTGTTGGTGTTTTTCAATGTTGAGGTTGTTGTTGTTTTTCAATGTTGAGGTTGTTGTTGAATGTGTTGGTGTTTTTCAATTTCGAGGTTGTTGTTGAATTTGTTGGTGTTTTTCAATGTTGAGGTTGTTGTTGTTTTTGAATGTTGAGGTTATTGTTGAATTTGTTGGTGTTTTTCAATGTTGAGGTTGTTGTTGTTTTTCAATGTTGAGGTTGTTGTTGAATTTGTTGGTGTTTTTCAATGTTGAGTTTGTTGTTGTTTTTCAATGTTGAGGTTGTTGTTGAATTTGTTGGTGTTTTTCAATGTTGAGGTTGTTGTTGTTTTTCAATGTTGAGGTTGTTGTTGAATTTGTTGGTGCTTTTCATTGTTGAGTTTGTTGTTGAATTAGTTGGTGTTTTTCAATTTCGAGGTTGTTGTTGAATTTGTTGGTGTTTTTCAATGTTGAGGTTGTTGTTGAATTTGTTGGTGTTTTTCAATGTTGAGGTTGTTGTTGAATTTGTTGGTGTTTTTCAATGTTGAGGTTGTTGTTGTTTTTCAATGTTGAGGTTGTTGTTGAATTTGTTGGTGTTTTTCAATGTTTAGTTTGTTGTTGTTTTTCAATGTTGAGGTTGTTGTTGAATTTGTTGGTGTTTTTCAATGTTGAGGTTGTTGGTGTTTTTCAATGTTGAGGTTGTTGTTGAATTTGTTGGTGTTTTTCAATGTTGAGGTTGTTGTTGAATTTGTTGGTGTTTTTCAATGTTGAGGTTGTTGTTGTTTTTCAATGTTGAGGTTGTTGTTGAGTTTGTTGGTGTTTTTCAATGTTGAGGTTGTTGTTGAATTTGTTGGTGTTTTTCAATGTTGAGGTTGTTGTTGAATTTGTTGGTGTTTTTCAATGCTGAGGTTGTTGTTGTTTTTAAATGTTGGGGTTATTGTTGAATTTGTTTGTGTTTTTCAATTTTGAGGATGTTGTTGTTTTTCAATGTTGAGGTTGTTGTTGAATTTGTTGGTGTTTTTCCATGATGAGGTTGTTGTTGTTTTTCAAAGTTGAGGTTGTTGTTGAATTTGTTGGTGTTTTTCAATGTCGGGGTTGTTGTTGAAATTGTTGGTGTTTTTAAATGTTGAGGTTGTTGTTGAATTTGTTGGCGTTTTTAAATGTTGAGGTTGTTGTTGAATTTGTTGGTGTTTTCAAAGTTGAGGTTTTTGTTGAATTTGTTGGTGTTTTTCAATGTTGAGGTTGTTGTTGTTTTTCAATGTTGAGGTTGTTGTTGAGTTTGTTGGTGTTTTTCAATGTTGAGGTTGTTGTTGAATTTGTTGGTGTTTTTCAATGTTGAGGTTTTTGTTGAATTTGTTGGTGTTTTTCAATGCTGAGGTTGTTGTTGTTTTTAAATGTTGGGGTTGTTGTTGAATTTTTTGGCGTTTTTCAATGTTGTGGTTGTTGTTGTTTTTCAATGTTGAGGTTGTTGTTGAATGTGTTGGTGTTTTTCAATTTCGAGGTTGTTGTTGAATTTGTTGGTGTTTTTCAATGTTGAGGTTGTTGTTGTTTTTGAATGTTGAGGTTATTGTTGAATTTGTTGGTGTTTTTCAATGTTGAGGTTGTTGTTGTTTTTCAATGTTGAGGTTGTTGTTGAATTTGTTGGTGTTTTTCAATGTTGAGTTTGTTGTTGTTTTTCAATGTTGAGGTTGTTGTTGAATTTGTTGGTGTTTTTCAATGTTGAGTTTGTTGTTGTTTTTCAATGTTGAGGTTGTTGTTGAATTTGTTGGTGTTTTTCAATGTTGAGGTTGTTGTTGAATTTATTGGTGTTTTTCAATGTTGAGGTTGTTGTTGTTTTTCAATGTTGAGGTTGTTGTAGAATTTGTTGGTGTTTTTCAATGTTGAGTTTGTTGTTGAATTTGTTGGTGTTTTTCAATGTTGAGGTTGTTGTTGAATTTATTGGTGTTTTTCAATGTTGAGGTTGTTGTTGAATTTGTTGGTGTTTTTCAATGCTGAGGTTGTTGCTGTTTTTCAATGTTGAGGTTGTTGTTGAATTTGTTGGTGTTTTTCAATGTTGAGATTGTTGTTGTTTTTCAATGTTGAGTTTGTTGTTGAATTTGTTGGTGTTTTTAAATGTTGAGGTTGTTGTTGAATTTGTTGGTGTTTTTCAATGTTGAGGTTGATGTTGTTTTTCAATGTTGAGGTTGTTGTTGAATTTGTTGGTGTTTTTCAATGTTTAGGTTGTTGTTGTTTTTCAATGTTGAGGTTGTTGTTGAATTTGTTTGTGTTTTTCAATGTTGAGGTTGTTGTTGAATTTGTTGGTGTTTTTCAATGTTGAGGTTGTTGTTGTTTTTAAATCTTGAGGTTGTTGTTGAATTTGTTGGTGTTTTTTCAATTTTGAGGTTGTTGGTGTTTTTCAATGTTGAGGTTGATTTTGAATTTGAGGGTGTTTTTCAATGTCGAGGTTGTTGTTGAATTTGTTGGTGTTTTTCAATGTTGAGGTTGTTGTTGTTTTTCAATGTTGAGTTTGTTGAATTTGTTGGTGTTTTTCAATGTTGAGGTTGTTGTTGAATTTGTTGGTATTTATCAATGTTGAGGTTGTTGTTGTTTTTCAATGTTGAGGTTGTTGTTGAATTTGTTGGTGTTTTTCAATGTTGAGGTTGTTGTTGTTTTTCAATGTTGAGGTTGTTGTTGAATGTGTTGGTGTTTTTCAATTTCGAGGTTGTTGTTGAATTTGTTGGTGTTTTTCAATGTTGAGGTTGTTGTTGTTTTTGAATGTTGAGGTTATTGTTGAATTTGTTGGTGTTTTTCAATGTTGAGGTTGTTGTTGTTTTTCAATGTTGAGGTTGTTGTTGAATTTGTTGGTGTTTTTCAATGTTGAGTTTGTTGTTGTTTTTCAATGTTGAGGTTGTTGTTGAATTTGTTGGTGTTTTTCAATGTTGAGGTTGTTGTTGTTTTTCAATGTTGAGGTTGTTGTTGAATTTGTTGGTGTTTTTCATTGTTGAGTTTGTTGTTGAATTAGTTGGTGTTTTTCAATTTCGAGGTTGTTGTTGAATTTGTTGGTGTTTTTCAATGTTGAGGTTGTTGTTGAATTTGTTGGTGTTTTTCAATGTTGAGGTTGTTGTTGAATTTGTTGGTGTTTTTCAATGTTGAGGTTGTTGTTGTTTTTCAATGTTGAGGTTGTTGTTGAATTTGTTGGTGTTTTTCAATGTTTAGTTTGTTGTTGTTTTTCAATGTTGAGGTTGTTGTTGAATTTGTTGGTGTTTTTCAATGTTGAGGTTGTTGGTGTTTTTCAATGTTGAGGTTGTTGTTGAATTTGTTGGTGTTTTTCAATGTTGAGGTTGTTGTTGAATTTGTTGGTGTTTTTCAATGTTGAGGTTGTTGTTGTTTTTCAATGTTGAGGTTGTTGTTGAGTTTGTTGGTGTTTTTCAATGTTGAGGTTGTTGTTGAATTTGTTGGTGTTTTTCAATGTTGAGGTTGTTGTTGAATTTGTTGGTGTTTTTCAATGCTGAGGTTGTTGTTGTTTTTAAATGTTGGGGTTATTGTTGAATTTGTTTGTGTTTTTCAATTTTGAGGATGTTGTTGTTTTTCAATGTTGAGGTTGTTGTTGAATTTGTTGGTGTTTTTCCATGATGAGGTTGTTGTTGTTTTTCAAAGTTGAGGTTGTTGTTGAATTTGTTGGTGTTTTTCAATGTCGGGGTTGTTGTTGAAATTGTTGGTGTTTTTCTATGTTGAATTTTTTGTTGAATTTGTTGTTGTTTTTCAATGTTGAGGTTGTTGTTGAATTTGTTGGCGTTTTTAAATGTTGAGGTTGTTGTTGAATTTGTTGGTGTTTTCAAAGTTGAGGTTTTTGTTGAATTTGTTGGTGTTTTTCAATGTTGAGGTTGTTGTTGTTTTTCAATGTTGAGGTTGTTGTTGAGTTTGTTGGTGTTTTTCAATGTTGAGGTTGTTGTTGAATTTGTTGGTGTTTTTCAATGTTGAGGTTTTTGTTGAATTTGTTGGTGTTTTTCAATGCTGAGGTTGTTGTTGTTTTTAAATGTTGGGGTTGTTGTTGAATTTTTTGGCGTTTTTCAATGTTGTGGTTGTTGTTGTTTTTCAATGTTGAGGTTGTTGTTGAATGTGTTGGTGTTTTTCAATTTCGAGGTTGTTGTTGAATTTGTTGGTGTTTTTCAATGTTGAGGTTGTTGTTGTTTTTGAATGTTGAGGTTATTGTTGAATTTGTTGGTGTTTTTCAATGTTGAGGTTGTTGTTGTTTTTCAATGTTGAGGTTGTTGTTGAATTTGTTGGTGTTTTTCAATGTTGAGTTTGTTGTTGTTTTTCAATGTTGAGGTTGTTGTTGAATTTGTTGGTGTTTTTCAATGTTGAGTTTGTTGTTGTTTTTCAATGTTGAGGTTGTTGTTGAATTTGTTGGTGTTTTTCAATGTTGAGGTTGTTGTTGAATTTATTGGTGTTTTTCAATGTTGAGGTTGTTGTTGTTTTTCAATGTTGAGGTTGTTGTAGAATTTGTTGGTGTTTTTCAATGTTGAGTTTGTTGTTGAATTTGTTGGTGTTTTTCAATGTTGAGGTTGTTGTTGAATTTATTGGTGTTTTTCAATGTTGAGGTTGTTGTTGAATTTGTTGGTGTTTTTCAATGCTGAGGTTGTTGTTGTTTTTAAATGTTGGGGTTATTGTTGAATTTGTTTGTGTTTTTCAATTTTGAGGATGTTGTTGTTTTTCAATGTTGAGGTTGTTGTTGAATTTGTTGGTGTTTTTCAATTTTGAGGTTGTTGTTGAATTTGTTGGTGTTTTTCAATGTCGAGGTTGTTGTTGAATTTGTTGGTGTTTTTCAATGTTGAGGTTGTTGTTGTTTTTCAATGTTGAGGTTGTTGTTGAATTTGTTGGTGTTTTTCAATTTTGAGATTGTTGTTGTTTTTCAATGTTGAGGTTGTTGTTGAATTTGTTGGTGTTTTTAAATGTTGAGGTTGTTGTTGAATTTGCTGGTGTCTTGCAATGTTGAGGTTGTTGTTGTTTTTCAATATTGAGATTGTTGTTGTTTTTCAATGTTGAGTTTGTTGTTGAATTTGTTGGTGTTTTTAAATGTTGAGGTTGTTGTTGAATTTGTTGGTGTTTTTCAATGTTGAGGTTGATGTTGTTTTTCAATGTTGAGGTTGTTGTTGAATTTGTTGGTGTTTTTCAATGTTTAGGTTGTTGTTGTTTTTCAATGTTGAGGTTGTTGTTGAATTTGTTTGTGTTTTTCAATGTTGAGGTTGTTGTTGAATTTGTTGGTGTTTTTCAATGTTGAGGTTGTTGTTGTTTTTAAATCTTGAGGTTGTTGTTGAATTTGTTGGTGTTTTTTCAATTTTGAGGTTGTTGGTGTTTTTCAATGTTGAGGTTGATTTTGAATTTGAGGGTGTTTTTCAATGTCGAGGTTGTTGTTGAATTTGTTGGTGTTTTTCAATGTTGAGGTTGTTGTTGTTTTTCAATGTTGAGTTTGTTGAATTTGTTGGTGTTTTTCAATGTTGAGGTTGTTGTTGAATTTGTTGGTATTTTTCAATGTTGAGGTTGTTGTTGTTTTTCAATGTTGAGGTTGTTGTTGAATTTGTTGGTGTTTTTCAATGTTGAGGTTGTTGTTGTTTTTCAATGTTGAGGTTGTTGTTGAATGTGTTGGTGTTTTTCAATTTCGAGGTTGTTGTTGAATTTGTTGGTGTTTTTCAATGTTGAGGTTGTTGTTGTTTTTGAATGTTGAGGTTATTGTTGAATTTGTTGGTGTTTTTCAATGTTGAGGTTGTTGTTGTTTTTCAATGTTGAGGTTGTTGTTGAATTTGTTGGTGTTTTTCAATGTTGAGTTTGTTGTTGTTTTTCAATGTTGAGGTTGTTGTTGAATTTGTTGGTGTTTTTCAATGTTGAGGTTGTTGTTGTTTTTCAATGTTGAGGTTGTTGTTGAATTTGTTGGTGCTTTTCATTGTTGAGTTTGTTGTTGAATTAGTTGGTGTTTTTCAATTTCGAGGTTGTTGTTGAATTTGTTGGTGTTTTTCAATGTTGAGGTTGTTGTTGAATTTGTTGGTGTTTTTCAATGTTGAGGTTGTTGTTGAATTTGTTGGTGTTTTTCAATGTTGAGGTTGTTGTTGTTTTTCAATGTTGAGGTTGTTGTTGAATTTGTTGGTGTTTTTCAATGTTTAGTTTGTTGTTGTTTTTCAATGTTGAGGTTGTTGTTGAATTTGTTGGTGTTTTTCAATGTTGAGGTTGTTGGTGTTTTTCAATGTTGAGGTTGTTGTTGAATTTGTTGGTGTTTTTCAATGTTGAGGTTGTTGTTGAATTTGTTGGTGTTTTTCAATGTTGAGGTTGTTGTTGTTTTTCAATGTTGAGGTTGTTGTTGAGTTTGTTGGTGTTTTTCAATGTTGAGGTTGTTGTTGAATTTGTTGGTGTTTTTCAATGTTGAGGTTGTTGTTGAATTTGTTGGTGTTTTTCAATGCTGAGGTTGTTGTTGTTTTTAAAAGTTGGGGTTATTGTTGAATTTGTTTGTGTTTTTCAATTTTGAGGATGTTGTTGTTTTTCAATGTTGAGGTTGTTGTTGAATTTGTTGGTGTTTTTCCATGATGAGGTTGTTGTTGTTTTTCAAAGTTGAGGTTGTTGTTGAATTTGTTGGTGTTTTTCAATGTCGGGGTTGTTGTTGAAATTGTTGGTGTTTTTCTATGTTGAATTTTTTGTTGAATTTGTTGTTGTTTTTCAATGTTGAGGTTGTTGTTGAATTTGTTGGCGTTTTTAAATGTTGAGGTTGTTGTTGAATTTGTTGGTGTTTTCAAAGTTGAGGTTTTTGTTGAATTTGTTGGTGTTTTTCAATGTTGAGGTTGTTGTTGTTTTTCAATGTTGAGGTTGTTGTTGAGTTTGTTGGTGTTTTTCAATGTTGAGGTTGTTGTTGAATTTGTTGGTGTTTTTCAATGTTGAGGTTTTTGTTGAATTTGTTGGTGTTTTTCAATGCTGAGGTTGTTGTTGTTTTTAAATGTTGGGGTTGTTGTTGAATTTTTTGGCGTTTTTCAATGTTGTGGTTGTTGTTGTTTTTCAATGTTGAGGTTGTTGTTGAATGTGTTGGTGTTTTTCAATTTCGAGGTTGTTGTTGAATTTGTTGGTGTTTTTCAATGTTGAGGTTGTTGTTGTTTTTGAATGTTGAGGTTATTGTTGAATTTGTTGGTGTTTTTCAATGTTGAGGTTGTTGTTGTTTTTCAATGTTGAGGTTGTTGTTGAATTTGTTGGTGTTTTTCAATGTTGAGTTTGTTGTTGTTTTTCAATGTTGAGGTTGTTGTTGAATTTGTTGGTGTTTTTCAATGTTGAGTTTGTTGTTGTTTTTCAATGTTGAGGTTGTTGTTGAATTTGTTGGTGTTTTTCAATGTTGAGGTTGTTGTTGAATTTATTGGTGTTTTTCAATGTTGAGGTTGTTGTTGTTTTTCAATGTTGAGGTTGTTGTAGAATTTGTTGGTGTTTTTCAATGTTGAGTTTGTTGTTGAATTTGTTGGTGTTTTTCAATGTTGAGGTTGTTGTTGAATTTATTGGTGTTTTTCAATGTTGAGGTTGTTGTTGAATTTGTTGGTGTTTTTCAATGCTGAGGTTGTTGCTGTTTTTCAATGTTGAGGTTGTTGTTGAATTTGTTGGTGTTTTTCAATGTTGAGATTGTTGTTGTTTTTCAATGTTGAGTTTGTTGTTGAATTTGTTGGTGTTTTTAAATGTTGAGGTTGTTGTTGAATTTGTTGGTGTTTTTCAATGTTGAGGTTGATGTTGTTTTTCAATGTTGAGGTTGTTGTTGAATTTGTTGGTGTTTTTCAATGTTTAGGTTGTTGTTGTTTTTCAATGTTGAGGTTGTTGTTGAATTTGTTTGTGTTTTTCAATGTTGAGGTTGTTGTTGAATTTGTTGGTGTTTTTCAATGTTGAGGTTGTTGTTGTTTTTAAATCTTGAGGTTGTTGTTGAATTTGTTGGTGTTTTTTCAATTTTGAGGTTGTTGGTGTTTTTCAATGTTGAGGTTGATTTTGAATTTGAGGGTGTTTTTCAATGTCGAGGTTGTTGTTGAATTTGTTGGTGTTTTTCAATGTTGAGGTTGTTGTTGTTTTTCAATGTTGAGTTTGTTGAATTTGTTGGTGTTTTTCAATGTTGAGTTTGTTGTTGTTTTCAATGTTGAGGTTGTTGTAGAATTTGTTGATGTTTTTCAATGTTGAGGTTGTTGTTGTTTATCAATGTTGAGGTTGTTGTTGAATTTGTTGGTGTTTTTCAATGTTGAGGTTGTTGTTGTTTTTCAATGTTGAGGTTGTTGTTGAATTTGTTGGTGCTTTTCAACGTTGAGGTTGTTGTTGAATTTGTTGGTGTTTTTCAATGTTGAGGTTGTTGTTGTTTTTCAATGTTGAGGTTGTTGTTGAATTTGTTGGTGTTTTTCAATGTTGAGGTTGTTGTTGAATTTATTGGTGTTTTTCAATGTTGAGGTTGTTGTTGTTTTTCAATGTTGAGGTTGTTGTAGAATTTGTTGGTGTTTTTCAATGTTGAGTTTGTTGTTGAATTTGTTGGTGTTTTTCAATGTTGAGGTTGTTGTTGAATTTATTGGTGTTTTTCAATGTTGAGGTTGTTGTTGAATTTGTTGGTGTTTTTCAATGCTGAGGTTGTTGCTGTTTTTCAATGTTGAGGTTGTTGTTGAATTTGTTGGTGTTTTTCAATGTTGAGATTGTTGATGTTTTTCAATGTTGAGTTTGTTGTTGAATTTGTTGGTGTTTTTAAATGTTGAGGTTGTTGTTGAATTTGTAGGTGTTTTTCAATGTTGAGGTTGATGTTGTTTTTCAATGTTGAGGTTGTTGTTGAATTTGTTGGTGTTTTTCAATGTTTAGGTTGTTGTTGTTTTTCAATGTTGAGGTTGTTGTTGAATTTGTTGGTGTTTTTCAATGTTGAGGTTGTTGTTGAATTTGTTGGTGTTTTTCAATGTTGAGGTTGTTGTTGTTTTTAAATCTTGAGGTTGTTGTTGAATTTGTTGGTGTTTTTTCAATTTTGAGGTTGTTGGTGTTTTTCAATGTTGAGGTTGATTTTGAATTTGAGGGTGTTTTTCAATGTCGAGGTTGTTGTTGAATTTGTTGGTGTTTTTCAATGTTGAGGTTGTTGTTGTTTTTCAATGTTGAGGTTGTTGTTGAATTTGTTGGTGTTTTTCAATGTTGAGATTGTTGTTGTTTTTCAATGTTGAGGTTGTTGTTGAATTTGTTGGTGTTTTTAAATGTTGAGGTTGTTGTTGAATTTGCTGGTGTCTTGCAATGTTGAGGTTGTTGTTGTTTTTCAATGTTGAGGTTGCTGTTGAAAATGTTGGTGTTTTTCAATGTTGAGGTTGTTGTTGTTTTTCAATGCTGAGGTTGTTGTTGAATTTGTTGGTGTTTTTCAATTTTGAGGTTGTTGTTGAATTTATTGGTGTTTTTCAATGTTGAGGTTGTTGTTGAATTTGTTGGTGTTTTTCAATGCTGAGGTTGTTGCTGTTTTTCAATGTTGAGGTTGTTGTTGAATTTGTTGGTGTTTTTCAATGTTGAGATTGTTGTTGTTTTTCAATGTTGAGTTTGTTGTTGAATTTGTTGGTGTTTTTAAATGTTGAGGTTGTTGTTGAATTTGTTGGTGTTTTTCAATGTTGAGGTTGATGTTGTTTTTCAATGTTGAGGTTGTTGTTGAATTTGTTGGTGTTTTTCAATGTTTAGGTTGTTGTTGTTTTTCAATGTTGAGGTTGTTGTTGAATTTGTTTGTGTTTTTCAATGTTGAGGTTGTTGTTGAATTTGTTGGTGTTTTTCAATGTTGAGGTTGTTGTTGTTTTTAAATCTTGAGGTTGTTGTTGAATTTGTTGGTGTTTTTTCAATTTTGAGGTTGTTGGTGTTTTTCAATGTTGAGGTTGATTTTGAATTTGAGGGTGTTTTTCAATGTCGAGGTTGTTGTTGAATTTGTTGGTGTTTTTCAATGTTGAGGTTGTTGTTGTTTTTCAATGTTGAGGTTGTTGTTGAATTTGTTGGTGTTTTTCAATGTTGAGATTGTTGTTGTTTTTCAATGTTGAGGTTGTTGTTGAATTTGTTGGTGTTTTTAAATGTTGAGGTTGTTGTTGAATTTGCTGGTGTCTTGCAATGTTGAGGTTGTTGTTGTTTTTCAATGTTGAGATTGTTTTTGTTTTTCAATGTTGAGTTTGTTGTTGAATTTGTTGGTGTTTTTAAATGTTGAGGTTGTTGTTGAATTTGTTGGTGTTTTTCAATGTTGAGGTTGATGTTGTTTTTCAATGTTGAGGTTGTTGTTGAATTTGTTGGTGTTTTTCAATGTTTAGGTTGTTGTTGTTTTTCAATGTTGAGGTTGTTGTTGAATTTGTTTGTGTTTTTCAATGTTGAGGTTGTTGTTGAATTTGTTGGTGTTTTTCAATGTTGAGGTTGTTGTTGTTTTTAAATCTTCAGGTTGTTGTGGAATTTGTTGGTGTTTTTTCAATTTTGAGGTTGTTGGTGTTTTTCAATGTTGAGGTTGATTTTGAATTTGAGGGTGTTTTTCAATGTCGAGGTTGTTGTTGAATTTGTTGGTGTTTTTCAATGTTGAGGTTGTTGTTGTTTTTCAATGTTGAGTTTGTTGAATTTGTTGGTGTTTTTCAATGTTGAGTTTGTTGTTGTTTTCAATGTTGAGGTTGTTGTAGAATTTGTTGATGTTTTTCAATGTTGAGGTTGTTGTTGTTTATCAATGTTGAGGTTGTTGTTGAATTTGTTGGTGTTTTTCAATGTTGAGGTTGTTGTTGTTTTTCAATGTTGAGGTTGTTGTTGAATTTGTTGGTGCTTTTCAACGTTGAGGTTGTTGTTGAATTTGTTGGTGTTTTTCAATGTTGAGGTTGTTGTTGTTTTTCAATGTTGAGGTTGTTGTTGAATTTGTTGGTGTTTTTCAATGTTGAGGTTGTTGTTGAATTTATTGGTGTTTTTCAATGTTGAGGTTGTTGTTGTTTTTCAATGTTGAGGTTGTTGTAGAATTTGTTGGTGTTTTTCAATGTTGAGTTTGTTGTTGAATTTGTTGGTGCTTTTCAATGTTGAGGTTGTTGTTGAATTTATTGGTGTTTTTCAATGTTGAGGTTGTTGTTGAATTTGTTGGTGTTTTTCAATGCTGAGGTTGTTGCTGTTTTTCAATGTTGAGGTTGTTGTTGAATTTGTTGGTGTTTTTCAATGTTGAGATTGTTGATGTTTTTCAATGTTGAGTTTGTTGTTGAATTTGTTGGTGTTTTTAAATGTTGAGGTTGTTGTTGAATTTGTAGGTGTTTTTCAATGTTGAGGTTGATGTTGTTTTTCAATGTTGAGGTTGTTGTTGAATTTGTTGGTGTTTTTCAATGTTTAGGTTGTTGTTGTTTTTCAATGTTGAGGTTGTTGTTGAATTTGTTGGTGTTTTTCAATGTTGAGGTTGTTGTTGAATTTGTTGGTGTTTTTCAATGTTGAGGTTGTTGTTGTTTTTAAATCTTGAGGTTGTTGTTGAATTTGTTGGTGTTTTTTCAATTTTGAGGTTGTTGGTGTTTTTCAATGTTGAGGTTGATTTTGAATTTGAGGGTGTTTTTCAATGTCGAGGTTGTTGTTGAATTTGTTGGTGTTTTTCAATGTTGAGGTTGTTGTTGTTTTTCAATGTTGAGGTTGTTGTTGAATTTGTTGGTGTTTTTCAATGTTGAGATTGTTGTTGTTTTTCAATGTTGAGGTTGTTGTTGAATTTGTTGGTGTTTTTAAATGTTGAGGTTGTTGTTGAATTTGCTGGTGTCTTGCAATGTTGAGGTTGTTGTTGTTTTTCAATGTTGAGGTTGCTGTTGAAAATGTTGGTGTTTTTCAATGTTGAGGTTGTTGTTGTTTTTCAATGCTGAGGTTGTTGTTGAATTTGTTGGTGTTTTTCAATGTTGAGGTTGTTGTTGAATTTGTTGGTGTTTTTCAATGTTGAGGTTGTTGTTGTGTTTCAATGTTGAGGTTGTTGTTGAATTTGTTGGTGTTTTTCAAGGTTTAGGTTGTTGTTGTTTTTCAATGTTGAGATTGTTGTTGAATTTGTTGTTGTTTTTCAATGTTGAGGTTGTTGTTGAATTTGTTGGTGTTTTTCAATGTTGAGGTTGTTGTTGTTTTTCAATGTTGAGGTTGTTGAATTTGTTGGTGTTTTTCAATGTTGAGTTTGTTGTTGTTTTCAATGTTGAGGTTGTTGTAGAATTTGTTGATGTTTTTCAATGTTGAGGTTGTTGTTGTTTATCAATGTTGAGGTTGTTGTTGAATTTGTTGGTGTTTTTCAATGTTGAGGTTGTTGTTGTTTTTCAATGTTGAGGTTGTTGTTGAATTTGTTGGTGCTTTTCAACGTTGAGGTTGTTGTTGAATTTGTTGGTGTTTTTCAATGTTGAGGTTGTTGTTGTTTTTCAATGTTGAGGTTGTTGTTGAATTTGTTGGTGTTTTTCATTGTTGAGTTTGTTGTTGAATTTGTTGGTGTTTTTCAATTTCGAGATTGTTGTTGAATTTGTTGGTGTTTTTCAATGTTGAGGTTGTTGTTGAATTTGTTGTTGTTTTTCAATGTTGAGGTTGTTGTTGAATTTGTTGGTGTTTTTCAATGTTTAGTTTGTTGTTGTTTTTCAATGTTGAGGTTGTTGTTGAATTTGTTGGTGTTTTTCAATGTTGAGGTTGTTGGTGTTTTTCAATGTTGAGGTTGTTGTTGAATTTGTTGGTGATTTTCAATGTTGAGGTTGTTGTTGAATTTGTTGGTGTTTTTCAATGTTGAGGTTGTTGTTGTTTTTCAATGTTGAGGTTGTTGTTGAGTTTGTTGGTGTTTTTCAATGTTGAGGTTGTTGTTGAATTTGTTGGTGTTTTTCAATGTTGAGGTTGTTGTTGAATTTGTTGGTGTTTTTCAATGCTGAGGTTGTTGTTGTTTTTAAATGTTGGGGTTGTTGTTGAATTTGTTTGTGTTTTTCAATTTTGAGGATGTTGTTGTTTTTCAATGTTGAGGTTGTTGTTGAATTTGTTGGTGTTTTTCCATGATGAGGTTGTTGTTGTTTTTCAAAGTTGACGTTGTTGTTGAATTTGTTGGTGTTTTTCAATGTCGGGGTTGTTGTTGAAATTGTTGGTGTTTTTCTATGTTGAATTTTTTGTTGAATTTGTTGTTGTTTTTCAATGTTGAGGTTGTTGTTGAATTTGTTGGCGTTTTTAAATGTTGAGGTTGTTGTTGAATTTGTTGGTGTTTTCAAAGTTGAGGTTTTTGTTGAATTTGTTGGTGTTTTTCAATGTTGAGGTTGTTGTTGAATTTGTTGGTGTTTTTCAATGTTGAGGTTGTTGTTGTTTTTCAATGTTGAGGTTGTTGTTGAGTTTGTTGGTGTTTTTCAATGTTGAGGTTGTTGTTGAATTTGTTGGTGTTTTTCAATGTTGAGGTCGTTGTTGAATTTGTTGGTGTTTTTCAATGCTGAGGTTGTTGTTGTTTTTAAATGTTGGGGTTGTTGTTGAATTTGTTGGTGTTTTTCAATGTTGAGGTTGTTGTTGTTTTTCAATGTTGAGGTTGTTGTTGAATGTGTTGGTGTTTTTCAATTTCGAGGTTGTTGTTGAATTTGTTGGTGTTTTTCAATGTTGAGGTTGTTGTTCTTTTTGAATGTTGAGGTTATTGTTGAATTTGTTGGTGTTTTTCAATGTTGAGGTTGTTGTTGTTTTTCAATGTTGAGGTTGTTGTTGAATTTGTTGGTGTTTTTCAATGTTGAGTTTGTTGTTGTTTTTCAATGTTGAGGTTGTTGTTGAATTTGTTGGTGTTTTTCAATGTTGAGGTTGTTGTTGAATTTGTTGGTGTTTTTCAATGTTGAGGTTGTTGTTGTTTTTCAATGTTGAGGTTGTTGTAGAATTTGTTGGTGTTTTTCAATGTTGAGTTTGTTGTTGAATTTGTTGGTGTTTTTCAATGTTGAGGTTGTTGTTGAATTTATTGGTGTTTTTCAATGTTGAGGTTGTTGTTGAATTTGTTGGTGTTTTTCAATGCTGAGGTTGTTGCTGTTTTTCAATGTTGAGGTTGTTGTTGAATTTGTTGTTGTTTTTCAATGTTGAGATTGTTGTTGTTTTTCAATGTTGAGTTTGTTGTTGAATTTGTTGGTGTTTTTAAATGTTGAGGTTGTTGTTGAATTTGTTGGTGTTTTTCAATGTTGAGGTTGATGTTGTTTTTCAATGTTGAGGTTGTTGTTGAATTTGTTGGTGTTTTTCAATGTTTAGGTTGTTGTTGTTTTTCAATGTTGAGGTTGTTGTTGAATTTGTTGGTGTTTTTCAATTTTGAGGTTGTTGTTGAATTTGTTGTTGTTTTTCAATGTTGAGGTTGTTGTTGTTTTTAAATCTTGAGGTTGTTGTTGAATTTGTTGGTGTTTTTTCAATTTTGAGGTTGTTGGTGTTTTTCAATGTTGAGGTTGATTTTGAATTTGAGGGTGTTTTTCAATGTCGAGGTTGTTGTTGAATTTGTTGGTGTTTTTCAATGTTGAGGTTGTTGTTGTTTTTCAATGTTGAGGTTGTTGTTGAATTTGTTGGTGTTTTTCAATGTTGAGATTGTTGTTGTTTTTCAATGTTGAGGTTGTTGTTGAATTTGTTGGCGTTTTTAAATGTTGAGGTTGTTGTTGAATTTGCTGGTGTCTTGCAATGTTGAGGTTGTTGTTGTTTTTCAATGTTGAGGTTGCTGTTGAAAATGTTGGTGTTTTTCAATGTTGAGGTTGTTGTTGTTTTTCAATGCTGAGGTTGATGTTGAATTTGTTGGTGTTTTTCAATGTTGAGGTTGTTGTTGAATTTGTTGGTGTTTTTCAATGTTGAGGCTGTTGTTGTTTTTCAATGTTGAGGTTGTTCTTGAATTTGTTGGTGTTTTTCAAGGTTTAGGTTGTTGTTGTTTTTCAATGTTGAGATTGTTGTTGAATTTGTTGTTGTTTTTCAATGTTGAGGTTGTTGTTGAATTTGTTGGTGTTTTTCAATGTTGAGGTTGTTGTTGTTTTTCAATGTTGAGGTTGTTGAATTTGTTGGTGTTTTTCAATGTTGAGTTTGTTGTTGTTTTTCAATGTTGAGGTTGTTGTAGAATTTGTTGGTGTTTTTCAATGTTGAGGTTGTTGTTGTTTATCAATGTTGAGGTTGTTGTTGAATTTGTTGGTGTTTTTCAATGTTGAGGTTGTTGTTGTTTTTCAATGTTGAGGTTGTTGTTGAATTTGTTGGTGCTTTTCATTGTTGAGTTTGTTGTTGAATTTGTTGGTGTTTTTCAATTTCGAGGTTGTTGTTGAATTTGTTGGTGTTTTTCAATGTTGAGGTTGTTGTTGAATTTGTTGGTGTTTTTCAATGTTGAGGTTGTTGTTGAATTTGTTGGTGTTTTTCAATGTTGAGGTTGTTGTTGTTTTTCAATGTTGAGGTTGTTGTTGAATTTGTTGGTGTTTTTCAATGTTTAGTTTGTTGTTGTTTTTCAATGTTGAGGTTGTTGTTGAATTTGTTGGTGTTTTTCAATGTTGAGGTTGTTGTTGTTTTTCAATGTTGAGGTTGTTGTTGAATTTGTTGTTGTTTTTCAATGTTGAGGTTGTTGGTGTTTTTCAATGTTGAGGTTGTTGTTGAATTTGTTGGTGTTTTTCAATGTTGAGGTTGTTGTTGAATTTGTTGGTGTTTTTCAATGTTGAGGTTGTTGTTGTTTTTCAATGTTGAGGTTGTTGTTGAGTTTGTTGGTGTTTTTCAATGTTGAGGTTGTTGTTGAATTTGTTGGTGTTTTTCAATGTTGAGGGTGTTGTTGAATTTGTTGGTGTTTTTCAATGCTGAGGTTGTTGTTGTTTTTAAATGTTGGGGTTGTTGTTGAATTTGTTTGTGTTTTTCAATTTTGAGGATGTTGTTGTTTTTCAATGTTGAGGTTGTTGTTGAATTTGTTGGTGTTTTTCCATGATGAGGTTGTTGTTGTTTTTCAAAGTTGAGGTTGTTGTTGAATTTGTTGGTGTTTTTCAATGTCGGGGTTGTTGTTGAAATTGTTGGTGTTTTTCTATGTTGAATTTTTTGTTGAATTTGTTGTTGTATTTCAATGTTGAGGTTGTTGTTGAATTTGTTGGCGTTTTTAAATGTTGAGGTTGTTGTTGAATTTGTTGGTGTTTTCAAAGTTGAGGTTTTTGTTGAATTTGTTGGTGTTTGTCAATGTTGAGGTTGTTGTTGTTTTTCAATGTTGAGGTTGTTGTTGAATTTGATGCTGTTTTTCAATGTCGAGGTTGTTGTTGAATTTGTTGGTGTTTTTCAATGTTGAACTTGTTGTTGAATTTGTTGGTGTTTTTCAATGTTGAGGTTGTTGCTGTTTTTCAATGTTGAGGTTGTTGTTGTATTTGTTGGTGTTTTTCAATGTTGAGATTGTTGTTGTTTTTCAATGTTGAGGTTGTTGTTGAAATTGTTGGCGTTTTTAAATGTTGAGGTTGTTGTTGTATTTGTTGGTGTTTTTCAATGTTGAGGATGTTGTTGTTTTTCAATTTTGAGGTTGTTGTTGAATTTGTTGGTGTTTTTCAATTTCGAGGTTGTTGTTGAATTTGTTGGTGTTTTTCAATGTTGAGGTTGTTGTTCTTTTTGAATGTTGAGGTTATTGTTGAATTTGTTGGTGTTTTTCAATGTTGAGGTTGTTGTTGTTTTTCAATTTTGAGGTTGTTGTTGAATTTGTTGGTGTTTTTCAATGTTGAGTTTGTTGGTGTTTTTCAATGTTGAAGTTGTTGTTGAATTTGTTGGTGTTTTTCAATGTTGAGGTTGTTGTTGTTTTTCAATGATGAGGTTGTTGTTGAAGTTGTTGGTGTTTTTCAATGTTGAGGTTGTTGTTGTTTTTCAATGCTGAGGTTGTTGTTGAATTTGTTGGTGTTTTTCAATGTTGAGGTTGTTGTTGAATTTGTTGGTGTTTTTCAATGTTGAGGTTGTTGTTGTTTTTCAAAGTTGAGGTTGTTGTTGAATTTGTTGGTGTTTTTCAATGTTGAGGTTGTTGTTGTTTTTCAATGTTGAGGTTGTTGTTGAATTTGTTGGTGTTTTTCAATGTCGGGGTTGTTGTTGAAATTGTTGGTGTTTTTCTATGTTGAATTTTTTGTTGAATTTGTTGTTGTTTTTCAATGTTGAGGTTGTTGTTGAATTTGTTGGCGTTTTTAAATGTTGAGGTTGTTGTTGAATTTGTTGGTGTTTTCAAAGTTGAGGTTTTTGTTGAATTTGTTGGTGTTTTTCAATGTTGAGGTTGTTGTTGTTTTTCAATGTTGAGGTTGTTGTTGAATTTGATGGTGTTTTTCAATGTCGAGGTTGTTGTTGAATTTGTTGGTGTTTTTCAATGTTGAACTTGTTGTTGAATTTGTTGGTGTTTTTCAATGTTGAGGTTGTTGCTGTTTTTCAATGTTGAGGTTGTTGTTGTATTTGTTGGTGTTTTTCAATGTTGAGATTGTTGTTGTTTTTCAATGTTGAGGTTGTTGTTGAAATTGTTGGCGTTTTTAAATGTTGAGTTTGTTGTTGTATTTGTTGGTGTTTTTCAATGTTGAGGATGTTGTTGTTTTTCAATTTTGAGGTTGTTGTTGAATTTGTTGGTGTTTTTCAATTTCGAGGTTGTTGTTGAATTTGTTGGTGTTTTTCAATGTTGAGGTTGTTGTTGTTTTTGAATGTTGAGGTTATTGTTGAATTTGTTGGTGTTTTTCAATGTTGAGGTTTTTGTTGTTTTTCAATTTTGCGGTTGTTGTTGAATTTGTTGGTGTTTTTCAATGTTGAGTTTGTTGGTGTTTTTCAATGTTGAAGTTGTTGTTGAATTTGTTGGTGTTTTTCAATGTTGAGGTTGTTGTTGTTTTTCAATGTTGAGGTTGTTGTTGAACTTGTTGGTGTTTTTCAATGTTGAGGTTGTTGTTGTTTTTCAATGCTGAGGTTGTTTTTGAATTTGTTGGTGTTTTTCAATGTTGAGGTTGTTGTTGTTTTTCAATGTTGAGGTTGTTGAATCTGTTGGTGTTTTTCAATGTTGAGTTTGTTGTTGTTTTTCAATGTTGAGGTTGTTGTTGAATTTGTTGGTGTTTTTCAATGTTGAGGTTGTTGTTGTTTTTCAATGTTGAGGTTGTTGTTGAATTTGTTGGTGATTTTCAATGTTGAGGTTGTTGTTGAATTTGTTGGTGTTTTTCAATGTTGAGGTTGTTGTTGTTTTTCAATGTTGAGGTTGTTGTTGAGTTTGTTGGTGTTTTTCAATGTTGAGGTTGTTGTTGAATTTGTTGGTGTTTTTCAATGTTGAGGTTGTTGTTGAATTTGTTGGTGTTTTTCAATGCTGAGGTTGTTGTTGTTTTTAAATGTTGGGGTTGTTGTTGAATTTGTTTGTGTTTTTCAATTTTGAGGATGTTGTTGTTTTTCAATGTTGAGGTTGTTGTTGAATTTGTTGGTGTTTTTCCATGATGAGGTTGTTGTTGTTTTTCAAAGTTGAGGTTGTTGTTGAATTTGTTGGTGTTTTTCAATGTCGGGGTTGTTGTTGAAATTGTTGGTGTTTTTCTATGTTGAATTTTTTGTTGAATTTGTTGTTGTTTTTCAATGTTGAGGTTGTTGTTGAATTTGTTGGCGTTTTTAAATGTTGAGGTTGTTGTTGAATTTGTTGGTGTTTTCAAAGTTGAGGTTTTTGTTGAATTTGTTGGTGTTTTTCAATGTTGAGGTTGTTGTTGAATTTGTTGGTGTTTTTCAATGTTGAGGTTGTTGTTGTTTTTCAATGTTGAGGTTGTTGTTGAGTTTGTTGGTGTTTTTCAATGTTGAGGTTGTTGTTGAATTTGTTGGTGTTTTTCAATGTTGAGGTCGTTGTTGAATTTGTTGGTGTTTTTCAATGCTGAGGTTGTTGTTGTTTTTAAATGTTGGGGTTGTTGTTGAATTTGTTGGTGTTTTTCAATGTTGAGGTTGTTGTTGTTTTTCAATGTTGAGGTTGTTGTTGAATGTGTTGGTGTTTTTCAATTTCGAGGTTGTTGTTGAATTTGTTGGTGTTTTTCAATGTTGAGGTTGTTGTTCTTTTTGAATGTTGAGGTTATTGTTGAATTTGTTGGTGTTTTTCAATGTTGAGGTTGTTGTTGTTTTTCAATGTTGAGGTTGTTGTTGAATTTGTTGGTGTTTTTCAATGTTGAGTTTGTTGTTGTTTTTCAATGTTGAGGTTGTTGTTGAATTTGTTGGTGTTTTTCAATGTTGAGGTTGTTGTTGAATTTGTTGGTGTTTTTCAATGTTGAGGTTGTTGTTGTTTTTCAATGTTGAGGTTGTTGTAGAATTTGTTGGTGTTTTTCAATGTTGAGTTTGTTGTTGAATTTGTTGGTGTTTTTCAATGTTGAGGTTGTTGTTGAATTTATTGGTGTTTTTCAATGTTGAGGTTGTTGTTGAATTTGTTGGTGTTTTTCAATGCTGAGGTTGTTGCTGTTTTTCAATGTTGAGGTTGTTGTTGAATTTGTTGTTGTTTTTCAATGTTGAGATTGTTGTTGTTTTTCAATGTTGAGTTTGTTGTTGAATTTGTTGGTGTTTTTAAATGTTGAGGTTGTTGTTGAATTTGTTGGTGTTTTTCAATGTTGAGGTTGATGTTGTTTTTCAATGTTGAGGTTGTTGTTGAATTTGTTGGTGTTTTTCAATGTTTAGGTTGTTGTTGTTTTTCAATGTTGAGGTTGTTGTTGAATTTGTTGGTGTTTTTCAATTTTGAGGTTGTTGTTGAATTTGTTGTTGTTTTTCAATGTTGAGGTTGTTGTTGTTTTTAAATCTTGAGGTTGTTGTTGAATTTGTTGGTGTTTTTTCAATTTTGAGGTTGTTGGTGTTTTTCAATGTTGAGGTTGATTTTGAATTTGAGGGTGTTTTTCAATGTCGAGGTTGTTGTTGAATTTGTTGGTGTTTTTCAATGTTGAGGTTGTTGTTGTTTTTCAATGTTGAGGTTGTTGTTGAATTTGTTGGTGTTTTTCAATGTTGAGATTGTTGTTGTTTTTCAATGTTGAGGTTGTTGTTGAATTTGTTGGCGTTTTTAAATGTTGAGGTTGTTGTTGAATTTGCTGGTGTCTTGCAATGTTGAGGTTGTTGTTGTTTTTCAATGTTGAGGTTGCTGTTGAAAATGTTGGTGTTTTTCAATGTTGAGGTTGTTGTTGTTTTTCAATGCTGAGGTTGATGTTGAATTTGTTGGTGTTTTTCAATGTTGAGGTTGTTGTTGAATTTGTTGGTGTTTTTCAATGTTGAGGCTGTTGTTGTTTTTCAATGTTGAGGTTGTTCTTGAATTTGTTGGTGTTTTTCAAGGTTTAGGTTGTTGTTGTTTTTCAATGTTGAGATTGTTGTTGAATTTGTTGTTGTTTTTCAATGTTGAGGTTGTTGTTGAATTTGTTGGTGTTTTTCAATGTTGAGGTTGTTGTTGTTTTTCAATGTTGAGGTTGTTGAATTTGTTGGTGTTTTTCAATGTTGAGTTTGTTGTTGTTTTTCAATGTTGAGGTTGTTGTAGAATTTGTTGGTGTTTTTCAATGTTGAGGTTGTTGTTGTTTATCAATGTTGAGGTTGTTGTTGAATTTGTTGGTGTTTTTCAATGTTGAGGTTGTTGTTGTTTTTCAATGTTGAGGTTGTTGTTGAATTTGTTGGTGCTTTTCATTGTTGAGTTTGTTGTTGAATTTGTTGGTGTTTTTCAATTTCGAGGTTGTTGTTGAATTTGTTGGTGTTTTTCAATGTTGAGGTTGTTGTTGAATTTGTTGGTGTTTTTCAATGTTGAGGTTGTTGTTGAATTTGTTGGTGTTTTTCAATGTTGAGGTTGTTGTTGTTTTTCAATGTTGAGGTTGTTGTTGAATTTGTTGGTGTTTTTCAATGTTTAGTTTGTTGTTGTTTTTCAATGTTGAGGTTGTTGTTGAATTTGTTGGTGTTTTTCAATGTTGAGGTTGTTGTTGTTTTTCAATGTTGAGGTTGTTGTTGAATTTGTTGTTGTTTTACAATGTTGAGGTTGTTGGTGTTTTTCAATGTTGAGGTTGTTGTTGAATTTGTTGGTGTTTTTCAATGTTGAGGTTGTTGTTGAATTTGTTGGTGTTTTTCAATGTTGAGGTTGTTGTTGTTTTTCAATGTTGAGGTTGTTGTTGAGTTTGTTGGTGTTTTTCAATGTTGAGGTTGTTGTTGAATTTGTTGGTGTTTTTCAATGTTGAGGGTGTTGTTGAATTTGTTGGTGTTTTTCAATGCTGAGGTTGTTGTTGTTTTTAAATGTTGGGGTTGTTGTTGAATTTGTTTGTGTTTTTCAATTTTGAGGATGTTGTTGTTTTTCAATGTTGAGGTTGTTGTTGAATTTGTTGGTGTTTTTCCATGATGAGGTTGTTGTTGTTTTTCAAAGTTGAGGTTGTTGTTGAATTTGTTGGTGTTTTTCAATGTCGGGGTTGTTGTTGAAATTGTTGGTGTTTTTCTATGTTGAATTTTTTGTTGAATTTGTTGTTGTTTTTCAATGTTGAGGTTGTTGTTGAATTTGTTGGCGTTTTTAAATGTTGAGGTTGTTGTTGAATTTGTTGGTGTTTTCAAAGTTGAGGTTTTTGTTGAATTTGTTGGTGTTTGTCAATGTTGAGGTTGTTGTTGTTTTTCAATGTTGAGGTTGTTGTTGAATTTGATGCTGTTTTTCAATGTCGAGGTTGTTGTTGAATTTGTTGGTGTTTTTCAATGTTGAACTTGTTGTTGAATTTGTTGGTGTTTTTCAATGTTGAGGTTGTTGCTGTTTTTCAATGTTGAGGTTGTTGTTGTATTTGTTGGTGTTTTTCAATGTTGAGATTGTTGTTGTTTTTCAATGTTGAGGTTGTTGTTGAAATTGTTGGCGTTTTTAAATGTTGAGGTTGTTGTTGTATTTGTTGGTGTTTTTCAATGTTGAGGATGTTGTTGTTTTTCAATTTTGAGGTTGTTGTTGAATTTGTTGGTGTTTTTCAATTTCGAGGTTGTTGTTGAATTTGTTGGTGTTTTTCAATGTTGAGGTTGTTGTTCTTTTTGAATGTTGAGGTTATTGTTGAATTTGTTGGTGTTTTTCAATGTTGAGGTTGTTGTTGTTTTTCAATTTTGAGGTTGTTGTTGAATTTGTTGGTGTTTTTCAATGTTGAGTTTGTTGGTGTTTTTCAATGTTGAAGTTGTTGTTGAATTTGTTGGTGTTTTTCAATGTTGAGGTTGTTGTTGTTTTTCAATGATGAGGTTGTTGTTGAAGTTGTTGGTGTTTTTCAATGTTGAGGTTGTTGTTGTTTTTCAATGCTGAGGTTGTTGTTGAATTTGTTGGTGTTTTTCAATGTTGAGGTTGTTGTTGAATTTGTTGGTGTTTTTCAATGTTGAGGTTGTTGTTGTTTTTCAAAGTTGAGGTTGTTGTTGAATTTGTTGGTGTTTTTCAATGTTGAGGTTGTTGTTGTTTTTCAATGTTGAGGTTGTTGTTGAATTTGTTGGTGTTTTTCAATGTCGGGGTTGTTGTTGAAATTGTTGGTGTTTTTCTATGTTGAATTTTTTGTTGAATTTGTTGTTGTTTTTCAATGTTGAGGTTGTTGTTGAATTTGTTGGCGTTTTTAAATGTTGAGGTTGTTGTTGAATTTGTTGGTGTTTTCAAAGTTGAGGTTTTTGTTGAATTTGTTGGTGTTTTTCAATGTTGAGGTTGTTGTTGTTTTTCAATGTTGAGGTTGTTGTTGAATTTGATGGTGTTTTTCAATGTCGAGGTTGTTGTTGAATTTGTTGGTGTTTTTCAATGTTGAACTTGTTGTTGAATTTGTTGGTGTTTTTCAATGTTGAGGTTGTTGCTGTTTTTCAATGTTGAGGTTGTTGTTGTATTTGTTGGTGTTTTTCAATGTTGAGATTGTTGTTGTTTTTCAATGTTGAGGTTGTTGTTGAAATTGTTGGCGTTTTTAAATGTTGAGTTTGTTGTTGTATTTGTTGGTGTTTTTCAATGTTGAGGATGTTGTTGTTTTTCAATTTTGAGGTTGTTGTTGAATTTGTTGGTGTTTTTCAATTTCGAGGTTGTTGTTGAATTTGTTGGTGTTTTTCAATGTTGAGGTTGTTGTTGTTTTTGAATGTTGAGGTTATTGTTGAATTTGTTGGTGTTTTTCAATGTTGAGGTTTTTGTTGTTTTTCAATTTTGCGGTTGTTGTTGAATTTGTTGGTGTTTTTCAATGTTGAGTTTGTTGGTGTTTTTCAATGTTGAAGTTGTTGTTGAATTTGTTGGTGTTTTTCAATGTTGAGGTTGTTGTTGTTTTTCAATGTTGAGGTTGT
The DNA here is from genome assembly GCA_026770705.1 of Isurus oxyrinchus. Lineage (NCBI taxonomy): Eukaryota > Metazoa > Chordata > Chondrichthyes > Lamniformes > Lamnidae > Isurus > Isurus oxyrinchus. The sequence goes on along the minus strand of JANJGN010000547.1, from coordinate 188,042 downwards.
TGTTGAACTTGTTGGTGTTTTTCAATGTTGAGGTTGTTGTTGTTTTTCAATGCTGAGGTTGTTTTTGAATTTGTTGGTGTTTTTCAATGTTGAGGTTGTTGTTGTTTTTCAATGTTGAGGTTGTTGAATCTGTTGGTGTTTTTCAATGTTGAGTTTGTTGTTGTTTTTCAATGTTGAGGTTGTTGTTGAATTTGTTGGTGTTTTTCAATGTTGAGGTTGTTGTTGTTTTTCAATGTTGAGGTTGTTGTTGAATTTGTTGGTGTTTTTCAATGTTGAGGTTGTTGTTGTTTTTCAATGTTGAGGTTGTTGTTGAGTTTGTTGGTGTTTTTCAATGTTGAGGTTGTTGTTGAATTTGTTGGTGTTTTTCAATGATGAGGTTGTTGTTGTTTTTCAATGTTGAGGTTGTTGAATTTGTGGGTGTTTTTCAATCTTGAGTTTGTTGTTGAATTTGTTGGTGTTTTTCAATGTGGAGGTTGTTGTTGAATTTGTTGGTGTTTTTCAATGTTGAGGTTGTTGTTATTTTTCAATGTTGAGGTTGTTGTTGAGTTTGTTGGTGTTTTTCAATGTTGAGGTTGTTGTTGAATTTGTTGGTGTTTTTCAATGTTGAGGTTGTTTTTGAATTTGTTGGTGTTTTTCAATGTTGAGGTTGTTGTTGTTTTTAAATGTTGAGGTTGTTGTTGAATTTGTTGGTGTTTTTTCAATTTTGAGGTTGTTTGTGTTGTTCAATGTTGAGGTTGATTTTGAATTTGAGGGTGTTTTTCAATGTCGAGGTTGTTGTTGAATTTGTTGGTGTTTTTCAATGTTGAGGTTGTTGTTGTTTTTCAATGTTGAGGTTGTTGTTGAATTTGTTGGTGTTTTTCAATGTTGAGATTGTTGTTGTTTTTCAATGTTGAGGTTGTTGTTGAATTTGTTGGTGTTTTTAAATGTTGAGGTTGTTGTTGAATTTGCTGGTGTTTTGCAATGTTGAGGTTGTTGATGTTTTTCACTGTTGAGGTTGTTGTTGAATTTGTTGGTGTTTTTCAATGTTGAGGTTGTTGTTGTATTTGTTGGTTTTTTTCAATTTCGAGGTTGTTGTTGAATTTGTTGGTGTTTTTCAATGTTGAGGTTGTTGTTGTTTTTCAATGTTGAGGTTGTTGAATTTGTTGGTGTTTTTCAATGTTGAGTTTGTTGTTGTTTTTCAATGTTGAGGTTGTTGTAGAATTTGTTGGTGTTTTTCAATGTTGAGGTTGTTGTTGTTTATCAATGTTGAGGTTGTTGTTGAATTTGTTGGTGTTTTTCAATGTTGAGGTTGTTGTTGTTTTTCAATGTTAAGGTTGTTGTTGAATTTGTTGGTGCTTTTCATTGTTGAGTTTGTTGTTGAATTTGTTGGTGTTTATCAATTTCGAGGTTGTTGTTGAATTTGTTGGTGTTTTTCAATGTTGAGGTTGTTGTTGAATTTGTTGGTGTTTTTCAATGTTGAGGTTGTTGTTGAATTTGTTGGTGTTTTTCAATGTTGAGGTTGTTGTTGTTTTTCAATGTTGAGGTTGTTGTTGAATTTGTTGGTGTTTTTCAATGTTTAGTTTGTTGTTGTTTTTCAATGTTGAGGTTGTTGTTGAATTTGTTGGTGTTTTTCAATGTTGAGGTTGTTGTTGTTTTTCAATGTTGAGGTTGTTGTTGAATTTGTTGTTGTTTTTCAATGTTGAGGTTGTTGGTGTTTTTCAATGTTGAGGTTGTTGTTGAATTTGTTGGTGTTTTTCAATGTTGAGGTTGTTGTTGAATTTGTTGGTGTTTTTCAATGTTGAGGTTGTTGTTGTTTTTCAATGTTGAGGTTGTTGTTGAGTTTGTTGGTGTTTTTCAATGTTGAGGTTGTTGTTGAATTTGTTGGTGTTTTTCAATGTTGAGGGTGTTGTTGAATTTGTTGGTGTTTTTCAATGCTGAGGTTGTTGTTGTTTTTAAATGTTGGGGTTGTTGTTGAATTTGTTTGTGTTTTTCAATTTTGAGGATGTTGTTGTTTTTCAATGTTGAGGTTGTTGTTGAATTTGTTGGTGTTTTTCCATGATGAGGTTGTTGTTGTTTTTCAAAGTTGAGGTTGTTGTTGAATTTGTTGGTGTTTTTCAATGTCGGGGTTGTTGTTGAAATTGTTGGTGTTTTTCTATGTTGAATTTTTTGTTGAATTTGTTGTTGTTTTTCAATGTTGAGGTTGTTGTTGAATTTGTTGGCGTTTTTAAATGTTGAGGTTGTTGTTGAATTTGTTGGTGTTTTCAAAGTTGAGGTTTTTGTTGAATTTGTTGGTGTTTGTCAATGTTGAGGTTGTTGTTGTTTTTCAATGTTGAGGTTGTTGTTGAATTTGATGCTGTTTTTCAATGTCGAGGTTGTTGTTGAATTTGTTGGTGTTTTTCAATGTTGAACTTGTTGTTGAATTTGTTGGTGTTTTTCAATGTTGAGGTTGTTGCTGTTTTTCAATGTTGAGGTTGTTGTTGTATTTGTTGGTGTTTTTCAATGTTGAGATTGTTGTTGTTTTTCAATGTTGAGGTTGTTGTTGAAATTGTTGGCGTTTTTAAATGTTGAGGTTGTTGTTGTATTTGTTGGTGTTTTTCAATGTTGAGGATGTTGTTGTTTTTCAATTTTGAGGTTGTTGTTGAATTTGTTGGTGTTTTTCAATTTCGAGGTTGTTGTTGAATTTGTTGGTGTTTTTCAATGTTGTGGTTGTTGTTCTTTTTGAATGTTGAGGTTATTGTTGAATTTGTTGGTGTTTTTCAATGTTGAGGTTGTTGTTGTTTTTCAATTTTGAGGTTGTTGTTGAATTTGTTGGTGTTTTTCAATGTTGAGTTTGTTGGTGTTTTTCAATGTTGAAGTTGTTGTTGAATTTGTTGGTGTTTTTCAATGTTGAGGTTGTTGTTGTTTTTCAATGATGAGGTTGTTGTTGAAGTTGTTGGTGTTTTTCAATGTTGAGGTTGTTGTTGTTTTTCAATGCTGAGGTTGTTGTTGAATTTGTTGGTGTTTTTCAATGTTGAGGTTGTTGTTGAATTTGTTGGTGTTTTTCAATGTTGAGGTTGTTGTTGTTTTTCAAAGTTGAGGTTGTTGTTGAATTTGTTGGTGTTTTTCAATGTTGAGGTTGTTGTTGTTTTTCAATGTTGAGGTTGTTGTTGAATTTGTTGGTGTTTTTCAATGTCGGGGTTGTTGTTGAAATTGTTGGTGTTTTTCTATGTTGAATTTTTTGTTGAATTTGTTGTTGTTTTTCAATGTTGAGGTTGTTGTTGAATTTGTTGGCGTTTTTAAATGTTGAGGTTGTTGTTGAATTTGTTGGTGTTTTCAAAGTTGAGGTTTTTGTTGAATTTGTTGGTGTTTTTTCAATGTTGAGGTTGTTGTTGTTTTTCAATGTTGAGGTTGTTGTTGAATTTGATGGTGTTTTTCAATGTCGAGGTTGTTGTTGAATTTGTTGGTGTTTTTCAATGTTGAACTTGTTGTTGAATTTGTTGGTGTTTTTCAATGTTGAGGTTGTTGCTGTTTTTCAATGTGAGGTTGTTGTTGTATTTGTTGGTGTTTTTCAATGTTGAGATTGTTGTTGTTTTTCAATGTTGAGGTTGTTGTTGAAATTGTTGGCGTTTTAAATGTTGAGTTTGTTGTTGTATTTGTTGGTGTTTTTCAATGTTGAGGATGTTGTTGTTTTTCAATTTTGAGGTTGTTGTTGAATTTGTTGGTGTTTTTCAATTTCGAGGTTGTTGTTGAATTTGTTGGTGTTTTTCAATGTTGAGGTTGTTGTTGTTTTTGAATGTTGAGGTTATTGTTGAATTTGTTGGTGTTTTTCAAATTTGAGGTTTTTGTTGTTTTTCAATTTTGCGGTTGTTGTTGAATTTGTTGGTGTTTTTCAATGTTGAGTTTGTTGGTGTTTTTCAATGTTGAAGTTGTTGTTGAATTTGTTGGTGTTTTTCAATGTTGAGGTTGTTGTTGTTTTTCAATGTTGAGGTTGTTGTTGAACTTGTTGGTGTTTTTCAATGTTGAGGTTGTTGTTGTTTTTCAATGCTGAGGTTGTTGTTGAATTTGTTGGTGTTTTTCAATGTTGAGGTTGTTGTTGTTTTTCAATGTTGAGGTTGTTGAATTTGTTGGTGTTTTTCAATGTTGAGTTTGTTGTTGTTTTTCAATGTTGAGGTTGTTGTTGAATTTGTTGGTGTTTTTCAATGTTGAGGTTGTTGTTGTTTTTCAATGTTGAGGTTGTTGTTGAATTTGTTGGTGTTTTTCAATGTTGAGGTTGTTGTTGTTTTTCAATGTTGAGGTTGTTGTTGAGTTTGTTGGTGTTTTTCAATGTTGAGGTTGTTGTTGAATTTGTTGGTGTTTTTCAATGATGAGGTTGTTTTTGTTTTTCAATGTTGAGGTTGTTGAATTTGTGGGTGTTTTTCAATCTTGAGTTTGTTGTTGAATTTGTTGGTGTTTTTCAATGTGGAGGTTGTTGTTGAATTTGTTGGTGTTTTTCAATGTTGAGGTTGTTGTTATTTTTCAATGTTGAGGTTGTTGTTGAGTTTGTTGGTGTTTTTCAATGTTGAGGTTGTTGTTGAATTTGTTGGTGTTTTTCAATGTTGAGGTTGTTTTTGAATTTGTTGGTGTTTTTCAATGTTGAGGTTGTTGTTGTTTTTAAATGTTGAGGTTGTTGTTGAATTTGTTGGTGTTTTTTCAATTTTGAGGTTGTTTGTGTTGTTCAATGTTGAGGTTGATTTTGAATTTGAGGGTGTTTTTCAATGTCGAGGTTGTTGTTGAATTTGTTGGTGTTTTTCAATGTTGAGGTTGTTGTTGTTTTTCAATGTTGAGGTTGTTGTTGAATTTGTTGGTGTTTTTCAATGTTGAGATTGTTGTTGTTTTTCAATGTTGAGGTTGTTGTTGAATTTGTTGGTGTTTTTAAATGTTGAGGTTGTTGTTGAATTTGCTGGTGTTTTGCAATGTTGAGGTTGTTGATGTTTTTCACTGTTGAGGTTGTTGTTGAATTTGTTGGTGTTTTTCAATGTTGAGGTTGTTGTTGTATTTGTTGGTTTTTTTCAATTTCGAGGTTGTTGTTGAATTTGTTGGTGTTTTTCAATGTTGAAGTTGTTGTTGAAATTGTTGGTGTTTTTCAATGTTGAGGTTGTTGTTGTTTTTCAATGTTGAGGTTGTTGTTGAATTTGTTGGCGTTTTTCAATGTTGAGGTTGTTGTTGTTTTTCAATGCTGAGGTTGTTGTTGAATTTGTTGGTGTTTTTCAATGTTGAGGTTGTTGTTGAATTTGTTGGTGTTGTTCAATGTTGAGGTTGTTGTTGTTTTTCAATGTTAAGGTTGTTGTTGAATTTGTTGGTGTTTTTCAATGTTTAGGTTGTTGTTGTTTTTCAATGTTGAGGTTGTTGTTGAATTTGTTGGTGTTTTTCAATGTTGAGGTTGTTGTTGAATTTGTTGGTGTTTTTTAATGTTGAGGTTGTTGTTGTTTTTCAATGTTGAGGTTGTTGTTGAGTTTGTTGGTGTTTTTCAATGTTGAGGTTGTTGTTGAATTTGTTGGTGTTTTTCAATGTTGAGGTTGTTGTTGAATTTGTTGGTGTTTTTCAATGCTGAGGTTGTTGTTGTTTTTAAATGTTGGGGTTGTTATTGAATTTGTTGGTGTTTTTCAATTTTGAGGATGTTGTTGTTTTTCAATGTTGAGGTTGTTGTTGAATTTGTTGCTGTTTTTCAATGTTGAGGTTGTTTTTGAATTTGTTGGTGTTTTTCAATGTTGAGGTTGTTGTTGTTTTTAAATGTTGAGGTTGTTGTTGAATTTGTTGGTGTTTTTTCAATTTTGAGGTTGTTTGTGTTGTTCAATGTTGAGGTTGATTTTGAATTTGAGGGTGTTTTTCAATGTCGAGGTTGTTGTTGAATTTGTTGGTGTTTTTCAATGTTGAGGTTGTTTTTGTTTTTCAATGTTGAGGTTGTTGTTGAATTTGTTGGTGTTTTTCAATGTTGAGTTTGTTGGTGTTTTTCAATGTTGAAGTTGTTGTTGAATTTGTTGGTGTTTTTCAATGTTGAGGTTGTTGTTGTTTTTCAATGTTGAGGTTGTTGTTGAAGTTGTTGGTGTTTTTCAATGTTGAGGTTGTTGTTGTTTTTCAATGCTGAGGTTGTTGTTGAATTTGTTGGTGTTTTTCAATGTTGAGGTTGTTGTTGTTTTTCAATGTTGAGGTTGTTGAATTTGTTGGTGTTTTTCAATGTTGAGTTTGTTGTTGTTTTTCAATGTTGAGGTTGTTGTTGAATTTGTTGTTGTTTTTCAATGTTGAGGTTGTTGTTGTTTTTCAATGTTGAGGTTGTTGTTGAATTTGTTGGTGTTTTTCAATGTTGAGGTTGTTGTTGTTTTTCAATGTTGAGGTTGTTGTTGAGTTTGTTGGTGTTTTTCAATGTTGAGGTTGTTGTTGAATTTGTTGGTGTTTTTCAATGATGAGGTTGTTGTTGTTTTTCAATGTTGAGGTTGTTGAATTTGTGGGTGTTTTTCAATCTTGAGTTTGTTGTTGAATTTGTTGGTGTTTTTCAATGTGGAGGTTGTTGTTGAATTTGTTGGTGTTTTTCAATGTTGAGGTTGTTGTTATTTTTCAATGTTGAGGTTGTTGTTGAGTTTGTTGGTGTTTTTCAATGTTGAGGTTGTTGTTGAATTTGTTGGTGTTTTTCAATGTTGAGGTTGTTTTTGAATTTGTTGGTGTTTTTCAATGTTGAGGTTGTTGTTGTTTTTAAATGTTGAGGTTGTTGTTGAATTTGTTGGTGTTTTTTCAATTTTGAGGTTGTTTGTGTTGTTCAATGTTGAGGTTGATTTTGAATTTGAGGGTGTTTTTCAATGTCGAGGTTGTTGTTGAATTTGTTGGTGTTTTTCAATGTTGAGGTTGTTGTTGTTTTTCAATGTTGAGGTTGTTGTTGAATTTATTGGTGTTTTTCAATGTTGAGATTGTTGTTGTTTTTCAATGTTGAGGTTGTTGTTGAATTTGTTGGTGTTTTTAAATGTTGAGGTTGTTGTTGAATTTGCTGGTGTTTTGCAATGTTGAGGTTGTTGATGTTTTTCACTGTTGAGGTTGTTGTTGAATTTGTTGGTGTTTTTCAATGTTGAGGTTGTTGTTGTATTTGTTGGTTTTTTTCAATTTCGAGGTTGTTGTTGAATTTGTTGGTGTTTTTCAATGTTGAAGTTGTTGTTGAAATTGTTGGTGTTTTTCAATGTTGAGGTTGTTGTTGTTTTTCAATGTTGAGGTTGTTGTTGAATTTGTTGGCGTTTTTCAATGTTGAGGTTGTTGTTGTTTTTCAATGCTGAGGTTGTTGTTGAATTTGTTGGTGTTTTTCAATGTTGAGGTTGTTGTTGAATTTGTTGGTGTTGTTCAATGTTGAGGTTGTTGTTGTTTTTCAATGTTAAGGTTGTTGTTGAATTTGTTGGTGTTTTTCAATGTTTAGGTTGTTGTTGTTTTTCAATGTTGAGGTTGTTGTTGAATTTGTTGGTGTTTTTCAATGTTGAGGTTGTTGTTGAATTTGTTGGTGTTTTTTAATGTTGAGGTTGTTGTTGTTTTTCAATGTTGAGGTTGTTGTTGAGTTTGTTGGTGTTTTTCAATGTTGAGGTTGTTGTTGAATTTGTTGGTGTTTTTCAATGTTGAGGTTGTTGTTGAATTTGTTGGTGTTTTTCAATGCTGAGGTTGTTGTTGTTTTTAAATGTTGGGGTTGTTATTGAATTTGTTGGTGTTTTTTCAATTTTGAGGATGTTGTTGTTTTTCAATGTTGAGGTTGTTGTTGAATTTGTTGGTGTTTTTCAATGTTGAGGTTGTTTTTGAATTTGTTGGTGTTTTTCAATGTTGAGGTTGTTGTTGTTTTTAAATGTTGAGGTTGTTGTTGAATTTGTTGGTGTTTTTTCAATTTTGAGGTTGTTTGTGTTGTTCAATGTTGTGGTTGATTTTGAATTTGAGGGTGTTTTTCAATGTCGAGGTTGTTGTTGAATTTGTTGGTGTTTTTCAATGTTGAGGTTGTTTTTGTTTTTCAATGTTGAGGTTGTTGTTGAATTTGTTGGTGTTTTTCAATGTTGAGATTGTTGTTGTTTTTCAATGTTGAGGTTGTTGTTGAATTTGTTGGTGTTTTTAAATGTTGAGGTTGTTGTTGAATTTGCTGGTGTTTTGCAATGTTGAGGTTGTTGTTGTTTTTCACTGTTGAGGTTGTTGTTGAATTTGTTGGTGTTTTTCAATGTTGAGGTTGTTGTTGTTTTTCAATGTTGAGGTTGTTGTTGTATTTGTTGGTTATTATCAATTTCGAGGTTGTTGTTGAATTTGTTGGTGTTGTTCAATGTTGAAGTTGTTGTTGAAATTGTTGGTGTTTTTCAATGTTGAGGTTGTTGTTGTTTTTCAATGTTGAGGTTGTTGTTGAATTTGTTGGCGTTTTTCAATGTTGAGGTTGTTGTTGTTTTTCAATGCTGAGGTTGTTGTTGAATTTGTTGGTGTTTTTCAATGTTGAGGTTGTTGTTGAATTTGTTGGTGTTGTTCAATGTTGAGGTTGTTGTTGTTTTTCAATGTTAAGGTTGTTGTTGAATTTGTTGGTGTTTTTCAATGTTTAGGTTGTTGTTGTTTTTCAATGTTGAGGTTGTTGTTGAATTTGTTGGTGTTTTTCAATGTTGAGGTTGTTGTTGAATTTGTTGGTGTTTTTTAATGTTGAGGTTGTTGTTGTTTTTCAATGTTGAGGTTGTTGTTGAGTTTGTTGGTGTTTTTCAAAGTTGAGGTTGTTGTTGAATTTGTTGGTGTTTTTCAATGTTGAGGTGTTGTTGAATTTGTTGGTGTTTTTCAATGCTGAGGTTGTTGTTGTTTTTAAATGTTGGGGTTGTTATTGAATTTGTTGGTGTTTTTCAATTTTGAGGATGTTGTTGTTTTTCAATGTTGAGGTTGTTGTTGAATTTGTTGGTGTTTTTCCATGATGAGGTTGTTCTTGTTTTTCAAAGTTGAGGTTGTTGTTGAATTTGTTGGTGTTTTTCAATGTCGGGGTTGTTGTTGAATTTGTTGGTGTTTTTCTATGTTGAATTTTTTGTTGAATTTGTTGGTGTTTTTTCAATGTTGAGGTTTTGTTTTTCAATGTTGAGGTTGTTGTTGAATTTGTTGGCGTTTTTAAATGTTGAGGTTGTTGTTGAATTTGTTGGTGTTTTCAAAGTTGAGGTTTTTGTTGAATTTGTTGGTGTTTTTCAATGTTGAGTTTGTTGTTGTTTTTCAAAGTTGAGGTTGTTGTTGAATTTGATGGTGTTTTTCAATGTCGAGGTTCTTGTTGAATTTGTTGCTGTTTTTCAATGTTGAACTTGTTGTTGAATTTGTTGGTGTTTTTCAATGTTGAGGTTGTTGCTGTTTTTCAATGTTGAGGTTGTTGTTGAATTTGTTGGTGTTTTTCAATGTTGAGATTGTTGTTGTTTTTCAATGTTGAGGTTGTTGTTGAAATTGTTGGCGTTTTTAAATGTTGAGGTTGTTGTTGAATTTGTTGGTGTTTTTCAATGTTGAGGATGTTGTTGTTTTTCAATTTTGAGGTTGTTGTTGAATTTGTTGGTGTTTTTTCAATGTTGAGGTTGTTGTTGAATTTGTTGGTGTTTTTCAATGTCGAGGTTGTTGTTGTTTTTGAATGTTGAGGTTATTGTTGAATTTGTTGGTGTTTTTCAATGTTGACGTTGTTGTTGTTTTTCAATGTTGAGGTGGTTGTTGAATTTGTTGGTGTTTTTCAATGTTGAGTTTGTTGGTGTTTTTCAATGTTGAAGTTGTTGTTGAATTTGTTGGTGTTTTTCAATGTTGAGGTTGTTGTTGTTTTTCAATGTTGAGGTTGTTGTTGAATTTGTTGGTGTTTTTCAATGTTGAGGTTGTTGTTGTTTTTCAATGCTGAGGTTGTTGTTGAATTTGTTGGTGTTTTTCAATGTTGAGGTTGTTGTTGTTTTTGAATGTTGAGGTTATTGTTGAATTTGTTGGTGTTTTTCAATTTTGAGGTTTTTGTTGTTTTTCAATTTTGAGGTTGTTGTTGAATTTGTTGGTGTTTTTCAATGTTGAGTTTGTTGGTGTTTTTCAATGTTGAAGTTGTTGTTGAATTTGTTGGTGTTTTTCAATGTTGAGGTTGTTGTTGTTTTTCAATGTTGAGGTTGTTGTTGAAGTTGTTGGTGTTTTTCAATGTTGAGGTTGTTGTTGTTTTTCAATGCTGAGGTTGTTGTTGAATTTGTTGGTGTTTTTCAATGTTGAGGTTGTTGTTGAATTTGTTGGTGTTTTTCAATGTTGAGGTTGTTGTTGTTTTTCAATGTTGAGGTTGTTGTTGAATTTGTTGGTGTTTTTCCATGTTGAGGTTGTTGTTGTTTTTCAATGTTGAGGTTGTTGTTGAATTTGTTGGTGTTTTTCAATTTCGAGGTTGTTGTTGAATTTGTTGGTGTTTTTCAATGTTGAGGTTGTTGTTGTTTTTGAATGTTGAGGTTATTTTGTGAATTTGTTGTTGTTTTTCAATGTTGAGGTTGCTGTTGTTTTTCAATGTTGAGGTTGTTGAATTTGTTGGTGTTTTTCAATGTTGAGTTTGTTGCTGTTTTTCAATGTTGAGGTTGTTGTTGAATTTGTTGGTGTTTTTCAATGTTGAGGTTGTTGTTGTTTTTCAATGTTGAGGTTGTTGTTGAATTTGTTGGTGTTTTTCAATGTTGTGGTTGTTGTTGTTTTTCAATGTTGAGGTTGTTGTTGAATTTGTTGGTGTTTTTCAATGTTGAGGTTGTTGTTGAATTTGTTGGTGTTTTTCAATGATGAGGTTGTTGTTGTTTTTCAATGTTGAGGTTGTTGAATTTGTGGGTGTTTTTCAATCTTGAGTTTGTTGTTGAATTTGTTGGTGTTTTTCAATGTTGAGGTTGTTGTTGAATTTGTTGGTGTTTTTCAATGTTGAGGTTGTTGTTATTTTTCAATGTTGAGGTTCTTGTTGAGTTTGTTGGTGTTTTTTCAATGTTGAGGTTGTTGTTGAATTTGTTGGTGTTTTTCAATGTTGAGGTTGTTTTTGAATTTGTTGGTGTTTTTCAATGTTGAGGTTGTTGTTGTTTTTAAATGTTGAGGTTGTTGTTGAATTTGTTGGTGTTTTTTCAATTTTGAGGTTGTTGGTGTTGTTCAATGTTGAGGTTGATTTTGAATTTGAGGGTGTTTTTCAATGTCGAGGTTGTTGTTGAATTTGTTGGTGTTTTTCAATGTTGAGGTTGTTGTTGTTTTTCAATGTTGAGGTTGTTGTTGAATTTGTTGGTGTTTTTCAATGTTGAGATTGTTGTTGTTTTTCAATGTTGAGGTTGTTGTTGAATTTGATGGTGTTTTTAAATGTTGAGGTTGTTGTTGAATTTGCTGGTGTTTTGCAATGTTGAGGTTGTTGTTGTTTTCAACTGTTGAGGTTGTTGTTGACTTTGTTGGTGTTTTTCAATGTTGAGGTTGTTGTTGTTTTTCAATGTTGAGGTTGTTGTTGTATTTGTTGGTTTTTTTCAATTTCGAGGTTGTTGTTGAATTTGTTGGTGTTTTTCAATGTTGAAGTTGTTCTTGAAATTGTTGGTGTTTTTCAATGTTGAGGTTGTTGTTGTTTTTCAATGTTGAGGTTGTTGTTGAATTTGTTGGCGTTTTTCAATGTTGAGGTTGTTGTTGTTTTTCAATGCTGAGGTTGTTGTTGAATTTGTTGGTGTTTTTCAATGTTGAGGTTGTTGTTGAATTTTTTGGTGTTGTTCAATGTTGAGGTTGTTGTTGTTTTTCAATGTTAAGGTTGTTGTTGAATTTGTTGGTGTTTTTCAATGTTTAGGTTGTTGTTGTTTTTCAATGTTGAGGTTGTTGTTGAATTTGTTGGTGTTTTTCAATGTTGAGGTTGTTGTTGAATTTGTTGGTGTTTTTCAATGTTGAGGTTGTTGTTGTTTTTCAATGTTGAGGTTGTTGTTGAGTTTGTTGGTGTTTTTCAATGTTGAGGTTGTTGTTGAATTTGTTGGTGTTTTTCAATGTTGAGGTTGTTGTTGAATTTGTTGGTGTTTTTCAATGCTGAGGTTGTTGTTGTTTTTAAATGTTGGGGTTGTTATTGAATTTGTTGGTGTTTTTCAATTTTGAGGATGTTGTTGTTTTTCAATGTTGAGGTTGTTGTTGAATTTGTTGGTGTTTTTCCATGATGAGGTTGTTCTTGTTTTTCAAAGTTGAGGTTGTTGTTGAATTTGTTGGTGTTTTTCAATGTCGGGGTTGTTGTTGAATTTGTTGGTGTTTTTCTATGTTGAATTTTTTGTTGAATTTGTTGGTGTTTTTCAATGTTGAGGTTGTTGTTTTTCAATGTTGAGGTTGTTGTTGAATTTGTTGGTGTTTTTAAATGTTGAGGTTGTTGTTGAATTTGTTGGTGTTTTCAAAGTTGAGGTTTTTGTTGAATTTGTTGGTGTTTTTCAATGTTGAGTTTGTTGTTGTTTTTCAATGTTGAGGTTGTTGTTGAATTTGATGGTGTTTTTCAATGTCGAGGTTGTTGTTGAATTTGTTGGTGTTTTTCAATGTTGAACTTGTTGTTGAATTTGTTGGTGTTTTTCAATGTTGAAGTTGTTGCTGTTTTTCTATGTTGAGGTTGTTGTTGAATTTGTTGGTGTTTTTCAATGTTGAGATTGTTGTTGTTTTTCAATGTTGAGGTTGTTGTTGAAATTGTTGGCGTTTTTAAATGTTGAGGTTGTTGTTGAATTTGTTGGTGTTTTTCAATGTTGAGGATGTTGTTGTTTTTCAATTTTGAGGTTGTTGTTGAATTTGTTGGTGTTTTTCAATGTTGAGGTTGTTGTTGAATTTGTTGGTGTTTTTCAATGTTGAGGTTGTTGTTGTTTTTGAATGTTGAGGTTATTGTTGAATTTGTTGGTGTTTTTCAATGTTGACGTTGTTGTTGTTTTTCAATGTTGAGGTTGTTGTTGAATTTGTTGGTGTTTTTCAATGTTGATTTTGTTGGTGTTTTTCAATGTTGAAGTTGTTGTTGAATTTGTTGGTGTTTTTCAATGTTGAGGTTGTTGTTGTTTTTCAATGTTGAGGTTGTTGTTGAATTTGTTGGTGTTTTTCAATGTTGAGGTTGTTGTTGTTTTTCAATGCTGAGGTTGTTGTTGAATTTGTTGGTGTTTTTCAATGTTGAGGTTGTTGTTGAATTTGTTGGTGTTTTTCAATGTTGAGGTTGTTGTTGTTTTTCAATGTTGAGGTTGTTGTTGAATTTGTTGGTGTTTTTCAATGTTGAGGTTGTTGTTGTTTTTCAATGTTGAGGTTGTTGTTGAATTTGTTGGTGTTTTTCAATTTCGAGGTTGTTGTTGAATTTGTTGGTGTTTTTCAATGTTGAGGTTGTTGTTGTTTTTGAATGTTGAGGTTATTGTTGAATTTGTTGGTGTTTTCAATGTTGAGGTTGTTGTTGTTTTTCAATGTTGAGGTTGTTGATGAATTTTTTGGTGTTTTTCAATGTTGAGTTTGTTGTTGTTTTTCAATGTTGAGGTTGTTGTTGAATTTGTTGGTGTTTTTCAATGTTGAGGTTGTTGTTGTTTTTCAATGTTGAGGTTGTTGTTGAATTTGTTGGTGTTTTTCAATGTTGAGGTTGTTGTTGTTTTTCAATGTTGAGGTTGTTGTTGAATTTGTTGGTGTTTTTCAATGTTGAGGTTGTTGTTGAATTTGTTGGTGTTTTTCAATGTTGAGGTTGTTGAATTTGTTGGTGTTTTTCAATGTTGAGTTTGTTGTTGTTTTTCAATGTTGAGGTTGTTGTAGAATTTGTTGGTGTTTTTCAATGTTGAGGTTGTTGTTGTTTTTCAATGTTGAGGTTGTTGTTGAATTTGTTGGTGTTTTTCAATGTTGAGGTTGTTGTTGTTTTTCAATGTTGAGGTTGTTGTTGAATTTGTTGGTGCTTTTCAACGTTGAGGTTGTTGTTGAATTTGTTGGTGTTTTTCAATGTTGAGGTTGTTGTTGTTTTTCAATGTTGAGGTTGTTGTTGAATTTGTTGGTGTTTTTCATTGTTGAGTTTGTTGTTGAATTTGTTGGTGTTTTTCAATTTCGAGGTTGTCGTTGAATTTGTTAGTGTTTTTCAATGTTGAGGTTGTTGTTTAATTTGTTGGTGTTTTTCAATGTTGAGGTTGTTGTTGAATTTGTTGGTGTTTTTCAATGTTGAGGTTGTTGTTGTTTTTCAATGTTGTGGTTGTTGTTGAATTTGTTGGTGTTTTTCAATGTTTAGTTTGTTGTTGTTTTTCAATGTTGAGGTTGTTGTTGAATTTGTTGGTGTTTTTCAATGTTGAGGTTGTTGTTGTTTTTCAATGTTGAGGTTGTTGTTGAATTTGTTGGTGTTTTTCAATGTTGAGGTTGTTGGTGTTTTTCAATGTTGTGGTTGTTGTTGAATTTGTTGGTGTTTTTCAATGTTGAGGTTGTTGTTGAATTTGTTGGTGTTTTTCAATGTTGAGGTTGTTGTTGTTTTTCAATGTTGAGGTTGTTGTTGAGTTTGTTGGTGTTTTTCAATGTTGAGGTTGTTGTTGAATTTGTTGGTGTTTTTCAATGTTGAGGTTGTTGTTGAATTTGTGGGTGTTTTTCAATGCTGAGGTTGTTGTTGTTTTTAAATGTTGGGGTTGTTGTTGAATTTGTTTGTGTTTTTCAATTTTGAGGATGTTGTTGTTTTTCAATGTTGAGGTTGTTGTTGAATTTGTTGGTGTTTTTCCATGATGAGGTTGTTGTTGTTTTTCAAAGTTGAGGTTGTTGTTGAATTTGTTGGTGTTTTTCAATGTCGGGGTTGTTGTTGAAATTGTTGGTGTTTTTCTATTTTGAATTTTTTGTTGAATTTGTTGTTGTTTTTCAATGTTGAGGTTGTTGTTGAATTTGTTGGCGTTTTTAAATGTTGAGGTTGTTGTTGAATTTGTTGGTGTTTTCAAAGTTGAGGTTTTTGTTGAATTTGTTGGTGTTTTTCAATGTTGAGGTTGTTGTTGTTTTTCAATGTTGAGGTTGTTGTTGAATTTGATGGTGTTTTTCAATGTCGAGGTTGTTGTTGAATTTGTTGGTGTTTTTCAATGTTGAACTTGTTGTTTAATTTGTTGGTGTTTTTCAATGTTGAGGTTGTTGCTGTTTTTCAATGTTGAGGTTGTTGTTGTATTTGTTGGTGTTTTTCAATGTTGAGATTGTTGTTGTTTTTCAATGTTGAGGTTGTTGTTGAAATTGTTGGCGTTTTTAAATGTTGAGGTTGTTGTTGTATTTGTTGGTGTTTTTCAATGTTGAGGATGTTGTTGTTTTTCAATTTTGAGGTTGTCGTTGAATTTGTTGGTGTTTTTCAATTTCGAGGTTGTTGTTGAATTTGTTGGTGTTTTTCAATGTTGAGGTTGTTGGTGTTTTTCAATGTTGAAGTTGTTGTTGAATTTGTTGGTGTTTTACAATGTTGAGGTTGTTGTTGTTTTTCAATGTTGAGGTTGTTGTTGAAGTTGTTGGTGTTTTTCAATGTTGAGGTTGTTGTTGTTTTTCAATGCTGAGGTTGTTGTTGAATTTGTTGGTGTTTTTCAATGTTGACGTTGTTGTTGAATTTGTTGGTGTTTTTCAATGTTGAGGTTGTTGTTGTTTTTCAATGTTGAGGTTGTTGTTAAATTTGTTGGTGTTTCTCACTGTTGAGGTTGTTGTTGTTTTTCAATGTTGAGGTTGTTGTTGAATTTGTTGGTGTTTTTCAATGTCGGGGTTGTTGTTGAAATTGTTGGTGTTTTTCTATGTTGAATTTTTTGTTGAATTTGTTGTTGTTTTTCAATGTTGAGGTTGTTGTTGAATTTGTTGGCGTTTTTAAATGTTGAGGTTGTTTTTGAATTTGTTGGTGTTTTCAAAGTTGAGGTTTTTGTTGAATTTGTTGGTGTTTTTCAATGTTGAGGTTGTTGTTGTTTTTCAATGTTGAGGTTGTTGTTGAATTTGATGGTGTTTTTCAATGTCGAGGTTGTTGTTGAATTTGTTGGTGTTTTTCAGTGTTGAACTTGTTGTTGAATTTGTTGGTGTTTTTCAATGTTGAGGTTGTTGCTGTTTTTCAATGTTGAGGTTGTTGTTGTATTTGTTGGTGTTTTTCAATGTTGAGATTGTTGTTGTTTTTCAATGTTGAGGTTGTTGTTGAAATTGCTGGCGTTTTTAAATGTTGAGGTTGTTGTTGTATTTGTTGGTGTTTTTCAATGTTGAGGATGTTGTTGTTTTTCAATTTTGAGGTTGTTGTTGAATTTGTTGGTGTTTATCAATTTCGAAGTTGTTGTTGAATTTGTTGGTGTTTTTCAATGTTGAGGTTGTTGTTGTTTTTGAATGTTGAGGTTATTGTTGAATTTGTTGGTGTTTTTCAATGTTGAGGTTGTTGTTTTTCAATGTTGAGGTTGTTGTTGAATTTGTTGGTGTTTTTCAATGTTGAGGTTGTTGTTGTTTTTCAATGCTGAGGTTGTTGTTGAATTTGTTGGTGTTTTTCAATGTTGAGGTTGTTGTTGAATTTGTTGGTGTTTTTCAATGTTGAGGTTGTTGTTGTTTTTCAATGTTGAGGTTGTTGTTGAATTTGTTGGTGTTTTTCAAGGTTGAGGTTGTTGTTGTTTTTCAATGTTGAGGTTGTTGTTGAATTTGTTGGTGTTTTTCAATTTCGAGGTTGTTGTTGAATTTGTTGGTGTTTTTCAATGTTGAGGTTGTTGTTGTTTTTGAATGTTGAGGTTATTGTTGAATTTGTTGGTGTTTTCAATGTTGAGGTTGTTGTTGTTTTTCAATGTTGAGGTTGTTGTTGAATTTTTTGGTGTTTTTCAATGTTGAGTTTGTTGTTGTTTTTCAATGTTGAGGTTGTTGTTGAATTTGTTGGTGTTTTTCAATGTTGAGGTTGTTGTTGTTTTTCAATGTTGAGGTTGTTGTTGAATTTGTTGGTGTTTTTCAATGTTGAGGTTGTTGTTGTTTTTCAATGTTGAGGTTGTTGTTGAATTTGTTGGTGTTTTTCAATGTTGAGGTTGTTGTTGAATTTGTTGGTGTTTTTCAATGATGAGGTTGTTGTTGTTTTTCAATGTTGAGGTTGTTGAATTTGTTGGTGTTTTTCAATGTTGAGTTTGTTGTTGTTTTTCAATGTTGAGGTTGTTGTAGAATTTGTTGGTGTTTTTCAATGTTGAGGTTGTTGTTGTTTTTCAATGTTGAGGTTGTTGTTGAATTTGTTGGTGTTTTTCAATGTTGAGGTTGTTGTTGTTTTTCAATGTTGAGGTTGTTGTTGAATTTGTTGGTGCTTTTCAACGTTGAGGTTGTTGTTGAATTTGTTGGTGTTTTTCAATGTTGAGGTTGTTGTTGTTTTTCAATGTTGAGGTTGTTGTTGAATTTGTTGGTGTTTTTCATTGTTGAGTTTGTTGTTGAATTTGTTGGTGTTTTTCAATTTCGAGGTTGTCGTTGAATTTGTTGGTGTTTTTCAATGTTGAGGTTGTTATTGAATTTGTTGGTGTTTTTCAATGTAGAGGTTGTTGTTGAATTTGTTGGTGTTTTTCAATGTTGAGGTTGTTGTTGTTTTTCAATGTTGAGGTTGTTGTTGAATATGTTGGTGTTTTTCAATGTTTAGTTTGTTGTTGTTTTTCAATGTTGAGGTTGTTGTTGAATTTGTTGGTGTTTTTCAATGTTGAGGTTGTTGTTGTTTTTCAATGTTGAGGTTGTTGTTGAATTTGTTGGTGTTTTTCAATGTTGAGGTTGTTGTTGAATTTGTTGGTGTTTTTCAATGCTGAGGTTGTTGTTGTTTTTAAATGTTGGGGTTGTTGTTGAATTTGTTTGTGTTTTTCAATTTTGAGGATGTTGTTGTTTTTCAATGTTGAGGTTGTTGTTGAATTTGTTGGTGTTTTTCCATGATGAGGTTGTTGTTGTTTTTCAAAGTTGAGGTTGTTGTTGAATTTGTTGGTGTTTTTCAATGTCGGGGTTGTTGTTGAAATTGTTGGTGTTTTTCTATTTTGAATTTTTTGTTGAATTTGTTGTTGTTTTTCAATGTTGAGGTTGTTGTTGAATTTGTTGGCGTTTTTAAATGTTGAGGTTGTTGTTGAATTTGTTGGTGTTTTCAAAGTTGAGGTTTTTGTTGAATTTGTTGGTGTTTTTCAATGTTGAGGTTGTTGTTGTTTTTCAATGTTGAGGTTGTTGTTGAATTTGATGGTGTTTTTCAATGTCGAGGTTGTTGTTGAATTTGTTGGTGTTTTTCAATTTTGAACTTGTTGTTTAATTTGTTGGTGTTTTTCAATGTTGAGGTTGTTGCTGTTTTTCAATGTTGAGGTTGTTGTTGTATTTGTTGGTGTTTTTCAATGTTGAGATTGTTGTTGTTTTTCAATGTTGAGGTTGTTGTTGAAATTGTTGGCGTTGTTAAATGTCGAGGTTGTTGTTGTATTTGTTGGTGTTTTTCAATGTTGAGGATGTTGTTGTTTTTCAATTTTGAGGTTGTTGTTGAATTTGTTGGTGTTTTTCAATTTCGAGGTTGTTGTTGAATTTGTTGGTGTTTTTCAATGTTGAGGTTGTTGGTGTTTTTCAATGTTGAAGTTGTTGTTGAATTTGTTGGTGTTTTTCAATGTTGAGGTTGTTGTTGTTTTTCAATGTTGAGGTTGTTGTTGAAGTTGTTGGTGTTTTTCAATGTTGAGGTTGTTGTTGTTTTTCAATGCTGAGGTTGTTGTTGAATTTGTTGGTGTTTTTCAATGTTGACGTTGTTGTTGAATTTGTTGGTGTTTTTCAATGTTGAGGTTGTTGTTGTTTTTCAATGTTGAGGTTGTTGTTGAATTTGTTGGTGTTTCTCAATGTTGAGGTTGTTGTTGTTTTTCAATGTTGAGGTTGTTGTTGAATTTGTTGGTGTTTTTCAATGTCGGGGTTGTTGTTGAAATTGTTGGTGTTTTTCTATGTTGAATTTTTTGTTGAATTTGTTGCTGTTTTTCAATGTTGAGGTTGTTGTTGAATTTGTTGGCGTTTTTAAATGTTGAGGTTGTTTTTGAATTTGTTGGTGTTTTCAAAGTTGAGGTTTTTGTTGAATTTGTTGGTGTTTTTCAATGTTGAGGTTGTTGTTGTTTTTCAATGTTGAGGTTGTTGTTGAATTTGATGGTGTTTTTCAATGTCGAGGTTGTTGTTGAATTTGTTGGTGTTTTTCAATGTTGAACTTGTTGTTGAATTTGTTGGTGTTTTTCAATGTTGAGGTTGTTGCTGTTTTTCAATGTTGAGGTTGTTGTTGTATTTGTTGGTGTTTTTCAATGTTGAGATTGTTGTTGTTTTTCAATGTTGAGGTTGTTGTTGAAATTGTTGGCGTTTTTAAATGTTGAGGTTGTTGTTGAATTTGTTGGTGTTTTTCAATGTTGAGTTTGTTGGTGTTTTTCAATGTTGAAGTTGTTGTTGAATTTGTTGGTGTTTTTTATGTTGAGGTTGTTGTTGTTTTTCTATGTTGAGGTTGTTGGTGAATTTGTTGGTGTTTTTCAATGTTGAAGTTGTTGTTGTTTTTCAATGTTGAGGTTGTTGTTGAACTTGTTGGTGTTTTTAAATGTTGAGGTTGTTGTTGAATTTGTTGGTGTTTTTCAATGTTGAGGTTGCTGTTGTTTTTCAATGCTGAGGTTGTTGTTGAATTTGTTGGTGTTTTTCAATGTTGAGGTTGTTGTTGTTTTTTCAATGTTGAGGTTGTTGTTGAATTTGTTGGTGTTTTTCAATTTCGAGGTTGTTGCTCAATTTGATGGTGTTTTTCAATGTTGAAGTTGTTGTTGAATTTGTTGGTGTTTTTCAATGTTGAGGTTGTTGTTGTTTTTCAATCTCGAGGTTGTTGTTGTATTTGTTGGTGTTTTTCAATGTTGAGGTTGTTGCAGTTTTTCAATGTTGAGGTTGTTGTTGAATTTGTTGGTGTTTTTCAATGTTGAGGTTGTTGTTGAATTTGTTGATGTTTTTAAATGTTAAGGTTGTTGTTGAATTTGTTGGTGTTTTTCAATGTTCAGGTTGTTGTTTTTATTGTTGAGGTTGTTGTTGAATTTGTTGGTGTTTTTCAATGTTGAGGTTGTTGTTGTTGTTCAATGTGGAGGTTGTTGTTGAACTTGTTGGTGTTTTTAAATGTCGAGGTTGTTGTTGAATTTCTTGGTGTTTTTCAATGTTGAGGTTGTTGTTGTTTTTCAATGTTGAGGTTGTTGTTGTTTTTCAATGTTGAGGTTGTTGTTATTTTTCAATGTTGAGGTGATTGTTGAATTTGTTGGTGTTTTTCAATGTTGAGGTTGTTGTTGAATTTGTTGGTGTTTTTCAATGTTGAGGTTGTTGTTGTTTTTCAATGCTGAGGTTGTTGTTGAATTTGTTGTTGTTTTTCAATGTTGAGGTTGTTGTTGAATTTGTTGTTGTTTTTCAATGTTGAGGTTGTTGTTGTTTTTCAATGTTGAGGTTGTTGTTGAATTTGTTGGTGTTTTTCAATGTTGGGGTTGTTGTTGTTTTTCAATGTTGAGGTTGTTGTTGAATTTGTTGGTGTTTTTCAATTTCGAGGTTGTTGTTGAATTTGTTGGTGTTTTTCAATGTTGAAGTTGTTGTTGAATTTGTTGGTGTTTTTCAATGTTGAGGTTGTTGTTGTTTTTCAATGTTGAGGTTGTTGTTGAATTTGTTGGTGTTTTTCAATTTCGAGGTTGTTGTTTTTCAATGTTGAGGTTGTTGTTGTTTTTCAATGTTGAGGTTGTTGTTCAATTTGTTGGTGTTTTTCAATGTTGAGGTTGTTGTTGTTTTTCAATGTTGAGGTTCTTGTTGTATTTGTTGGTGTTTTTCAATGTTGAGGTTGTTGTAGTTTTTCAATCTTGAGGTTGTTGTTGAATTTGTTGGTGTTTTTCAATGTCGAGGTTGTTGTTGAATTTGTTGGTGTTTTTCAATGTTGAGGTTGTTGTTGAATTTGTTGGTGTTTTTAAATTTTCGAGGTTGTTGTTGAATTTGTTGCTGTTTTTCAATGTTGAGGTTGTTGTTGTTTTTCAATGTTGAGGTTGTTGTTGAATTTGTTGTTGTTTTTCAATGTTGAGGTTGTTGTTGTTTTTCAATGTTGAGGTTGTTTTTGAATTTGTTGGTGTTTTTCAATTTCGAGGTTGTTGCTGAATTTGATGGTGTTTTTCAATGTTGAAGTTGTTGTTGAATTTCTTGGTGTTTTTCAATGTTGAGGTTGTTGTTGTTTTTCAATGTTGAGGTTGTTGTTGAATTTGTTGGTGTTTTTCAATGTTGAGGTTGTTGTTGAATTTGTTGGTGTTTTTCAAAGTTGATGTTGTTGTTGAATTTGTTCGTGTTTATCAATGTTGAGGTTGTTGTTGAATTTGTTGGTGTTTTTAAATGTTAAGGTTGTTGTTGAATTTGTTGGTGTTTTTCAATGTTGAGGTTGTTGTTGTTGTTCAATGTGGAGGATGTTGTTGAATTTGTTGGTGTTTTTAAATGTCGAGGTTGTTGTTGAATTTCTTGGTGTTTTTCAATGTTTAGGTTGTTGTTGTTTTTCAATGTTGAGGTTATTGTTGAATTTGTTGGTGTTTTTCAATGTTGAGGTTGTTGTTGTTTTTCAAATTTGAGGTTGTTGTTGAATTTGTTGGTGTTTTTCAATGTTGAGTTTGTTGGTGTTTTTCAATGTTGAAGTTGCTGTTGAATTTGTTGGTGTTTTTCAATGTTGAGGTTGTTGTTGTTTTTCAATGTTGAGGTTGTTGTTGAAGTTGTTGGTGTTTTTCAATGTTGAGGTTGTTGTTGTTTTTCAATGCTGAGGTTGTTGTTGAATTTGTTGGTGTTTTTCAATGTTGAGGTTGTTGTTGAATTTGTTGGTGTTTTTCAATGTTGAGGTTGTTGATGTTTTTCAATGTTGAGGTTGTTGTTGAATTTGTTGGTGTTTTTCAATGTTGAGGTTGTTGTTGTTTTTCAATGTTGAGGTTGTTGTTGAATTTGTTGGTGTTTTTCAATGTCGGGGTTGTTGTTGAAATTGTTGGTGTTTTTCTATGTTGAATTTTTTGTTGAATTTGTTGTTGTTTTTCAATGTTGAGGTTGTTGTTGAATTTGTTGGCGTTTTTAAATGTTGAGGTTGTTGTTGAATTTGTTGGTGTTTTCAAAGTTGAGGTTTTTGTTGAATTTGTTGGTGTTTTTGAATGTTGAGGTTGTTGTTGTTTTTCAATGTTGAGGTTGTTGTTGAATTTGATGGTGCTTTTCAATGTCGAGGTTGTTGTTGAATTTGTTGGTGTTTTTCAATGTTGAACTTGTTGTTGAATTTGTTGGTGTTTTTCAATGTTGAGGTTGTTGCTGTTTTTCAATGTTGATGTTGTTGTTGTATTTGTTGTTGTTTTTCAATGTTGAGATTGTTGTTGTTTTTCAATGTTGAGGTTGTTGTTGAAATTGTTGGCGTTTTTAAATGTTGAGGTTGTTGTTGTATTGGTTGGTGTTTTTCAATGTTGAGGATGTTGTTGTTTTTCAATTTTGAGTTTGTTGTTGAATTTGTTGGTGTTTTTCAATTTCGAGGTTGTTGTTGAATTTGTTGGTGTTTTTCAATGTTGAGGTTGTTGTTGTTTTTGAATGTTGAGGTTATTGTTGAATTTGTTGGTGTTTTTCAATGTTGACGTTGTTGTTGTTTTTCAATTTTGAGGTTGTTGTTGAATTTGTTGGTGTTTTTCAATGTAGAGTTTGTTGTTGTTTTTCAATGTTGAGGTTGTTGTTGAAGTTGTTGGTGTTTTTCAATGTTGAGGTTGTTGTTGTTTTTCAATGCTGAGGTTGTTGTTGAATTTGTTGGTGTTTTTCAATGTTGAGGTTGTTGTTGAATTTGTTGGTGTTTTTCAATGTTGAGGTTGTTGTAGTTTTTCAATGTTGAGGTTGTTGTTGAATTTGTTGGTGTTTTTCAATGTTGAGGTTGTTGTTGTTTTTCAATGTTGAAGTTGTTGTTGAATTTGTTGGTGTTTTTCAATTTCGAGGTTGTTGTTGAATTTGTTGGTGTTTTTCAATGTTGAGGTTGTTGTTGTTTTTGAATGTTGAGGTTATTGTTGAAATTGTTGGTGTTTTTCAATGTTGAGGTTGTTGTTGTTTTTCAATGTTGAGGTTGTTGAATTTGTTGGTGTTTTTCAATGTTGAGTTTGTTGTTGTTTTTCAATGTTGAGGTTGTTGTTGAAATTGTTGGTGTTTTTCAATGTTGAGGTTGTTGTTGTTTTTCAATGTTGAGGTTGTTGTTGAATTTGTTGGTGTTTTTCAATGTTGAGGTTGTTGTTGTTTTTCAATGTTGAGGTTGTTGTTGAATTTGTTGGTGTTTTTCAATGTTGAGGTTGTTGTTGAATTTGTTGGTGTTTTTCAATGATGACGTTGTTGTTGTTTTTCAATGTTGAGGTTGTTGAATTTGTGGGTGTTTTTCAATCTTGAGTTTGTTGTTGAATTTGTTGGTGTTTTTCAATGTTGAGGTTGTTGTTGAATTTGTTGGTGTTTTTCAATGTTGAGGTTGTTGTTATTTTTCAATGTTGAGGTTGTTGTTGAGTTTGTTGGTGTTTTTCAATGTTGAGGTTGTTGTTGAATTTGTTGGTGTTTTTCAATGTTGAGGTTGTTTTTGAATTTGTTGGTGTTTTTCAATGTTGAGGTTGTTGTTGTTTTTAAATGTTGAGGTTGTTGTTTAATTTGTTGGTGTTTTTTCAATTTTGAGGTTGTTGGTTTTGTTCAATGTTGAGGTTGATTTTGAATTTGAGGGTGTTTTTCAATGTCGAGGTTGTTGTTGAATTTGTTGGTGTTTTTCAATGTTGAGGTTGTTGTTGTTTTTCAATGTTGAGGTTGTTGTTGAATTTGTTGGTGTTTTTCAATGTTGAGATTGTTGTTGTTTTTCAATGTTGAGGTTGTTGTTGAATTTGTTGGTGTTTTTAAATGTTGAGGTTGTTGTTGAATTTGCTGGTGTTTTGCAATGTTGAGGTTGTTGTTGTTTTTCACTGTTGAGGTTGTTGTTGAATTTGTTGGTGTTTTTCAATGTTGAGGTTGTTGTTGTTTTTCAATGTTGAGGTTGTTGTTGTATTTGTTGGTTTTTTTCAATTTCGAGGTTGTTGTTGAATTTGTTGGTGTTTTTCAATTTTGAAGTTGTTGTTGAAATTGTTGGTGTTTTTCAATGTTGAGGTTGTTGTTGTTTTTCAATGTTGAGGTTGTTGTTGAATTTGTTGGCGTTTTTCAATGTTGAGGTTGTTGTTGTTTTTCAATGCTGAGGTTGTTGTTGAATTTGTTGGTGTTTTTCAATGTTGAGGTTGTTGTTGAATTTGTTGGTGTTGTTCAATGTTGAGGTTGTTGTTGTTTTTCAATGTTAAGGTTGTTGTTGAATTTGTTGGTGTTTTTCAATGTTTAGGTTGTTGTTGTTTTTCAATGTTGAGGTTGTTGTTGAATTTGTTGGTGTTTTTCAATGTTGAGGTTGTTGTTGAATTTGTTGGTGTTTTTCAATGTTGAGGTTGTTGTTGAATTTGTTGGTGTTTTTCAATGCTGAGGTTGTTGTTGTTTTTAAATGTTGGGGTTGTTATTGAATTTGTTGGTGTTTTTCAATTTTGAGGATGTTGTTGTTTTTCAATGTTGAGGTTGTTGTTGAATTTGTTGGTGTTTTTCCATGATGAGGTTGTTCTTGTTTTTCAAAGTTGAGGTTGTTGTTGAATTTGTTGGTGTTTTTCAATGTCGGGGTTGTTGTTGAATTTGTTGGTGTTTTTCTATGTTGAATTTTTTGTTGAATTTGTTGGTGTTTTTCAATGTTGAGGTTGTTGTTTTTCAATGTTGAGGTTGTTGTTGAATTTGTTGGCGTTTTTAAATGTTGAGGTTGTTGTTGAATTTGTTGGTGTTTTCAAAGTTGAGGTTTTTGTTGAATTTGTTGGTGTTTTTCAATGTTGAGTTTGTTGTTGTTTTTCAATGTTGAGGTTGTTGTTGAATTTGATGGTGTTTTTCAATGTCGAGGTTGTTGTTGAATTTGTTGGTGTTTTTCTATGTTGAATTTTTTGTTGAATTTGTTGTTGTTTTTCAATGTTGAGGTTGTTGTTGAATTTGTTGGCGTTTTTAAATGTTGAGGTTGTTGTTGAATTTGTTGGTGTTTTCAAAGTTGAGGTTTTTGTTGAATTTGTTGGTGTTTTTGAATGTTGAGGTTGTTGTTGTTTTTCAATGTTGAGGTTGTTGTTGAATTTGATGGTGCTTTTCAATGTCGAGGTTGTTGTTGAATTTGTTGGTGTTTTTCAATGTTGAACTTGTTGTTGAATTTGTTGGTGTTTTTCAATGTTGAGGTTGTTGCTGTTTTTCAATGTTGATGTTGTTGTTGTATTTGTTGTTGTTTTTCAATGTTGAGATTGTTGTTGTTTTTCAATGTTGAGGTTGTTGTTGAAATTGTTGGCGTTTTTAAATGTTGAGGTTGTTGTTGTATTGGTTGGTGTTTTTCAATGTTGAGGATGTTGTTGTTTTTCAATTTTGAGTTTGTTGTTGAATTTGTTGGTGTTTTTCAATTTCGAGGTTGTTGTTGAATTTGTTGGTGTTTTTCAATGTTGAGGTTGTTGTTGTTTTTGAATGTTGAGGTTATTGTTGAATTTGTTGGTGTTTTTCAATGTTGACGTTGTTGTTGTTTTTCAATTTTGAGGTTGTTGTTGAATTTGTTGGTGTTTTTCAATGTAGAGTTTGTTGTTGTTTTTCAATGTTGAGGTTGTTGTTGAAGTTGTTGGTGTTTTTCAATGTTGAGGTTGTTGTTGTTTTTCAATGCTGAGGTTGTTGTTGAATTTGTTGGTGTTTTTCAATGTTGAGGTTGTTGTTGAATTTGTTGGTGTTTTTCAATGTTGAGTTTGTTGTAGTTTTTCAATGTTGAGGTTGTTGTTGAATTTGTTGGTGTTTTTCAATGTTGAGGTTGTTGTTGTTTTTCAATGTTGAGGTTGTTGTTGAATTTGTTGGTGTTTTTCAATTTCGAGGTTGTTGTTGAATTTGTTGGTGTTTTTCAATGTTGAGGTTGTTGTTGTTTTTGAATGTTGAGGTTATTGTTGAAATTGTTGGTGTTTTTCAATGTTGAGGTTGTTGTTGTTTTTCAATGTTGAGGTTGTTGAATTTGTTGGTGTTTTTCAATGTTGAGTTTGTTGTTGTTTTTCAATGTTGAGGTTGTTGTTGAAATTGTTGGTGTTTTTCAATGTTGAGGTTGTTGTTGTTTTTCAATGTTGAGGTTGTTGTTGAATTTGTTGGTGTTTTTCAATGTTGAGGTTGTTGTTGTTTTTCAATGTTGAGGTTGTTGTTGAATTTGTTGGTGTTTTTCAATGTTGAGGTTGTTGTTGAATTTGTTGGTGTTTTTCAATGATGACGTTGTTGTTGTTTTTCAATGTTGAGGTTGTTGAATTTGTGGGTGTTTTTCAATCTTGTGTTTGTTGTTGAATTTGTTGGTGTTTTTCAATGTTGAGGTTGTTGTTGAATTTGTTGGTGTTTTTCAATGTTGAGGTTGTTGTTATTTTTCAATGTTGAGGTTGTTGTTGAGTTTGTTGGTGTTTTTCAATGTTGAGGTTGTTGTTGAATTTGTTGGTGTTTTTCAATGTTGAGGTTGTTTTTGAATTTGTTGCTGTTTTTCAATGTTGAGGTTGTTGTTGTTTTTAAATGTTGAGGTTGTTGTTGAATTTGTTGGTGTTTTTTCAATTTTGAGGTTGGTGGTTTTGTTCAATGTTGAGGTTGATTTTGAATTTGAGGGTGTTTTTCAATGTCGAGGTTGTTGTTGAATTTGTTGGTGTTTTTCAATGTTGAGATTGTTGTTGTTTTTCAATGTTGAGGTTGTTGTTGAAATTGTTGGCGTTTTTAAATGTTGAGGTTGTTGTTGTATTGGTTGGTGTTTTTCAATGTTGAGGATGTTGTTGTTTTTCAATTTTGAGTTTGTTGTTGAATTTGTTGGTGTTTTTCAATTTCGAGGTTGTTGTTGAATTTGCTGGTGTTTTTCAATGTTGAGGTTGTTGTTGTTTTTGAATGTTGAGGTTATTGTTGAATTTGTTGGTGTTTTTCAATGTTGACGTTGTTGTTGTTTTTCAATTTTGAGGTTGTTGTTGAATTTGTTGGTGTTTATCAATGTAGAGTTTGTTGTTGTTTTTCAATGCTGAGGTTGTTGTTGAATTTGTTGGTGTTTTTCAATGTTGAGGTTGTTGTTGAATTTGTTGGTGTTTTTCAATGTTGAGTTTGTTGTAGTTTTTCAATGTTGAGGTTGTTGTTGAATTTGTTGGTGTTTTTCAATGTTGAGGTTGTTGTTGTTTTTCAATGTTGAGGTTGTTGTTGAATTTGTTGGTGTTTTTCAATTTCGAGGTTGTTGTTGAATTTGTTGGTGTTTTTCAATGTTGAGGTTGTTGTTGTTTTTGAATGTTGAGGTTATTGTTGAAATTGTTGGTGTTTTTCAATGTTGAGGTTGTTGTTGTTTTTCAATGTTGAGGTTGTTGAATTTGTTGGTGTTTTTCAATGTTGAGTTTGTTGTTGTTTTTCAATGTTGAGGTTGTTGTTGAAATTGTTGGTGTTTTTCAATGTTGAGGTTGTTGTTGTTTTTCAATGTTGAGGTTGTTGTTGAATTTGTTGGTGTTTTTCAATGTTGAGGTTGTTGTTGTTTTTCAATGTTGAGGTTGTTGTTGAATTTGTTGGTGTTTTTCAATGTTGAGGTTGTTGTTGAATTTGTTGGTGTTTTTCAATGATGACGTTGTTGTTGTTTTTCAATGTTGAGGTTGTTGAATTTGTGGGTGTTTTTCAATCTTGTGTTTGTTGTTGAATTTGTTGGTGTTTTTCAATGTTGAGGTTGTTGTTGAATTTGTTGGTGTTTTTCAATGTTGAGGTTGTTGTTATTTTTCAATGTTGAGGTTGTTGTTGAGTTTGTTGGTGTTTTTCAATGTTGAGGTTGTTGTTGAATTTGTTGGTGTTTTTCAATGTTGAGGTTGTTTTTGAATTTGTTGGTGTTTTTCAATGTTGAGGTTGTTGTTGTTTTTAAATGTTGAGGTTGTTGTTGAATTTGTTGGTGTTTTTTCAATTTTGAGGTTGGTGGTTTTGTTCAATGTTGAGGTTGATTTTGAATTTGAGGGTGTTTTTCAATGTCGAGGTTGTTGTTGAATTTGTTGGTGTTTTTCAATGTTGAGGTTGTTGTTGTTTTTCAATGTTGAGGTTGTTGTTGAATTTGTTGGTGTTTTTCAATGTTGAGATTGTTGTTGTTTTTCAATGTTGAGGTTGTTGTTGAATTTGTTGGTGTTTTTAAATGTTGAGGTTGTTGTTGAATTTGCTGGTGTTTTGCAATGTTGAGGTTGTTGTTGTTTTTCACTGTTGAGGTTGTTGTTGAATTTGTTGGTGTTTTTCAATGTTGAGGTTGTTGTTGTTTTTCAATGTTGAGGTTGTTGTTGTATTTGTTGGTTTTTTTCAATTTCGAGGTTGTTGTTGAATTTGTTGGTGTTTTTCAATTTTGAAGTTGTTGTTGAAATTGTTGGTGTTTTTCAATGTTGAGGTTGTTGTTGTTTTTCAATGTTGAGGTTGTTGTTGAATTTGTTGGCGTTTTTCAATGTTGAGGTTGTTGTTGTTTTTCAATGCTGAGGTTGTTGTTGAATTTGTTGGTGTTTTTCAATGTTGAGGTTGTTGTTGAATTTGTTGGTGTTGTTCAATGTTGAGGTTGTTGTTGTTTTTCAATGTTAAGGTTGTTGTTGAATTTGTTGGTGTTTTTCAATGTTTAGGTTGTTGTTGTTTTTCAATGTTGAGGTTGTTGTTGAATTTGTTGGTGTTTTTCAATGTTGAGGTTGTTGTTGAATTTGTTGGTGTTTTTCAATGTTGACGTTGTTGTTGTTTTTCAATGTTGAGGTTGTTGTTGAGTTTGTTGGTGTTTTTCAATGTTGAGGTTGTTGTTGAATTTGTTGGTGTTTTTCAATGCTGAAGTTGTTGTTGTTTTTAAATGTTGGGGTTGTTATTGAATTTGTTGGTGTTTTTCAATTTTGAGGATGTTGTTGTTTTTCAATGTTGAGGTTGCTGTTGAATTTGGTGGTGTTTTTCCATGATGAGGTTGTTCTTGTTTTTCAAAGTTGAGGTTGTTGTTGAATTTGTTGGTGTTTTTCTATGTTGAATTTTTTGTTGAATTTGTTGGTGTTTTTCAATGTTGAGGTTGTTGTTAATCAATGTTGAGGTTGTTGTTGAATTTGTTGGCGTTTTTAAATGTTGAGGTTGTTGTTGAATTTGTTGGTGTTTTCAAAGTTGAGGTTTTTGTTGAATTTGTTGGTGTTTTTCAATGTTGAGTTTGTTGTTGTTTTTCAATGTTGAGGTTGTTGTTGAATTTGATGGTGTTTTTCAATGTCGAGGTTGTTGTTGAATTTGTTGGTCTTTTTCAATGTTGAACTTTTTGTTGAATTTGTTGGTGTTTTTCAATGTTGAGGTTGTTGCTGTTTTTCAATGTTGAGGTTGTTGTTGAATTTGTCGGTGTTTTTCAATGTTGAGATTGTTGTTGTTTTTCAATGTTGAGGTTGTTGTTGAAATTGTTGGCGTTTTTAAATGTTGAGGTTGTTGTTGAATTTGTTGTTGTTTTTCAATGTTGAGGATGTTGTTGTTTTTCAATATTGAGGTTGTTGTTGAATTTGTTGGTGTTTTTCAATGTTGAGGTTGTTGTTGAATTTGTTGGTGTTTTTCAATGTTGAGGTTGTTGTTGTTTTTGAATGTTGAGGTTATTGTTGAATTTGTTGGTGTTTTTCAATGTTGACGTTGTTGTTGTTTTTCAATGTTGAGGTTGTTGTTGAATTTCTTGGTGTTTTTCAATGTTGAGTTTGTTGGTGTTTTTCAATGATGAAGTTGTTGTTGAATTTGTGGTGTTTTTCAATGTTGAGGTTGTTGTTGTTTTTCAATGTTGAGGTTGTTGTTGAATTTGTTGGTGTTTTTCAATGTTGAGGTTGTTGTTGTTTTTCAATGCTGAGGTTGTTGTTGAATTTGTTGGTGTTTTTCAATGTTGAGGTTGTTGTTGAATTTGTTGGTGTTTTTCAATGTTGAGGTTGTTGTTGTTTTTCAATGTTGAGGTTGTTGTTGAATTTGTTGGTGTTTTTCAATGTTGAGGTTGTTGTTGAAATTGTTGGTGTTTTTCAATGTTGAGGTTGTTGTTGTTTTTCAATGTTGAGGTTGTTGAATTTGTTGGTGTTTTTCAATGTTGAGTTTGTTGTTGTTTTTCAATGTTGAGGTTGTTGTTGATATTGTTGGTGTTTTTCAATGTTGAGGTTGTTGTTGTTTTCCAATGTTGAGGTTGTTGTTGAATTTGTTGGTGTTTTTCAATGTTGAGGTTGTTGTTGTTTTTCAATGTTGAGGTTGTTGTTGAATTTGTTGGTGTTTTTCAATGTTGAGGTTGTTGTTGAATTTCTGGGTGTTTTTCAATGATGACGTTGTTGTTGTTTTTCAATGTTGAGGTTGTTGAATTTGTGGGTGTTTTTCAATCTTGAGTTTGTTGTTGAATTTGTTGGTGTTTTTCAATGTTGAGGTTGTTGTTGAATTTGTTGGTGTTTTTCAATGTTGAGGTTGTTGTTATTTTTCAATGTTGAGGTTGTTGTTGAGTTTGTTGGTGTTTTTCAATGTTGAGGTTGTTGTTGAATTTGTTGGTGTTTTTCAATGTTGAGGTTGTTTTTGAATTTGTTGGTGTTTTTCAATGTTGAGGTTGTTGTTGTTTTTAAATGTTGAGGTTGTTGTTGAATTTGTTGGTGTTTTTTCAATTTTGAGGTTGTTGGTTTTGTTCAATGTTGAGGTTGATTTTCAATTTGAGGGTGTTTTTCAATGTCGAGGTTGTTGTTGAATTTGTTGGTGTTTTGCAATGTTGAGGTTGTTGTTGTTTTTCACTGTTGAGGTTGTTGTTGAATTTGTTGGTGTTTTTCAATGTTGAGGTTGTTGTTGTTTTTCAATGTTGAGGTTGTTGTTGTATTTGTTGGTTTTTTTCAATTTCGAGGTTGTTGTTGAATTTGTTGGTTTTTTTCAATGTTGAGGTTGTTGTTGTTTTTCAATGTTGAGGTTGTTGTTGAATTTGTTGGCGTTTTTCAATGTTGAGGTTGTTGTTGTTTTTCAATGCTGAGGTTGTTGTTGAATTTGTTGGTGTTTTTCAATGTTGAGGTTGTTGTTGAATTTGTTGGTGTTGTTCAATGTTGAGGTTGTTGTTGTTTTTCAATGTTAAGGTTGTTGTTGAATTTGTTGGTGTTTTTCAATGTTTAGGTTGTTGTTGTTTTTCAATGTTGAGGTTGTTGTTGAATTTGTTGGTGTTTTTCAATGTTGAGGTTGTTGTTGAATTTGTTGGTGTTTTTCAATGTTGAGGTTGTTGTTGTTTTTCAATGTTGAGGTTGTTGTTGAGTTTGTTGGTGTTTTTCAATGTTGAGGTTGTTGTTGAATTTGTTGGTGTTTTTCAATGCTGAGGTTGTTGTTGTTTTTAAATGTTGGGGTTGTTATTGAATTTGTTGGTGTTTTTCAATTTTGAGGATGTTGTTGTTTTTCAATGTTGAGGTTGTTGTTGAATTTGTTGGTGTTTTTCCATGATGAGGTTGTTCTTGTTTTTCAAAGTTGAGGTTGTTGTTGAATTTGTTGGTGTTTTTCAATGTCGGGGTTGTTGTTGAATTTGTTGGTGTTTTTCTATGTTGAATTTTTTGTTGAATTTGTTGGTGTTTTTCAATCTTGAGGTTGTTGTTTTTCAATGTTGAGGTTGTTGTTGAATTTGTTGGCGTTTTTAAATGTTGAGGTTGTTGATGAATTTGTTGGTGTTTTCAAAGTTGAGGTTTTTGTTGAATTTGTTGGTGTTTTTCAATGTTGAGGTTGTTGTTGAATTTGTTGGTGTTTTTCAATGTTGAGGTTGTTGTTGTTTTTGAATGTTGAGGTTATTGTTGAATTTGTTGGTGTTTTTCAATGTTGACGTTGTTGTTGTTTTTCAATGTTGAGGTTGTTGTTGAATTTGTTGGTGTTTTTCAATGTTGAGTTTGTTGGTGTTTTTCAATGATGAAGTTGTTGTTGAATTTGTTGGTGTTTTTCAATGTTGAGGTTGTTGTTGTTTTTCAATGTTGAGGTTGTTGGTGAATTTGTTGGTGTTTTTCAATGTTGAGGTTGTTGTTGTTTTTGAATGTTGAGGTTATTGTTGAATTTGTTGGTGTTTTTCAATGTTGAGGTTGTTGTTGTTTTTCAATGTTGAGGTTGTTGTTGAATTTGTTGGTGTTTTTCAATGTTGAGGTTGTTGTTGTTCTTCAATGTTGAGGTTGTTGTTGAATTTGTTGGTGTTTTTCAATGTTGAGGTTGTTGTTGTTTTTCAATGTTGAGGTTGTTGTTGAATTTGTTGTTGTTTTTCAATGATGAGGTTGTTGTTGTTTTTCAATGTTGAGGTTGTTGAATTTGTTGGTGTTTTTCAATGTTGTGTTTGTTGTTGTTTTTCAATGTTGAGGTTGTTGTAGAATTTGTTGGTGTTTTTCAATGTTGAGGTTGTTGTTGTTTTTCAATGTTGAGGTTGTTTTTGAATTTGTTGGTGTTTTTCAATGTTGAGGTTGTTGATGTTTTTCAATGTTGAGGTTGTTGTTGAATTTGTTGGTGCTTTTCAACGTTGAGGTTGTTGTTGATTTTGTTGGTGTTTTTCAATGTTGAGGTTGTTGTTGTTTTTCAATGTTGAGGTTGTTGTTGAATTTGTTGGTGTTTTTCATTGTTGAGTTTGTGGTTGAATTTGTTGGTGTTTTTCAATTTCGAGGTTGTTGTTGAATTTGTTGGTGTTTTTCAATGTTGAGGTTGTTGTTGAATTTGTTGGTGTTTTTCAATGTTGAGGTTGTTGTTGAATTTGTTGGTGTTTTTCAATGTTGAGGTTGTTGTTGTCTATCAATGTTGAGGTTGTTGTTGAATTTGTTGGTGTTTTTCAATGTTTAGTTTGTTGTTGTTTTTCAATGTTGAGGTTGTTGTTGAATTTGTTGGTGTTTTTCAATGTTGAGGTTGTTGTTGTTTTTCAATGTTGAGGTTGTTGTTGAATTTGTTGGTGTTTTTCAATGTTGAGGTTGTTGTTGTTTTTCAATTTTGAGGTTTTTGTTGAATTTGTTGGTGTTTTTCAATGTTGAGGTTGTTGTTGAATTTGTTGGTGTTTTTCAATGTTGAGGTTGTTGTTGAATTTGTTGGTGTTTTTCAATGTTGAGGTTGTTGTTGAATTTGTTGGTGTTTTTCAATGTTGAGGTTGTTGTTGTTTATCAATGTTGAGGTTGTTGTTGAATTTGTTGGTGTTTTTCAATGTTTAGTTTGTTGTTGTTTTTCAATGTTGAGGTTGTTGTTGAATTTGTTGGTGTTTTTCAATGTTGAGGTTGTTGTTGTTTTTCAATGTTGAGGTTGTTGTTGAATTTGTTGGTGTTTTTCAATGTTGAGGTTGTTGTTGTTTTTCAATTTTGAGGTTGTTGTTGAATTTGTTGGTGTTTTTCAATGTTGAGGTTGTTGTTGAATTTGTTGGTGTTTTTCAATGATGACGTTGTTGTTGTTTTTCAATGTTGAGGTTGTTGAATTTGTGGGTGTTTTTCAATCTTGAGTTTGTTGTTGAATTTGTTGGTGTTTTTCAATGTTGAGGTTGTTGTTGAATTTGTTGGTGTTTTTCAATGTTGAGGTTGTTGTTATTTTTCAATGTTGAGGTTGTTGTTGAGTTTGTTGGTGTTTTTCAATGTTGAGGTTGTTGTTGAATTTGTTGGTGTTTTTCAATGTTGAGGTTGTTTTTGAATTTGTTGGTGTTTTTCAATGTTGAGGTTGTTGTTGTTTTTAAATGTTGAGGTTGTTGTTGAATTTGTTGGTGTTTTTTCAATTTTGAGGTTGTTGGTTTTGTTCAAAGTTGAGGTTGATTTTGAATTTGAGGGTGTTTTTCAATGTCGAGGTTGTTGTTGAATTTGTTGGTGTTTTTCAATGTTGAGGTTGTTGTTGTTTTTCAATGTTGAGGTTGTTGTTGAATTTGTTGGTGTTTTTCAATGTTGAGATTGTTGTTGTTTTTCAATGTTGAGGTTGTTGTTGAATTTGTTGGTGTTTTTAAATGTTGAGGTTGTTGTTGAATTTGCTGGTGTTTTGCAATGATGAGGTTGTTGTTGTTTTTCACTGTTGAGGTTGTTGTTGAATTTGTTGGTGTTTTTCAATGTTGAGGTTGTTGTTGTTTTTCAATGTTGAGGTTGTTGTTGTATTTGTTGGTTTTTTTCAATTTCGAGGTTGTTGTTGAATTTGTTGGTGTTTTTCAATTTTGAAGTTGTTGTTGAAATTGTTGGTGTTTTTCAATGTTGAGGTTGTTGTTGTTTTTCAATGTTGAGGTTGTTGTTGAATTTGTTGGCGTTTTTCAATGTTGAGGTTGTTGTTGTTTTTCAATGCTGAGGTTGTTGTTGAATTTGTTGTTGTTTTTCAATTTTGAGGTTGCTGTTGAATTTGTTGGTGTTGTTCAATGTTGAGGTTGTTGTTGTTTTTCAATGTTAAGGTTGTTGTTGAATTTGTTGGTGTTTTTCAATGTTTAGGTTCTTGTTGTTTTTCAATGTTGAGGTTGTTGTTGAATTTGTTGGTGTTTTTCAATGTTGAGGTTGTTGTTGAATTTGTTGGTGTTTTTCAATGTTGAGGTTGTTGTTGTTTTTCAATGTTGAGGTTGTTGTTGAGTTTGTTGGTGTTTTTCAATGTTGAGTTTGTTGTTGTTTTTCAATGTCGAGGTTGTTGTAGAATTTGTTGGTGTTTTTCAATGTTGAGGTTGTTGTTGTTTTTCAATGTTGAGGTTGTTTTTGAATTTGTTGGTGTTTTTCAATGTTGAGGTTGTTGTTGTTTTTCAATGTTGAGGTTGTTGTTGAATTTGTTGGTGTTTTTCAATGTTGAGGTTGTTGTTGTTTTTCAATGTTGAGGTTGTTGTTGAATTTGTTGGTGTTTTTCAATGTTGAGGTTGTTGTTGTTTTTCAATGTTGAGGTTGTTGTTGAATTTGTTGGTGTTTTTCAATGTTGAGGTTGTTGTTGAATTTGTTGGTGTTTTTCAATGATGACGTTGTTGTTGTTTTTCAATGTTGAGGTTGTTGAATTTTGGGTGTTTTTCAATCTTGAGTTTGTTGTTGAATTTGTTGGTGTTTTTCAATGTTGAGGTTGTTGTTGAATTTGTTGGTGTTTTTCAATGTTGAGGTTGTTGTTATTTTTCAATGTTGAGGTTGTTGTTGAGTTTGTTGGTGTTTTTCAATGTTGAGGTTGTTGTTGAATTTGTTGGTGTTTTTCAATGTTGAGGTTGTTTTTGAATTTGTTGGTGTTTTTCAATGTTGAGGTTGTTGTTGTTTTTAAATGTTGAGGTTGTTGTTGAATTTGTTGGTGTTTTTTCAATTTTGAGGTTGTTGGTTTTGTTCAATGATGAGGTTGATTTTGAATTTGAGGGTGTTTTTCAATGTCGAGGTTGTTGTTGAATTTGTTGGTGTTTTTCAATGTTGAGGTTGTTGTTGTTTTTCAATGTTGAGGTTGTTGTTGAATTTGTTGGTGTTTTTCAATGTTGAGATTGTTGTTGTTTTTCAATGTTGAGGTTGTTGTTGAATTTGTTGGTGTTTTTAAATGTTGAGGTTGTTGTTGAATTTGCTGGTGTTTTGCAATGTTGAGGTTGTTGGTGTTTTTCAAAGTTGAGGTTGTTGTTGTTTTTCAATGTTGAGGTTGTTGTTGTATTTGTTGGTTTTTTTCAATTTCGAGGTTGTTGTTGAATTTGTTGGTGTTTTTCAATTTTGAAGTTGTTGTTGAAATTGTTGGTGTTTTTCAATGTTGAGGTTGTTGTTGTTTTTCAATGTTGAGGTTGTTGTTGAATTTGTTGGCGTTTTTCAATGTTGAGGTTGTTGTTGTTTTTCAATGCTGAGGTTGTTGTTGAATTTGTTGGTGTTTTTCAATGTTGAGGTTGCTGTTGAATTTGTTGGTGTTGTTCAATGTTGAGGTTGTTGTTGTTTTTCAATGTTAAGGTTGTTGTTGAATTTGTTGGTGTTTTTCAATGTTTAGGTTGTTGTTGTTTTTCAATGTTGAGGTTGTTGTTGAATTTGTTGGTGTTTTTCAATGTTGAGGTTGTTGTTGAATTTGTTGGTGTTTTTCAATGTTGAGGTTGTTGTTGTTTTTCAAAATTGAGGTTGTTGTTGAGTTTGTTGGTGTTTTTCAATGTTGAGGTTGTTGTTGAATTTGTTGGTGTTTTTCAATGCTGAGGTTGTTGTTGTTTTTAAATGTTGGGGTTGTTATTGAATTTGTTGGTGTTTTTCAATTTTGAGGATGTTGTTGTTTTTCAATGTTGAGGTTGTTGTTGAATTTGTTGGTGTTTTTCCATGATGAGGTTGTTCTTGTTTTTCAAAGTTGAGGTTGTTGTTGAATTTGTTGGTGTTTTTCAATGTCGGGGTTGTTGTTGAATTTGTTGGTGTTTTTCTATGTTGAATTTTTTGTTGAATTTGTTGGTGTTTTTCAATGTTGAGGTTGTTGTTTTTCAATGTTGAGGTTGTTGTTGAATTTGTTGGCGTTTTTAAATGTTGAGGTTGTTGTTGAATTTGTTGGTGTTTTCAAAGTTGAGGTTTTTGTTGAATTTGTTGGTGTTTTTCAATGTTGAGTTTGTTGTTGTTTTTCAATGTTGAGGTTGTTGTTGAATTTGTTGGTGTTTTTCAATGTTGAACTTGTTGTTGAATTTGTTGGTGTTTTTCAATGTTGAGGTTGTTGTTGAATTTGTCGGTGTTTTTCAATGTTGAGATTGTTGTTGTTTTTCAATGTTGAGGTTGTTGTTGAAATTGTTGGCGTTTTTAAATGTTGAGGTTGTTGTTGAATTTGTTGGTGTTTTTCAATGTTGAGGTTGTTGTTGTTTTTGAATGTTGAGGTTATTGTTGAATTTGTTGGTGTTTTTCAATGTTGACGTTGTTGTTGTTTTTCAATGTTGAGGTTGTTGTTGAATTTGTTGGTGTTTTTCAATGTTGAGTTTGTTGGTGTTTTTCAATGATGAAGTTGTTGTTGAATTTGTTGGTGTTTTTCAATGTTGAGGTTGTTGTTGTTTTTCAATGTTGAGGTTGTTGTTGAATTTGTTGGTGTTTTTCAATGTTGAGGTTGTTGTTGTTTTTCAATGCTGAGGTTGTTGTTGAATTTGTTGGTGTTTTTCAATGTTGAGGTTGTTTTTGAATTTGTTGGTGTTTTTCAATGTTGAGGTTGTTGTTGTTTTTCAATGTTGAGGTTGTTGTTGAATTTGTTGGTGTTTTTCAATGTTGAGGTTGTTGTTGTTTTTCAATGTTGAGGTTGTTGTTGAATTTGTTGGTGTTTTTCAATTTCGAGGTTGTTGTTGAATTTGTTAGTGTTTTTCAATGTTGAGGTTGTTGTTGTTTTTGAATGTTGAGGTTATTGTTGAATTTGTTGGTGTTTTTCAATGTTGAGGTTGTTGTTGTTTTTCAATGTTGAGGTTGTTGTTGAATTTTTTGGTGTTTTTCAATGTTGAGTTTGTTTTTGTTTTTCAATGTTGAGGTTGTTGTTGAATTTGTTGGTGTTTTTCAATGTTGAGTTTGTTGGTGTTTTTCAATGATGAAGTTGTTGTTGAATTTGTTGGTGTTTTTCAATGTTGAGGTTGTTGTTGTTTTTCAATGTTGAGGTTGTTGTTGAATTTGTTGGTGTTTTTCAATGTTGAGGTTGTTGTTGTTTATCAATGCTGAGGTTGTTGTTGAATTTGTTGGTGTTTTTCAATGTTGAGGTTGTTGTTGAATTTGTTGGTGTTTTTCAATGTTGAGGTTGTTGTTGTTTTTCAATGTTGAGGTTGTTGTTGAATTTGTTGGTGTTTTTCAATGTTGAGGTTGTTGTTGTTTTTCAATGTTGAGGTTGTTGTTGAATTTGTTGGTGTTTTTCAATTTCGAGGTTGTTGTTGAATTTGTTGGTGTTTTTCAATGTTGAGGTTGTTGTTGTTTTTGAATGTTGAGGTTATTGTTGAATTTGTTGGTGTTTTTCAATGTAGAGGTTGTTGTTGTTTTTCAATGTTGAGGTTGTTGTTGAATTTTTTGGTGTTTTTCAATGTTGAGTTTGTTGTTGTTTTTCAATGTTGAGGTTGTTGTTGAATTTGTTGGTGTTTTTCAATGTTGAGGTTGTTGTTGTTTTTCAATGTTGAGGTTGTTGTTGAATTTGTTGGTGTTTTTCAATGTTGAGGTTGTTGTTGTTTTTCAATGTTGAGGTTGTTGTTGAATTTGTTGGTGTTTTTCAATGTTGAGGTTGTTGTTGAATTTGTTGGTGTTTTTCAATGATGAGGTTGTTGTTGTTTTTCAATGTTGAGGTTGTTGAATTTGTTGGTGTTTTTCAATGTTGAGTTTGTTGTTGTTTTTCAATGTTGAGGTTGTTGTAGAATTTGTTGGTGTTTTTCAATGTTGAGGTTGTTGTTGTTTTTCAATGTTGAGGTTGTTTTTGAATTTGTTGGTGTTTTTCAATGTTGAGGTTGTTGTTGTTTTTCAATGTTGAGGTTGTTGTTGAATTTGTTGGTGCTTTTCAACGTTGAGGTTGTTGTTGATTTTGTTGGTGTTTTTCAATGTTGAGGTTGTTGTTGTTTTTCAATGTTGAGGTTGTTGTTGAATTTGTTGGTGTTTTTTATTGTTGAGTTTGTTGTTGAATTTGTTGGTGTTTTTCAATTTCGAGGTTGTTGTTGAATTTGTTGGTGTTTTTCAATGTTGAGGTTGTTGTTGAATTTGTTGGTGTTTTTCAATGTTGAGGTTGTTGTGGAATTTGTTGGTGTTTTTCAATGTTGAGGTTGTTGTTGTTTTTCAATGTTGAGGTTGTTGTTGAATTTGTTGGTGTTTTTCAATGTTTAGTTTGTTGTTGTATTTCAATGTTGAGGTTGTTGTTGAATTTGTTGGTGTTTTTCAATGTTGAGGTTGTTGTTGTTTTTCAATGTTGAGGTTGTTGTTTAATTTGTTGGTGTTTTTCAATGTTGAGGTTGTTGTTGTTTTTCAATGTTGAGGTTGTTGTTGAATTTGTTGGTGTTTTTCAATGTTGAGGTTGTTGTTGAATTTGTTGGTGTTTTTCAATGATGACGTTGTTGTTGTTTTTCAATGTTGAGGTTGTTGAATTTGTGGGTGTTTTTCAATCTTGAGTTTGTTGTTGAATTTGTTGGTGTTTTTCAATGTTGAGGTTGTTGTTGAATTTGTTGGTGTTTTTCAATGTTGAGGTTGTTGTTATTTTTCAATGTTGAGGTTGTTGTTGAGTTTGTTGCTGTTTTTCAATGTTGAGGTTGTTGTTGAATTTGTTGTGTTTTTCAATGTTGAGGTTGTTTTTGAATTTATTGGTGTTTTTCAATGTTGAGGTTGTTGTTGTTTTTAAATGTTGAGGTTGTTGTTGAATTTCTTGGTGTTTTTTCAATTTTGAGGTTGTTGGTTTTGTTCAATGTTGAGGTTGATTTTGAATTTGAGGGTGTTTTTCAATGTCGAGGTTGTTGTTGAATTTGTTGGTGTTTTTCAATGTTGAGGTTGTTGTTGTTTTTCAATGTTGAGGTTGTTGTTGAATTTGTTGGTGTTTTTCAATGTTGAGATTGTTGTTGTTTTTCAATGTTGAGGTTGTTGTTGAATTTGTTGGTGTTTTTAAATGTTGGGGTTGTTGTTGAATTTGCTGGTGTTTTGCAATGTTGAGGTTGTTGTTGTTTTTAACTGTTGAGTTTGTTGTTGAATTTGTTGGTGTTTTTCAATGTTGAGGTTGTTGTTGTTTTTCAATGTTGAGGTTGTTGTTGTATTTGTTGGTTTTTTTCAATTTCGAGGTTGTTGTTGAATTTGTTGGTGTTTTTCAATTTTGAAGTTGTTGTTGAAATTGTTGGTGTTTTTCAATGTTGAGGTTGTTGTTGTTTTTCAATGTTGAGGTTGTTGTTGAATTTGTTGGCGTTTTTCAATGTTGAGGTTGTTGTTGTTTTTCAATGCTGAGGTTGTTGTTGAATTTGTTGGTGTTTTTCAATGTTGAGGTTGCTGTTGAATTTGTTGGTGTTGTTCAATGTTGAGGTTGTTGTTGTTTTTCAATGTTAAGGTTGTTGTTGAATTTGTTGGTGTTTTTAAATGTTTAGGTTGTTGTTGTTTTTCAATGTTGAGGTTGTTGTTGAATTTGTTGGTGTTTTTCAATGTTGAGGTTGTTGTTGAATTTGTTGGTGTTTTTCAATGTTGAGGTTGTTGTTGTTTTTCAATGTTGAGGTTGTTGTTGAGTTTGTTGGTGTTTTTCAATGTTGAGGTTGTTGTTGAATTTGTTGGTGTTTTTCAATGCTGAGGTTGTTGTTGTTTTTAAATGTTGGGGTTGTTATTGAATTTGTTGGTGTTTTTCAATTTTGAGATTGTTGTTGTTTTTCAATGTTGAGGTTGTTGTTGAATTTGTTGGTGTTTTTCAATGTTGAGGTTGTTGTTGAATTTGTTGGTGTTTTTCAATGTTGAGGTTGTTGTTATTTTTCAATGTTGAGGTTGTTGTTGAGTTTGTTGGTGTTTTTCAATGTTGAGGTTGTTGTTGAATTTGTTGGTGTTTTTCAATGTTGAGGTTGTTTTTGAATTTGTTGGTGTTTTTCAATGTTGAGGTTGTTGTTGTTTTTAAATGTTGAGGTTGTTGTTGAATTTGTTGGTGTTTTTTCAATTTTGAGGTTGTTGGTTTTGTTCAATGATGAGGTTGATTTTGAATTTGAGGGTGTTTTTCAATGTCGAGGTTGTTGTTGAATTTGTTGGTGTTTTTCAATGTTGAGGTTGTTGTTGTTTTTCAATGTTGAGGTTGTTGTTGAATTTGTTGGTGTTTTTCAATGTTGAGATTGTTGTTGTTTTTCAATGTTGAGGTTGTTGTTGAATTTGTTGGTGTTTTTAAATGTTGAGGTTGTTGTTGAATTTGCTGGTGTTTTGCAATGTTGAGGTTGTTGGTGTTTTTCAAAGTTGAGGTTGTTGTTGTTTTTCAATGTTGAGGTTGTTGTTGTATTTGTTGGTTTTTTTCAATTTCGAGGTTGTTGTTGAATTTGTTGGTGTTTTTCAATTTTGAAGTTGTTGTTGAAATTGTTGGTGTTTTTCAATGTTGAGGTTGTTGTTGTTTTTCAATGTTGAGGTTGTTGTTGAATTTGTTGGCGTTTTTCAATGTTGAGGTTGTTGTTGTTTTTCAATGCTGAGGTTGTTGTTGAATTTGTTGGTGTTTTTCAATGTTGAGGTTGCTGTTGAATTTGTTGGTGTTGTTCAATGTTGAGGTTGTTGTTGTTTTTCAATGTTAAGGTTGTTGTTGAATTTGTTGGTGTTTTTCAATGTTTAGGTTGTTGTTGTTTTTCAATGTTGAGGTTGTTGTTGAATTTGTTGGTGTTTTTCAATGTTGAGGTTGTTGTTGAATTTGTTGGTGTTTTTCAATGTTGAGGTTGTTGTTGTTTTTCAAAATTGAGGTTGTTGTTGAGTTTGTTGGTGTTTTTCAATGTTGAGGTTGTTGTTGAATTTGTTGGTGTTTTTCAATGCTGAGGTTGTTGTTGTTTTTAAATGTTGGGGTTGTTATTGAATTTGTTGGTGTTTTTCAATTTTGAGGATGTTGTTGTTTTTCAATGTTGAGGTTGTTGTTGAATTTGTTGGTGTTTTTCCATGATGAGGTTGTTCTTGTTTTTCAAAGTTGAGGTTGTTGTTGAATTTGTTGGTGTTTTTCAATGTCGGGGTTGTTGTTGAATTTGTTGGTGTTTTTCTATGTTGAATTTTTTGTTGAATTTGTTGGTGTTTTTCAATGTTGAGGTTGTTGTTTTTCAATGTTGAGGTTGTTGTTGAATTTGTTGGCGTTTTTAAATGTTGAGGTTGTTGTTGAATTTGTTGGTGTTTTCAAAGTTGAGGTTTTTGTTGAATTTGTTGGTGTTTTTCAATGTTGAGTTTGTTGTTGTTTTTCAATGTTGAGGTTGTTGTTGAATTTGTTGGTGTTTTTCAATGTTGAACTTGTTGTTGAATTTGTTGGTGTTTTTCAATGTTGAGGTTGTTGTTGAATTTGTCGGTGTTTTTCAATGTTGAGATTGTTGTTGTTTTTCAATGTTGAGGTTGTTGTTGAAATTGTTGGCGTTTTTAAATGTTGAGGTTGTTGTTGAATTTGTTGGTGTTTTTCAATGTTGAGGTTGTTGTTGTTTTTGAATGTTGAGGTTATTGTTGAATTTGTTGGTGTTTTTCAATGTTGACGTTGTTGTTGTTTTTCAATGTTGAGGTTGTTGTTGAATTTGTTGGTGTTTTTCAATGTTGAGTTTGTTGGTGTTTTTCAATGATGAAGTTGTTGTTGAATTTGTTGGTGTTTTTCAATGTTGAGGTTGTTGTTGTTTTTCAATGTTGAGGTTGTTGTTGAATTTGTTGGTGTTTTTCAATGTTGAGGTTGTTGTTGTTTTTCAATGCTGAGGTTGTTGTTGAATTTGTTGGTGTTTTTCAATGTTGAGGTTGTTTTTGAATTTGTTGGTGTTTTTCAATGTTGAGGTTGTTGTTGTTTTTCAATGTTGAGGTTGTTGTTGAATTTGTTGGTGTTTTTCAATGTTGAGGTTGTTGTTGTTTTTCAATGTTGAGGTTGTTGTTGAATTTGTTGGTGTTTTTCAATTTCGAGGTTGTTGTTGAATTTGTTAGTGTTTTTCAATGTTGAGGTTGTTGTTGTTTTTGAATGTTGAGGTTATTGTTGAATTTGTTGGTGTTTTTCAATGTTGAGGTTGTTGTTGTTTTTCAATGTTGAGGTTGTTGTTGAATTTTTTGGTGTTTTTCAATGTTGAGTTTGTTTTTGTTTTTCAATGTTGAGGTTGTTGTTGAATTTGTTGGTGTTTTTCAATGTTGAGTTTGTTGGTGTTTTTCAATGATGAAGTTGTTGTTGAATTTGTTGGTGTTTTTCAATGTTGAGGTTGTTGTTGTTTTTCAATGTTGAGGTTGTTGTTGAATTTGTTGGTGTTTTTCAATGTTGAGGTTGTTGTTGTTTATCAATGCTGAGGTTGTTGTTGAATTTGTTGGTGTTTTTCAATGTTGAGGTTGTTGTTGAATTTGTTGGTGTTTTTCAATGTTGAGGTTGTTGTTGTTTTTCAATGTTGAGGTTGTTGTTGAATTTGTTGGTGTTTTTCAATGTTGAGGTTGTTGTTGTTTTTCAATGTTGAGGTTGTTGTTGAATTTGTTGGTGTTTTTCAATTTCGAGGTTGTTGTTGAATTTGTTGGTGTTTTTCAATGTTGAGGTTGTTGTTGTTTTTGAATGTTGAGGTTATTGTTGAATTTGTTGGTGTTTTTCAATGTAGAGGTTGTTGTTGTTTTTCAATGTTGAGGTTGTTGTTGAATTTTTTGGTGTTTTTCAATGTTGAGTTTGTTGTTGTTTTTCAATGTTGAGGTTGTTGTTGAATTTGTTGGTGTTTTTCAATGTTGAGGTTGTTGTTGTTTTTCAATGTTGAGGTTGTTGTTGAATTTGTTGGTGTTTTTCAATGTTGAGGTTGTTGTTGTTTTTCAATGTTGAGGTTGTTGTTGAATTTGTTGGTGTTTTTCAATGTTGAGGTTGTTGTTGAATTTGTTGGTGTTTTTCAATGATGAGGTTGTTGTTGTTTTTCAATGTTGAGGTTGTTGAATTTGTTGGTGTTTTTCAATGTTGAGTTTGTTGTTGTTTTTCAATGTTGAGGTTGTTGTAGAATTTGTTGGTGTTTTTCAATGTTGAGGTTGTTGTTGTTTTTCAATGTTGAGGTTGTTTTTGAATTTGTTGGTGTTTTTCAATGTTGAGGTTGTTGTTGTTTTTCAATGTTGAGGTTGTTGTTGAATTTGTTGGTGCTTTTCAACGTTGAGGTTGTTGTTGATTTTGTTGGTGTTTTTCAATGTTGAGGTTGTTGTTGTTTTTCAATGTTGAGGTTGTTGTTGAATTTGTTGGTGTTTTTTATTGTTGAGTTTGTTGTTGAATTTGTTGGTGTTTTTCAATTTCGAGGTTGTTGTTGAATTTGTTGGTGTTTTTCAATGTTGAGGTTGTTGTTGAATTTGTTGGTGTTTTTCAATGTTGAGGTTGTTGTGGAATTTGTTGGTGTTTTTCAATGTTGAGGTTGTTGTTGTTTTTCAATGTTGAGGTTGTTGTTGAATTTGTTGGTGTTTTTCAATGTTTAGTTTGTTGTTGTATTTCAATGTTGAGGTTGTTGTTGAATTTGTTGGTGTTTTTCAATGTTGAGGTTGTTGTTGTTTTTCAATGTTGAGGTTGTTGTTTAATTTGTTGGTGTTTTTCAATGTTGAGGTTGTTGTTGTTTTTCAATGTTGAGGTTGTTGTTGAATTTGTTGGTGTTTTTCAATGTTGAGGTTGTTGTTGAATTTGTTGGTGTTTTTCAATGATGACGTTGTTGTTGTTTTTCAATGTTGAGGTTGTTGAATTTGTGGGTGTTTTTCAATCTTGAGTTTGTTGTTGAATTTGTTGGTGTTTTTCAATGTTGAGGTTGTTGTTGAATTTGTTGGTGTTTTTCAATGTTGAGGTTGTTGTTATTTTTCAATGTTGAGGTTGTTGTTGAGTTTGTTGCTGTTTTTCAATGTTGAGGTTGTTGTTGAATTTGTTGTGTTTTTCAATGTTGAGGTTGTTTTTGAATTTATTGGTGTTTTTCAATGTTGAGGTTGTTGTTGTTTTTAAATGTTGAGGTTGTTGTTGAATTTCTTGGTGTTTTTTCAATTTTGAGGTTGTTGGTTTTGTTCAATGTTGAGGTTGATTTTGAATTTGAGGGTGTTTTTCAATGTCGAGGTTGTTGTTGAATTTGTTGGTGTTTTTCAATGTTGAGGTTGTTGTTGTTTTTCAATGTTGAGGTTGTTGTTGAATTTGTTGGTGTTTTTCAATGTTGAGATTGTTGTTGTTTTTCAATGTTGAGGTTGTTGTTGAATTTGTTGGTGTTTTTAAATGTTGGGGTTGTTGTTGAATTTGCTGGTGTTTTGCAATGTTGAGGTTGTTGTTGTTTTTAACTGTTGAGTTTGTTGTTGAATTTGTTGGTGTTTTTCAATGTTGAGGTTGTTGTTGTTTTTCA
The DNA here is from genome assembly GCA_026770705.1 of Isurus oxyrinchus. NCBI lineage: Eukaryota > Metazoa > Chordata > Chondrichthyes > Lamniformes > Lamnidae > Isurus > Isurus oxyrinchus. Next base: position 143,338 of record JANJGN010000547.1, on the reverse strand, counting down.
ATGTTGAGGTTGTTGTTGTATTTGTTGGTTTTTTTCAATTTCGAGGTTGTTGTTGAATTTGTTGGTGTTTTTCAATTTTGAAGTTGTTGTTGAAATTGTTGGTGTTTTTCAATGTTGAGGTTGTTGTTGTTTTTCAATGTTGAGGTTGTTGTTGAATTTGTTGGCGTTTTTCAATGTTGAGGTTGTTGTTGTTTTTCAATGCTGAGGTTGTTGTTGAATTTGTTGGTGTTTTTCAATGTTGAGGTTGCTGTTGAATTTGTTGGTGTTGTTCAATGTTGAGGTTGTTGTTGTTTTTCAATGTTAAGGTTGTTGTTGAATTTGTTGGTGTTTTTAAATGTTTAGGTTGTTGTTGTTTTTCAATGTTGAGGTTGTTGTTGAATTTGTTGGTGTTTTTCAATGTTGAGGTTGTTGTTGAATTTGTTGGTGTTTTTCAATGTTGAGGTTGTTGTTGTTTTTCAATGTTGAGGTTGTTGTTGAGTTTGTTGGTGTTTTTCAATGTTGAGGTTGTTGTTGAATTTGTTGGTGTTTTTCAATGCTGAGGTTGTTGTTGTTTTTAAATGTTGGGGTTGTTATTGAATTTGTTGGTGTTTTTCAATTTTGAGATTGTTGTTGTTTTTCAATGTTGAGGTTGTTGTTGAATTTGTTGGTGTTTTTCCATGATGAGGTTGTTCTTGTTTTTCAAAGTTGAGGTTGTTGTTGAATTTGTTGGTGTTTTTCAATGTTGAGATTGTTGTTGTTTTTCAATGTTGAGGTTGTTGTTGAATTTGTTGGTGTTTTTAAATGTTGAGGTTGTTGTTGAATTTGCTGGTGTTTTGCAATGATGAGGTTGTTGTTGTTTTTCACTGTTGAGGTTGTTGTTGAATTTGTTGGTGTTTTTCAATGTTGAGGTTGTTGTTGTTTTTCAATGTTGAGGTTGTTGTTGTATTTGTTGGTTTTTTTCAATTTCGAGGTTGTTGTTGAATTTGTTGGTGTTTTTCAATTTTGAAGTTGTTGTTGAAATTGTTGGTGTTTTTCAATGTTGAGGTTGTTGTTGTTTTTCAATGTTGAGGTTGTTGTTGAATTTGTTGGCGTTTTTCAATGTTGAGGTTGTTGTTGTTTTTCAATGCTGAGGTTGTTGTTGAATTTGTTGTTGTTTTTCAATTTTGAGGTTGCTGTTGAATTTGTTGGTGTTGTTCAATGTTGAGGTTGTTGTTGTTTTTCAATGTTAAGGTTGTTGTTGAATTTGTTGGTGTTTTTCAATGTTTAGGTTGTTGTTGTTTTTCAATGTTGAGGTTGTTGTTGAATTTGTTGGTGTTTTTCAATGTTGAGGTTGTTGTTGAATTTGTTGGTGTTTTTCAATGTTGAGGTTGTTGTTGTTTTTCAATGTTGAGGTTGTTGTTGAGTTTGTTGGTGTTTTTCAATGTTGAGTTTGTTGTTGTTTTTCAATGTCGAGGTTGTTGTAGAATTTGTTGGTGTTTTTCAATGTTGAGGTTGTTGTTGTTTTTCAATGTTGAGGTTGTTTTTGAATTTGTTGGTGTTTTTCAATGTTGAGGTTGTTGTTGTTTTTCAATGTTGAGGTTGTTGTTGAATTTGTTGGTGCTTTTCAACGTTGAGGTTGTTGTTGATTTTGTTGGTGTTTTTCAATGTTGAGGTTGTTGTTGTTTTTCAATGTTGAGGTTGTTGTTGAATTTGTTGGTGTTTTTCATTGTTGAGTTTGTTGTTGAATTTGTTGGTGTTTTTCAATTTCGAGGTTGTTGTTGAATTTGTTGGTGTTTTTCAATGTTGAGGTTGTTGTTGAATTTGTAGGTGTTTTTCAATGTTGAGGTTGTTGTTGAATTTGTTGGTGTTTTTCAATGTTGAGGTTGTTGTTGTTTTTCAATGTTGAGGTTGTTGTTGAATTTGTTGGTGTTTTTCAATGTTTAGTTTGTTGTTGTTTTTCAATGTTGACGTTGTTGTTGAATTTGTTGGTGTTTTTCAATGTTGAGGTTGTTGTTGTTTTTCAATGTTGAGGTTGTTGTTGAATTTGTTGGTGTTTTTCAATGTTGAGGTTGTTGTTGTTTTTCAATGTTGAGGTTGTTGTTGAATTTGTTGGTGTTTTTCAATGTTGAGGTTGTTGTTGAATTTGTTGGTGTTTTTCAATGATGACGTTGTTGTTGTTTTTCAATGTTGAGGTTGTTGAATTTTGGGTGTTTTTCAATCTTGAGTTTGTTGTTGAATTTGTTGGTGTTTTTCAATGTTGAGGTTGTTGTTGAATTTGTTGGTGTTTTTCAGTGTTGAGGTTGTTGTTATTTTTCAATGTTGAGGTTGTTGTTGAGTTTGTTGGTGTTTTTCAATGTTGAGGTTGTTGTTGAATTTGTTGGTGTTTTTCAATGTTGAGGTTGTTTTTGAATTTGTTGGTGTTTTTCAATGTTGAGGTTGTTGTTGTTTTTAAATGTTGAGGTTGTTGTTGAATTTGTTGGTGTTTTTTCAATTTTGAGGTTGTTGGTTTTGTTCAATGATGAGGTTGATTTTGAATTTGAGGGTGTTTTTCAATGTCGAGGTTGTTGTTGAATTTGTTGGTGTTTTTCAATGTTGAGGTTGTTGTTGTTTTTCAATGTTGAGGTTGTTGTTGAATTTGTTGGTGTTTTTCAATGTTGAGATTGTTGTTGTTTTTCAATGTTGAGGTTGTTGTTGAATTTGTTGGTGTTTTTAAATGTTGAGGTTGTTGTTGAATTTGTTGGTGTTTTTCAATGATGAGGTTGTTGTTGTTTTTCAATGTTGAGGTTGTTGAATTTGTTGGTGTTTTTCAATGTTGAGTTTGTTGTTGTTTTTCAATGTTGAGGTTGTTGTAGAATTTGTTGGTGTTTTTCAATGTTGAGGTTGTTGTTGTTTTTCAATGTTGAGGTTGTTTTTGAATTTGTTGGTGTTTTTCAATGTTGAGGTTGTTGTTGTTTTTCAATGTTGAGGTTGTTGTTGAATTTGTTGGTGCTTTTCAACGTTGAGGTTGTTGTTGATTTTGTTGGTGTTTTTCAATGTTGAGGTTGTTGTTGTTTTTCAATGTTGAGGTTGTTGTTGAATTTGTTGGTGTTTTTTATTGTTGAGTTTGTTGTTGAATTTGTTGGTGTTTTTCAATTTCGAGGTTGTTGTTGAATTTGTTGGTGTTTTTCAATGTTGAGGTTGTTGTTGAATTTGTTGGTGTTTTTCAATGTTGAGGTTGTTGTGGAATTTGTTGGTGTTTTTCAATGTTGAGGTTGTTGTTGTTTTTCAATGTTGAGGTTGTTGTTGAATTTGTTGGTGTTTTTCAATGTTTAGTTTGTTGTTGTATTTCAATGTTGAGGTTGTTGTTGAATTTGTTGGTGTTTTTCAATGTTGAGGTTGTTGTTGTTTTTCAATGTTGAGGTTGTTGTTTAATTTGTTGGTGTTTTTCAATGTTGAGGTTGTTGTTGTTTTTCAATGTTGAGGTTGTTGTTGAATTTGTTGGTGTTTTTCAATGTTGAGGTTGTTGTTGAATTTGTTGGTGTTTTTCAATGATGACGTTGTTGTTGTTTTTCAATGTTGAGGTTGTTGAATTTGTGGGTGTTTTTCAATCTTGAGTTTGTTGTTGAATTTGTTGGTGTTTTTCAATGTTGAGGTTGTTGTTGAATTTGTTGGTGTTTTTCAATGTTGAGGTTGTTGTTATTTTTCAATGTTGAGGTTGTTGTTGAGTTTGTTGCTGTTTTTCAATGTTGAGGTTGTTGTTGAATTTGTTGTGTTTTTCAATGTTGAGGTTGTTTTTGAATTTATTGGTGTTTTTCAATGTTGAGGTTGTTGTTGTTTTTAAATGTTGAGGTTGTTGTTGAATTTCTTGGTGTTTTTTCAATTTTGAGGTTGTTGGTTTTGTTCAATGTTGAGGTTGATTTTGAATTTGAGGGTGTTTTTCAATCTCGAGGTTGTTGTTGAATTTGTTGGTGTTTTTCAATGTTGAGGTTGTTGTTGTTTTTCAATGTTGAGGTTGTTGTTGAATTTGTTGGTGTTTTTCAATGTTGAGATTGTTGTTGTTTTTCAATGTTGAGGTTGTTGTTGAATTTGTTGGTGTTTTTAAATGTTGGGGTTGTTGTTGAATTTGCTGGTGTTTTGCAATGTTGAGGTTGTTGTTGTTTTTAACTGTTGAGTTTGTTGTTGAATTTGTTGGTGTTTTTCAATGTTGAGGTTGTTGTTGTTTTTCAATGTTGAGGTTGTTGTTGTATTTGTTGGTTTTTTTCAATTTCGAGGTTGTTGTTGAATTTGTTGGTGTTTTTCAATTTTGAAGTTGTTGTTGAAATTGTTGGTGTTTTTCAATGTTGAGGTTGTTGTTGTTTTTCAATGTTGAGGTTGTTGTTGAATTTGTTGGCGTTTTTCAATGTTGAGGTTGTTGTTGTTTTTCAATGCTGAGGTTGTTGTTGAATTTGTTGGTGTTTTTCAATGTTGAGGTTGCTGTTGAATTTGTTGGTGTTGTTCAATGTTGAGGTTGTTGTTGTTTTTCAATGTTAAGGTTGTTGTTGAATTTGTTGGTGTTTTTAAATGTTTAGGTTGTTGTTGTTTTTCAATGTTGAGGTTGTTGTTGAATTTGTTGGTGTTTTTCAATGTTGAGGTTGTTGTTGAATTTGTTGGTGTTTTTCAATGTTGAGGTTGTTGTTGTTTTTCAATGTTGAGGTTGTTGTTGAGTTTGTTGGTGTTTTTCAATGTTGAGGTTGTTGTTGAATTTGTTGGTGTTTTTCAATGCTGAGGTTGTTGTTGTTTTTAAATGTTGGGGTTGTTATTGAATTTGTTGGTGTTTTTCAATTTTGAGATTGTTGTTGTTTTTCAATGTTGAGGTTGATGTTGAATTTGTTGGTGTTTTTCCATGATGAGGTTGTTCTTGTTTTTCAAAGTTGAGGTTGTTGTTGAATTTGTTGGTGTTTTTCAATGTTGAGATTGTTGTTGTTTTTCAATGTTGAGGTTGTTGTTGAATTTGTTGGTGTTTTTAAATGTTGAGGTTGTTGTTGAATTTGCTGGTGTTTTGCAATGATGAGGTTGTTGTTGTTTTTCACTGTTGAGGTTGTTGTTGAATTTGTTGGTGTTTTTCAATGTTGAGGTTGTTGTTGTTTTTCAATGTTGAGGTTGTTGTTGTATTTGTTGGTTTTTTTCAATTTCGAGGTTGTTGTTGAATTTGTTGGTGTTTTTCAATTTTGAAGTTGTTGTTGAAATTGTTGGTGTTTTTCAATGTTGAGGTTGTTGTTGTTTTTCAATGTTGAGGTTGTTGTTGAATTTGTTGGCGTTTTTCAATGTTGAGGTTGTTGTTGTTTTTCAATGCTGAGGTTGTTGTTGAATTTGTTGTTGTTTTTCAATTTTGAGGTTGCTGTTGAATTTGTTGGTGTTGTTCAATGTTGAGGTTGTTGTTGTTTTTCAATGTTAAGGTTGTTGTTGAATTTGTTGGTGTTTTTCAATGTTTAGGTTGTTGTTGTTTTTCAATGTTGAGGTTGTTGTTGAATTTGTTGGTGTTTTTCAATGTTGAGGTTGTTGTTGAATTTGTTGGTGTTTTTCAATGTTGAGGTTGTTGTTGTTTTTCAATGTTGAGGTTGTTGTTGAGTTTGTTGGTGTTTTTCAATGTTGAGTTTGTTGTTGTTTTTCAATGTCGAGGTTGTTGTAGAATTTGTTGGTGTTTTTCAATGTTGAGGTTGTTGTTGTTTTTCAATGTTGAGGTTGTTTTTGAATTTGTTGGTGTTTTTCAATGTTGAGGTTGTTGTTGTTTTTCAATGTTGAGGTTGTTGTTGAATTTGTTGGTGCTTTTCAACGTTGAGGTTGTTGTTGATTTTGTTGGTGTTTTTCAATGTTGAGGTTGTTGTTGTTTTTCAATGTTGAGGTTGTTGTTGAATTTGTTGGTGTTTTTCATTGTTGAGTTTGTTGTTGAATTTGTTGGTGTTTTTCAATTTCGAGGTTGTTGTTGAATTTGTTGGTGTTTTTCAATGTTGAGGTTGTTGTTGAATTTGTAGGTGTTTTTCAATGTTGAGGTTGTTGTTGAATTTGTTGGTGTTTTTCAATGTTGAGGTTGTTGTTGTTTTTCAATGTTGAGGTTGTTGTTGAATTTGTTGGTGTTTTTCAATGTTTAGTTTGTTGTTGTTTTTCAATGTTGAGGTTGTTGTTGAATTTGTTGGTGTTTTTCAATGTTGAGGTTGTTGTTGTTTTTCAATGTTGAGGTTGTTGTTGAATTTGTTGGTGTTTTTCAATGTTGAGGTTGTTGTTGTTTTTCAATGTTGAGGTTGTTGTTGAATTTGTTGGTGTTTTTCAATGTTGAGGTTGTTGTTGAATTTGTTGGTGTTTTTCAATGATGACGTTGTTGTTGTTTTTCAATGTTGAGGTTGTTGAATTTTGGGTGTTTTTCAATCTTGAGTTTGTTGTTGAATTTGTTGGTGTTTTTCAATGTTGAGGTTGTTGTTGAATTTGTTGGTGTTTTTCAATGTTGAGGTTGTTGTTATTTTTCAATGTTGAGGTTGTTGTTGAGTTTGTTGGTGTTTTTCAATGTTGAGGTTGTTGTTGAATTTGTTGGTGTTTTTCAATGTTGAGGTTGTTTTTGAATTTGTTGGTGTTTTTCAATGTTGAGGTTGTTGTTGTTTTTAAATGTTGAGGTTGTTGTTGAATTTGTTGGTGTTTTTTCAATTTTGAGGTTGTTGGTTTTGTTCAATGATGAGGTTGATTTTGAATTTGAGGGTGTTTTTCAATGTCGAGGTTGTTGTTGAATTTGTTGGTGTTTTTCAATGTTGAGGTTGTTGTTGTTTTTCAATGTTGAGGTTGTTGTTGAATTTGTTGGTGTTTTTCAATGTTGAGATTGTTGTTGTTTTTCAATGTTGAGGTTGTTGTTGAATTTGTTGGTGTTTTTAAATGTTGAGGTTGTTGTTGAATTTGCTGGTGTTTTGCAATGTTGAGGTTGTTGTTGTTTTTCACTGTTGAGGTTGTTGTTGAATTTGTTGGTGTTTTTCAAAGTTGAGGTTGTTGTTGTTTTTCAATGTTGAGGTTGTTGTTGTATTTGTTGGTTTTTTTCAATTTCGAGGTTGTTGTTGAATTTGTTGGTGTTTTTCAATTTTGAAGTTGTTGTTGAAATTGTTGGTGTTTTTCAATGTTGAGGTTGTTGTTGTTTTTCAATGTTGAGGTTGTTGTTGAATTTGTTGGCGTTTTTCAATGTTGAGGTTGTTGTTGTTTTTCAATGCTGAGGTTGTTGTTGAATTTGTTGGTGTTTTTCAATGTTGAGGTTGCTGTTGAATTTGTTGGTGTTGTTCAATGTTGAGGTTGTTGTTGTTTTTCAATGTTAAGGTTGTTGTTGAATTTGTTGGTGTTTTTCAATGTTTAGGTTGTTGTTGTTTTTCAATGTTGAGGTTGTTGTTGAATTTGTTGGTGTTTTTCAATGTTGAGGTTGTTGTTGAATTTGTTGGTGTTTTTCAATGTTGAGGTTGTTGTTGTTTTTCAAAATTGAGGTTGTTGTTGAGTTTGTTGGTGTTTTTCAATGTTGAGGTTGTTGTTGAATTTGTTGGTGTTTTTCAATGCTGAGGTTGTTGTTGTTTTTAAATGTTGGGGTTGTTATTGAATTTGTTGGTGTTTTTCAATTTTGAGGATGTTGTTGTTTTTCAATGTTGAGGTTGTTGTTGAATTTGTTGGTGTTTTTCCATGATGAGGTTGTTCTTGTTTTTCAAAGTTGAGGTTGTTGTTGAATTTGTTGGTGTTTTTCAATGTCGGGGTTGTTGTTGAATTTGTTGGTGTTTTTCTATGTTGAATTTTTTGTTGAATTTGTTGGTGTTTTTCAATGTTGAGGTTGTTGTTTTTCAATGTTGAGGTTGTTGTTGAATTTGTTGGCGTTTTTAAATGTTGAGGTTGTTGTTGAATTTGTTGGTGTTTTCAAAGTTGAGGTTTTTGTTGAATTTGTTGGTGTTTTTCAATGTTGAGTTTGTTGTTGTTTTTCAATGTTGAGGTTGTTGTTGAATTTGATGGTGTTTTTCAATGTCGAGGTTGTTGTTGAATTTGTTGGTGTTTTTCAATGTTGAACTTGTTGTTGAATTTGTTGGTGTTTTTCAATGTTGAGGTTGTTGTTGAATTTGTCGGTGTTTTTCAATGTTGAGATTGTTGTTGTTTTTCAATGTTGAGGTTGTTGTTGAAATTGTTGGCGTTTTTAAATGTTGAGGTTGTTGTTGAATTTGTTGGTGTTTTTCAATGTTGAGGTTGTTGTTGTTTTTGAATGTTGAGGTTATTGTTGAATTTGTTGGTGTTTTTCAATGTTGACGTTGTTGTTGTTTTTCAATGTTGAGGTTGTTGTTGAATTTGTTGGTGTTTTTCAATGTTGAGTTTGTTGGTGTTTTTCAATGATGAAGTTGTTGTTGAATTTGTTGGTGTTTTTCAATGTTGAGGTTGTTGTTGTTTTTCAATGTTGAGGTTGTTGTTGAATTTGTTGGTGTTTTTCAATGTTGAGGTTGTTGTTGTTTTTCAATGCTGAGGTTGTTGTTGAATTTGTTGGTGTTTTTCAATGTTGAGGTTGTTTTTGAATTTGTTGGTGTTTTTCAATGTTGAGGTTGTTGTTGTTTTTCAATGTTGAGGTTGTTGTTGAATTTGTTGGTGTTTTTCAATGTTGAGGTTGTTGTTGTTTTTCAATGTTGAGGTTGTTGTTGAATTTGTTGGTGTTTTTCAATTTCGAGGTTGTTGTTGAATTTGTTAGTGTTTTTCAATGTTGAGGTTGTTGTTGTTTTTGAATGTTGAGGTTATTGTTGAATTTGTTGGTGTTTTTCAATGTTGAGGTTGTTGTTGTTTTTCAATGTTGAGGTTGTTGTTGAATTTTTTGGTGTTTTTCAATGTTGAGTTTGTTTTTGTTTTTCAATGTTGAGGTTGTTGTTGAATTTGTTGGTGTTTTTCAATGTTGAGTTTGTTGGTGTTTTTCAATGATGAAGTTGTTGTTGAATTTGTTGGTGTTTTTCAATGTTGAGGTTGTTGTTGTTTTTCAATGTTGAGGTTGTTGTTGAATTTGTTGGTGTTTTTCAATGTTGAGGTTGTTGTTGTTTATCAATGCTGAGGTTGTTGTTGAATTTGTTGGTGTTTTTCAATGTTGAGGTTGTTGTTGAATTTGTTGGTGTTTTTCAATGTTGAGGTTGTTGTTGTTTTTCAATGTTGAGGTTGTTGTTGAATTTGTTGGTGTTTTTCAATGTTGAGGTTGTTGTTGTTTTTCAATGTTGAGGTTGTTGTTGAATTTGTTGGTGTTTTTCAATTTCGAGGTTGTTGTTGAATTTGTTGGTGTTTTTCAATGTTGAGGTTGTTGTTGTTTTTGAATGTTGAGGTTATTGTTGAATTTGTTGGTGTTTTTCAATGTAGAGGTTGTTGTTGTTTTTCAATGTTGAGGTTGTTGTTGAATTTTTTGGTGTTTTTCAATGTTGAGTTTGTTGTTGTTTTTCAATGTTGAGGTTGTTGTTGAATTTGTTGGTGTTTTTCAATGTTGAGGTTGTTGTTGTTTTTCAATGTTGAGGTTGTTGTTGAATTTGTTGGTGTTTTTCAATGTTGAGGTTGTTGTTGTTTTTCAATGTTGAGGTTGTTGTTGAATTTGTTGGTGTTTTTCAATGTTGAGGTTGTTGTTGAATTTGTTGGTGTTTTTCAATGATGAGGTTGTTGTTGTTTTTCAATGTTGAGGTTGTTGAATTTGTTGGTGTTTTTCAATGTTGAGTTTGTTGTTGTTTTTCAATGTTGAGGTTGTTGTAGAATTTGTTGGTGTTTTTCAATGTTGAGGTTGTTGTTGTTTTTCAATGTTGAGGTTGTTTTTGAATTTGTTGGTGTTTTTCAATGTTGAGGTTGTTGTTGTTTTTCAATGTTGAGGTTGTTGTTGAATTTGTTGGTGCTTTTCAACGTTGAGGTTGTTGTTGATTTTGTTGGTGTTTTTCAATGTTGAGGTTGTTGTTGTTTTTCAATGTTGAGGTTGTTGTTGAATTTGTTGGTGTTTTTTATTGTTGAGTTTGTTGTTGAATTTGTTGGTGTTTTTCAATTTCGAGGTTGTTGTTGAATTTGTTGGTGTTTTTCAATGTTGAGGTTGTTGTTGAATTTGTTGGTGTTTTTCAATGTTGAGGTTGTTGTGGAATTTGTTGGTGTTTTTCAATGTTGAGGTTGTTGTTGTTTTTCAATGTTGAGGTTGTTGTTGAATTTGTTGGTGTTTTTCAATGTTTAGTTTGTTGTTGTATTTCAATGTTGAGGTTGTTGTTGAATTTGTTGGTGTTTTTCAATGTTGAGGTTGTTGTTGTTTTTCAATGTTGAGGTTGTTGTTTAATTTGTTGGTGTTTTTCAATGTTGAGGTTGTTGTTGTTTTTCAATGTTGAGGTTGTTGTTGAATTTGTTGGTGTTTTTCAATGTTGAGGTTGTTGTTGAATTTGTTGGTGTTTTTCAATGATGACGTTGTTGTTGTTTTTCAATGTTGAGGTTGTTGAATTTGTGGGTGTTTTTCAATCTTGAGTTTGTTGTTGAATTTGTTGGTGTTTTTCAATGTTGAGGTTGTTGTTGAATTTGTTGGTGTTTTTCAATGTTGAGGTTGTTGTTATTTTTCAATGTTGAGGTTGTTGTTGAGTTTGTTGCTGTTTTTCAATGTTGAGGTTGTTGTTGAATTTGTTGTGTTTTTCAATGTTGAGGTAGTTTTTGAATTTATTGGTGTTTTTCAATGTTGAGGTTGTTGTTGTTTTTAAATGTTGAGGTTGTTGTTGAATTTCTTGGTGTTTTTTCAATTTTGAGGTTGTTGGTTTTGTTCAATGTTGAGGTTGATTTTGAATTTGAGGGTGTTTTTCAATGTCGAGGTTGTTGTTGAATTTGTTGGTGTTTTTCAATGTTGAGGTTGTTGTTGTTTTTCAATGTTGAGGTTGTTGTTGAATTTGTTGGTGTTTTTCAATGTTGAGATTGTTGTTGTTTTTCAATGTTGAGGTTGTTGTTGAATTTGTTGGTGTTTTTAAATGTTGAGGTTGTTGTTGAATTTGCTGGTGTTTTGCAATGTTGAGGTTGTTGTTGTTTTTAACTGTTGAGTTTGTTGTTGAATTTGTTGGTGTTTTTCAATGTTGAGGTTGTTGTTGTTTTTCAATTTCGAGGTTGTTGTTGAATTTGTTGGTGTTTTTCAATTTTGAAGTTGTTGTTGAAATTGTTGGTGTTTTTCAATGTTGAGGTTGTTGTTGTTTTTCAATGTTGAGGTTGTTGTTGAATTTGTTGGCGTTTTTCAATGTTGAGGTTGTTGTTGTTTTTCAATGCTGAGGTTGTTGTTGAATTTGTTGGTGTTTTTCAATGTTGAGGTTGCTGTTGAATTTGTTGGTGTTGTTCAATGTTGAGGTTGTTGTTGTTTTTCAATGTTAAGGTTGTTGTTGAATTTGTTGGTGTTTTTAAATGTTTAGGTTGTTGTTGTTTTTCAATGTTGAGGTTGTTGTTGAATTTGTTGGTGTTTTTCAATGTTGAGGTTGTTGTTGAATTTGTTGGTGTTTTTCAATGTTGAGGTTGTTGTTGTTTTTCAATGTTGAGGTTGTTGTTGAGTTTGTTGGTGTTTTTCAATGTTGAGGTTGTTGTTGAATTTGTTGGTGTTTTTCAATGCTGAGGTTGTTGTTGTTTTTAAATGTTGGGGTTGTTATTGAATTTGTTGGTGTTTTTCAATTTTGAGATTGTTGTTGTTTTTCAATGTTGAGGTTGTTGTTGAATTTGTTGGTGTTTTTCCATGATGAGGTTGTTCTTGTTTTTCAAAGTTGAGGTTGTTGTTGAATTTGTTGGTGTTTTTCAATGTCGGGGTTGTTGTTGAATTTGTTGGTGTTTTTCTATGTTGAATTTTTTGTTGAATTTGTTGGTGTTTTTCAATGTTGAGGTTGTTGTTTTTCAATGTTGAGGTTGTTGTTGAATTTGTTGGCGTTTTTAAATGTTGAGGTTGTTGTTGAATTTGTTGGTGTTTTCAAAGTTGAGGTTTTTGTTGAATTTGTTGGTGTTTTTCAATGTTGAGTTTGTTGTTCTTTTTCAATGTTGAGGTTGTTGTTGAATTTGATGGTGTTTTTCAATGTCGAGGTTGTTGTTGAATTTGTTGGTGTTTTTCAATGTTGAACTTGTTGTTGAATTTGTTGGTGTTTTTCAATGTTGAGGTTGTTGCTGTTTTTCAATGTTGAGGTTGTTGTTGAATTTGTCGGTGTTTTTCAATGTTGAGATTGTTGTTGTTTTTCAATGTTGAGGTTGTTGTTGAAATTGTTGGCGTTTTTAAATGTTGAGGTTGTTGTTGAATTTGTTGGTGTTTTTCAATGTTGAGGTTGTTGTTGTTTTTGAATGTTGAGGTTATTGTTGAATTTGTTGGTGTTTTTCAATGTTGACGTTGTTGTTGTTTTTCAATGTTGAGGTTGTTGTTGAATTTGTTGGTGTTTTTCAATGTTGAGTTTGTTGGTGTTTTTCAATGATGAAGTTGTTGTTGAATTTGTTGGTGTTTTTCAATGTTGAGGTTGTTGTTGTTTTTCAATGTTGAGGTTGTTGTTGAATTTGTTGGTGTTTTTCAATGTTGAGGTTGTTGTTGTTTTTCAATGCTGAGGTTGTTGTTGAATTTGTTGGTGTTTTTCAATGTTGAGGTTGTTGTTGAATTTGTTGGTGTTTTTCAATGTTGAGGTTGTTGTTGTTTTTCAATGTTGAGGTTGTTGTTGAATTTGTTGGTGTTTTTCAATGTTGAGGTTGTTGTTGTTTTTCAATGTTGAGGTTGTTGTTGAATTTGTTGGTGTTTTTCAATTTCGAGGTTGTTGTTGAATTTGTTGGTGTTTTTCAATGTTGAGGTTGTTGTTGTTTTTGAATGTTGAGGTTATTGTTGAATTTGTTGGTGTTTTTCAATGTTGAGGTTGTTGTTGTTTTTCAATGTTGAGGTTGTTGTTGAATTTTTTGGTGTTTTTCAATGTTGACTTTGTTGTTGTTTTTCAATGTTGAGGTTGTTGTTGAATTTGTTGGCGTTTTTCAATGTTGAGGTTGTTGTTGTTTTTCAATGTTGAGGTTGTTGTTGAATTTGTTGGTGTTTTTCAATGTTGAGGTTGTTGTTGTTTTTCAATGTTGAGGTTGTTGTTGAATTTGTTGGTGTTTTTCAATGTTGAGGTTGTTGTTGAATTTGTTGGTGTTTTTCAATGATGAGGTTGTTGTTGTTTTTCAATGTTGAGGTTGATGAATTTGTTGGTGTTTTTCAATGTTGAGTTTGTTGTTGTTTTTCAATGTTGAGGTTGTTGTAGAATTTGTTGGTGTTTTTCAATGTTGAGGTTGTTGTTGTTTTTCAATGTTGAGGTTGTTTTTGAATTTGTTGGTGTTTTTCAATGTTGAGGTTGTTGTCGTTTTTCAATGTTGAGGTTGTTGTTGAATTTGTTGGTGCTTTTCAACGTTGAGGTTGTTGTTGATTTTGTTGGTGTTTTTCAATGTTGAGGTTGTTGTTGTTTTTCAATGTTGAGGTTGTTGTTGAATTTGTTGGTGTTTTTCATTGTTGAGTTTGTTGTTGAATTTGTTGGTGTTTTTCAATTTCGAGGTTGTTGTTGAATTTGTTGGTGTTTTTCAATGTTGAGGTTGTTGTTGAATTTGTTGGTGTTTTTCAATGTTGAGGTTGTTGTTGAATTTGTTGGTGTTTTTCAATGTTGAGGTTGTTGCTGTTTTTCAATGTTGAGGTTGTTGTTGAATTTGTTGGTGTTTTTCAATGTTTAGTTTGTTGTTGTTTTTCAATGTTGAGATTGTTGTTGAATTTGTTGGTGTTTTTCAATGTTGAGGTTGTTGTTGTTTTTCAATGTTGAGGTTGTTGTTGAATTTGTTGGTGTTTTTCAATGTTGAGGTTGTTGGTGTTTTTCAATGTTGAGGTTGTTGTTGAATTTGTTGTTGTTTTTCAATGTTGAGGTTGTTGTTGAATTTGTTGGTGTTTTTCAATGTTGAGGTTGTTGTTGTTTTTCAATGTTGAGGTTGTTGTTGAGTTTGTTGGTGTTTTTCAATGTTGAGGTTGTTGTTGAATTTGTTGGTGTTTTTCAATGTTGAGGTTGTTGTTGAATTTGTTCGTGTTTTTCAATGCTGAGGTTGTTGTTGTTTTTAAATGTTGGGGTTGTTGTTGAATTTGTTTGTGTTTTTCAATTTTGAGGATGTTGTTGCTTTTCAATTTTGAGGTTGTTGTTGAATTTGTTGGTGTTTTTCCATGATGAGGTTGTTGTTGTTTTTCAAAGTTGAGGTTGTTGTTGAATTTGTTGGTGTTTTTCAATGTCGGGGTTGATGTTGAAATTGTTGGTGTTTTTCTATTTTGAATTTTTTGTTGAATTTGTTGTTGTTTTTCAATGTTGAGGTTGTTGTTGAACTTGTTGGCGTTTTTCAATGTTGAGGTTGTTGTTGAATTTGTTGGTGTTTTCAAAGTTGAGGTTTTTGTTGAATTTGTTGGTGTTTTTCAATGTTGAGGTTGTTGTTGTTTTTCAATGTTGAGGTTGTTGTTGAATTTGATGGTGTTTTTCAATGTCGAGGTTGCTGTTGAATTTGTTGGTGTTTTTCAATGTTGAACTTGTTGTTGAATTTGTTGGTGTTTTTCAATGTTGAGGTTGTTGCTGTTTTTCAATGTTGAGGTTGTTGTTGTATTTGTTGGTGTTTTTCAATGTTGAGATTGTTGTTGTTTTTCAATGTTGAGGTTGTTGTTGAAATTGTTGGCGTTTTTAAATGTTGAGGTTGTTGTTGTATTTGTTGGTGTCTTTCAATGTTGAGGATGTTGTTGTTTTTCAATTTTGAGGTTGTTGTTGAATTTGTTGGTGTTTTTCAATTTCGAGGTTGTTGTTGAATTCGTTGGTGTTTTTCAATGTTGAGGTTGTTGGTGTTTTTCAATGTTGAAGTTGTTGTTGAATTTGTTGGTGTTTTTCAATGTTGAGGTTGTTGTTGTTTTTCAATGTTGAGGTTGTTGTTGAAGTTGTTGGTGTTTTTCAATGTTGAGGTTGTTGTTGTTTTTCAATGCTGAGGTTGTTGTTGAATTTGTTGGTGTTTTTCAATGTTGAGGTTGTTGTTGAATTTGTTGGTGTTTTTCAATGTTGAGGTTGTTGTTGTTTTTAAATGTTGAGGTTGTTGTTGAATTTGTTGGTGTTTTTCAATGTTGAGGTTGTTGTTGTTTTTCAATGTTGAGGTTGTTGTTGAATTTGTTGGTGTTTTTCAATGTTGAGGTTGTTGTTGAATTTGTTGGTGTTTTTCAATGATGAGGTTGTTGTTGTTTTTCAATGTTGAGGTTGTTGAATTTGTTGGTGTTTTTCAATGTTGAGTTTGTTGTTGTTTTTCAATGTTGAGGTTGTTGTAGAATTTGTTGGTGTTTTTCAATGTTGAGGTTGTTGTTGTTTTTCAATGTTGAGGTTGTTTTTGAATTTGTTGGTGTTTTTCAATGTTGAGGTTGTTGTTGTTTTTCAATGTTGAGGTTGTTGTTGAATTTGTTGGTGCTTTTCAACGTTGAGGTTGTTGTTGATTTTGTTGGTGTCTTTCAATGTTGAGGTTGTTGTTGTTTTTCAATGTTGACGTTGTTGTTGAATTTGTTGGTGTTTTTCATTGTTGAGTTTGTTGTTGAATTTGTTGGTGTTTTTCAATTTCGAGGTTGTTGTTGAATTTGTTGGTGTTTTTCAATGTTGAGGTTGTTGTTGAATTTGTTGGTGTTTTTCAATGTTGAGGTTGTTGTTGAATTTGTTGGTGTTTTTCAATGTTGAGGTTGTTGCTGTTTTTCAATGTTGAGGTTGTTGTTGAATTTGTTGGTGTTTTTCAATGTTTAGTTTGTTGTTGTTTTTCAATGTTGAGATTGTTGTTGAATTTGTTGGTGTTTTTCAATGTTGAGGTTGTTGTTGTTTTTCAATGTTGAGGTTGTTGTTGAATTTGTTGGTGTTTTTCAATGTTGAGGTTGTTGGTGTTTTTCAATGTTGATTTTGTTGTTGAATTTGTTGTTGTTTTTCAATGTTGAGGTTGTTGTTGAATTTGTTGGTGTTTTTCAATGTTGAGGTTGTTGTTGTTTTTCAATGTTGAGGTTGTTGTTGAGTTTGTTGGTGTTTTTCAATGTTGAGGTTGTTGTTGAATTTGTTGGTGTTTTTCAATGTTGAGGTTGTTGTTGAATTTGTTCGTGTTTTTCAATGCTGAGGTTGTTGTTGTTTTTAAATGTTGGGGTTGTTGTTGAATTTGTTTGTGTTTTTCAATTTTGAGGATGTTGTTGCTTTTCAATTTTGGGTTGTTGTTGAATTGGTTGGTGTTTTTCCATGATGAGGTTGTTGTTGTTTTTCAAAGTTGAGGTTGTTGTTGAATTTGTTGGTGTTTTTCAATGTCGGGGTTGATGTTGAAATTGTTGGTGTTTTTCTATTTTGAATTTTTTGTTGAATTTGTTGTTGTTTTTCAATGTTGAGGTTGCTGTTGAATTTGTTGGCGTTTTTCAATGTTGAGGTTGTTGTTGAATTTGTTGGTGTTTTCAAAGTTGAGGTTTTTGTTGAATTTGTTGGTGTTTTTCAATGTTGAGGTTGTTGTTGTTTTTAAATGTTGAGGTTGTTGTTGAATTTGATGGTGTTTTTCAATGTCGAGGTTGCTGTTGAATTTGCTGGTGTTTTTCAATGTTGAACTTGTTGTTGAATTTGTTGGTGTTTTTCAATGTTGAGGTTGTTGCTGTTTTTCAATGTTGAGGTTGTTGTTGTATTTGTTGTTGTTTTTCAATGTTGAGATTGTTGTTGTTTTTCAATGTTGAGGTTGTTGTTGAAATTGTTGGCGTTTTTAAATGTTGAGGTTGTTGTTGTATTTGTTGGTGTCTTTCAATGTTGAGGATGTTGTTGTTTTTCAATTTTGAGGTTGTTGTTGAATTTGTTGGTGTTTTTCAATTTCGAGGTTGTTGTTGAATTCGTTGGTGTTTTTCAATGTTGAGGTTGTTGGTGTTTTTCAATGTTGAAGTTGTTGTTGAATTTGTTGGTGTTTTTCAATGTTGAGGTTGTTGTTGTTTTTCAATGTTGAGGTTGTTGTTGAAGTTGTTGGTGTTTTTCAATGTTGAGGTTGTTGTTGTTTTTCAATGCTGAGGTTGTTGTTGAATTTGTTGGTGTTTTTCAATGTTGAGGTTGTTGTTGAATTTGTTGGTGTTTTTCAACGTTGAGGTTGTTGTTGTTTTTCAATGTTGAGGTTGTTGTTGAATTTGTTGGTGTTTTTCAATGTTGAGGTTGTTGTTGTTTTTCAATGTTGAGGTTGTTGTTGAATTTGTTGGTGTTTTTCAATGTCGGGGTTGTTGTTGCAATTGTTGTTGTTTTTCTATGTTGAATTTTTTGTTGAATTTGTTGTTGTTTTTCAATGTTGAGGTTGTTGTTGAATTTGTTGGCGTTTTTAAATGTTGAGGTTGTTTTTGAATTTGTTGGTGTTTTCAAAGTTGAGGTTTTTGTTGAATTTGTTGGTGTTTTTCAATGTTGAGGTTGTTGTTGTTTTTCAATGTTGAGGTTGTTGTTGAATTTGATGGTGTTTTTCAATGTCGAGGTTGTTGTTGAATTTGTTGGTGTTTTTCAATGTTGGACTTGTTGTTGAATTTGTTGTTGTTTTTCAATGTTGAGGTTGTTGCTGTTTTTCAATGTTGAGGTTGTTGTTGTATTTGTTGGTGTTTTTCAAAGTTGAGATTGTTGTTGTTTTTCAATGTTGAGGTTGTTGTTGAAATTGTTGGCGTTTTTTAATGTTGAGGTTGTTGTTGTATTTGTTGGTGTTTTTCAATGTTGAGGATGTTGTTGTTTTTCAATTTTGAGGTTGTTGTTGAATTTGTTGGTGTTTTTCAATTTCGAGGTTGTTGTTGAATTTGTTGGTGTTTTTCATAGTTGAGGTTGTTGTTGTTTTTGTATGTTGAGGTTATTTTTGAATTTGTTGGTGTATTTCAATGTTGAGGTTATTGTTGTTTTTCAATTTTGAGGTTGTTGTTGAATTTGTTGGTGTTTTTCAATGTTGAGTTTGTTGGTGTTTTTCAATGTTGAAGTTGTTGTTGAATTTGTTGGTGTTTTTCAATGTCGGGGTTGATGTTGAAATTGTTGGTGTTTTTCTATTTTGAATTTTTTGTTGAATTTGTTGTTGTTTTTCAATGTTGAGGTTGCTGTTGAATTTGTTGGCGTTTTTCAATGTTGAGGTTGTTGTTGAATTTGTTGGTGTTTTCAAAGTTGAGGTTTTTGTTGAATTTGTTGGTGTTTTTCAATGTTGAGGTTGTTGTTGTTTTTAAATGTTGAGGTTGTTGTTGAATTTGATGGTGTTTTTCAATGTCGAGGTTGCTGTTGAATTTGCTGGTGTTTTTCAATGTTGAACTTGTTGTTGAATTTGTTGGTGTTTTTCAATGTTGAGGTTGTTGCTGTTTTTCAATGTTGAGGTTGTTGTTGTATTTGTTGTTGTTTTTCAATGTTGAGATTGTTGTTGTTTTTCAATGTTGAGGTTGTTGTTGAAATTGTTGGCGTTTTTAAATGTTGAGGTTGTTGTTGTATTTGTTGGTGTCTTTCAATGTTGAGGATGTTGTTGTTTTTCAATTTTGAGGTTGTTGTTGAATTTGTTGGTGTTTTTCAATTTCGAGGTTGTTGTTGAATTCGTTGGTGTTTTTCAATGTTGAGGTTGTTGGTGTTTTTCAATGTTGAAGTTGTTGTTGAATTTGTTGGTGTTTTTCAATGTTGAGGTTGTTGTTGTTTTTCAATGTTGAGGTTGTTGTTGAAGTTGTTGGTGTTTTTCAATGTTGAGGTTGTTGTTGTTTTTCAATGCTGAGGTTGTTGTTGAATTTGTTGGTGTTTTTCAATGTTGAGGTTGTTGTTGAATTTGTTGGTGTTTTTCAATGTTGAGGTTGTTGTTGTTTTTAAATGTTGAGGTTGTTGTTGAATTTGTTGGTGTTTTTCAATGTTGAGGTTGTTGTTGTTTTTCAATGTTGAGGTTGTTGTTGAATTTGATGGTGTTTTTCAATGTCGAGGTTGCTGTTGAATTTGTTGGTGTTTTTCAATGTTGAACTTGTTGTTGAATTTGTTGGTGTTTTTCAATGTTGAGGTTGTTGCTGTTTTTCAATGTTGAGGTTGTTGTTGTATTTGTTGGTGTTTTTCAATGTTGAGATTGTTGTTGTTTTTCAATGTTGAGGTTGTTGTTGAAATTGTTGGCGTTTTTAAATGTTGAGGTTGTTGTTGTATTTGTTGGTGTCTTTCAATGTTGAGGATGTTGTTGTTTTTCAATTTTGAGGTTGTTGTTGAATTTGTTGGTGTTTTTCAATTTCGAGGTTGTTGTTGAATTCGTTGGTGTTTTTCAATGTTGAGGTTGTTGGTGTTTTTCAATGTTGAAGTTGTTGTTGAATTTGTTGGTGTTTTTCAATGTTGAGGTTGTTGTTGTTTTTCAATGTTGAGGTTGTTGTTGAAGTTGTTGGTGTTTTTCAATGTTGAGGTTGTTGTTGTTTTTCAATGCTGAGGTTGTTGTTGAATTTGTTGGTGTTTTTCAATGTTGAGGTTGTTGTTGAATTTGTTGGTGTTTTTCAATGTTGAGGTTGTTGTTGTTTTTAAATGTTGAGGTTGTTGTTGAATTTGTTGGTGTTTTTCAATGTTGAGGTTGTTGTTGTTTTTCAATGTTGAGGTTGTTGTTGAATTTGTTGGTGTTTTTCAATGTTGAGGTTGTTGTTGAATTTGTTGGTGTTTTTCAATGATGAGGTTGTTGTTGTTTTTCAATGTTGAGGTTGTTGAATTTGTTGGTGTTTTTCAATGTTGAGTTTGTTGTTGTTTTTCAATGTTGAGGTTGTTGTAGAATTTGTTGGTGTTTTTCAATGTTGAGGTTGTTGTTGTTTTTCAATGTTGAGGTTGTTTTTGAATTTGTTGGTGTTTTTCAATGTTGAGGTTGTTGTTGTTTTTCAATGTTGAGGTTGTTGTTGAATTTGTTGGTGCTTTTCAACGTTGAGGTTGTTGTTGATTTTGTTGGTGTCTTTCAATGTTGAGGTTGTTGTTGTTTTTCAATGTTGACGTTGTTGTTGAATTTGTTGGTGTTTTTCATTGTTGAGTTTGTTGTTGAATTTGTTGGTGTTTTTCAATTTCGAGGTTGTTGTTGAATTTGTTGGTGTTTTTCAATGTTGAGGTTGTTGTTGAATTTGTTGGTGTTTTTCAATGTTGAGGTTGTTGTTGAATTTGTTGGTGTTTTTCAATGTTGAGGTTGTTGCTGTTTTTCAATGTTGAGGTTGTTGTTGAATTTGTTGGTGTTTTTCAATGTTTAGTTTGTTGTTGTTTTTCAATGTTGAGATTGTTGTTGAATTTGTTGGTGTTTTTCAATGTTGAGGTTGTTGTTGTTTTTCAATGTTGAGGTTGTTGTTGAATTTGTTGGTGTTTTTCAATGTTGAGGTTGTTGGTGTTTTTCAATGTTGATTTTGTTGTTGAATTTGTTGTTGTTTTTCAATGTTGAGGTTGTTGTTGAATTTGTTGGTGTTTTTCAATGTTGAGGTTGTTGTTGTTTTTCAATGTTGAGGTTGTTGTTGAGTTTGTTGGTGTTTTTCAATGTTGAGGTTGTTGTTGAATTTGTTGGTGTTTTTCAATGTTGAGGTTGTTGTTGAATTTGTTCGTGTTTTTCAATGCTGAGGTTGTTGTTGTTTTTAAATGTTGGGGTTGTTGTTGAATTTGTTTGTGTTTTTCAATTTTGAGGATGTTGTTGCTTTTCAATTTTGGGTTGTTGTTGAATTGGTTGGTGTTTTTCCATGATGAGGTTGTTGTTGTTTTTCAAAGTTGAGGTTGTTGTTGAATTTGTTGGTGTTTTTCAATGTCGGGGTTGATGTTGAAATTGTTGGTGTTTTTCTATTTTGAATTTTTTGTTGAATTTGTTGTTGTTTTTCAATGTTGAGGTTGCTGTTGAATTTGTTGGCGTTTTTCAATGTTGAGGTTGTTGTTGAATTTGTTGGTGTTTTCAAAGTTGAGGTTTTTGTTGAATTTGTTGGTGTTTTTCAATGTTGAGGTTGTTGTTGTTTTTAAATGTTGAGGTTGTTGTTGAATTTGATGGTGTTTTTCAATGTCGAGGTTGCTGTTGAATTTGCTGGTGTTTTTCAATGTTGAACTTGTTGTTGAATTTGTTGGTGTTTTTCAATGTTGAGGTTGTTGCTGTTTTTCAATGTTGAGGTTGTTGTTGTATTTGTTGTTGTTTTTCAATGTTGAGATTGTTGTTGTTTTTCAATGTTGAGGTTGTTGTTGAAATTGTTGGCGTTTTTAAATGTTGAGGTTGTTGTTGTATTTGTTGGTGTCTTTCAATGTTGAGGATGTTGTTGTTTTTCAATTTTGAGGTTGTTGTTGAATTTGTTGGTGTTTTTCAATTTCGAGGTTGTTGTTGAATTCGTTGGTGTTTTTCAATGTTGAGGTTGTTGGTGTTTTTCAATGTTGAAGTTGTTGTTGAATTTGTTGGTGTTTTTCAATGTTGAGGTTGTTGTTGTTTTTCAATGTTGAGGTTGTTGTTGAAGTTGTTGGTGTTTTTCAATGTTGAGGTTGTTGTTGTTTTTCAATGCTGAGGTTGTTGTTGAATTTGTTGGTGTTTTTCAATGTTGAGGTTGTTGTTGAATTTGTTGGTGTTTTTCAACGTTGAGGTTGTTGTTGTTTTTCAATGTTGAGGTTGTTGTTGAATTTGTTGGTGTTTTTCAATGTTGAGGTTGTTGTTGTTTTTCAATGTTGAGGTTGTTGTTGAATTTGTTGGTGTTTTTCAATGTCGGGGTTGTTGTTGCAATTGTTGTTGTTTTTCTATGTTGAATTTTTTGTTGAATTTGTTGTTGTTTTTCAATGTTGAGGTTGTTGTTGAATTTGTTGGCGTTTTTAAATGTTGAGGTTGTTTTTGAATTTGTTGGTGTTTTCAAAGTTGAGGTTTTTGTTGAATTTGTTGGTGTTTTTCAATGTTGAGGTTGTTGTTGTTTTTCAATGTTGAGGTTGTTGTTGAATTTGATGGTGTTTTTCAATGTCGAGGTTGTTGTTGAATTTGTTGGTGTTTTTCAATGTTGGACTTGTTGTTGAATTTGTTGTTGTTTTTCAATGTTGAGGTTGTTGCTGTTTTTCAATGTTGAGGTTGTTGTTGTATTTGTTGGTGTTTTTCAAAGTTGAGATTGTTGTTGTTTTTCAATGTTGAGGTTGTTGTTGAAATTGTTGGCGTTTTTTAATGTTGAGGTTGTTGTTGTATTTGTTGGTGTTTTTCAATGTTGAGGATGTTGTTGTTTTTCAATTTTGAGGTTGTTGTTGAATTTGTTGGTGTTTTTCAATTTCGAGGTTGTTGTTGAATTTGTTGGTGTTTTTCATAGTTGAGGTTGTTGTTGTTTTTGTATGTTGAGGTTATTTTTGAATTTGTTGGTGTATTTCAATGTTGAGGTTATTGTTGTTTTTCAATTTTGAGGTTGTTGTTGAATTTGTTGGTGTTTTTCAATGTTGAGTTTGTTGGTGTTTTTCAATGTTGAAGTTGTTGTTGAATTTGTTGGTGTTTTTCAATGTCGGGGTTGATGTTGAAATTGTTGGTGTTTTTCTATTTTGAATTTTTTGTTGAATTTGTTGTTGTTTTTCAATGTTGAGGTTGCTGTTGAATTTGTTGGCGTTTTTCAATGTTGAGGTTGTTGTTGAATTTGTTGGTGTTTTCAAAGTTGAGGTTTTTGTTGAATTTGTTGGTGTTTTTCAATGTTGAGGTTGTTGTTGTTTTTAAATGTTGAGGTTGTTGTTGAATTTGATGGTGTTTTTCAATGTCGAGGTTGCTGTTGAATTTGCTGGTGTTTTTCAATGTTGAACTTGTTGTTGAATTTGTTGGTGTTTTTCAATGTTGAGGTTGTTGCTGTTTTTCAATGTTGAGGTTGTTGTTGTATTTGTTGTTGTTTTTCAATGTTGAGATTGTTGTTGTTTTTCAATGTTGAGGTTGTTGTTGAAATTGTTGGCGTTTTTAAATGTTGAGGTTGTTGTTGTATTTGTTGGTGTCTTTCAATGTTGAGGATGTTGTTGTTTTTCAATTTTGAGGTTGTTGTTGAATTTGTTGGTGTTTTTCAATTTCGAGGTTGTTGTTGAATTCGTTGGTGTTTTTCAATGTTGAGGTTGTTGGTGTTTTTCAATGTTGAAGTTGTTGTTGAATTTGTTGGTGTTTTTCAATGTTGAGGTTGTTGTTGTTTTTCAATGTTGAGGTTGTTGTTGAAGTTGTTGGTGTTTTTCAATGTTGAGGTTGTTGTTGTTTTTCAATGCTGAGGTTGTTGTTGAATTTGTTGGTGTTTTTCAATGTTGAGGTTGTTGTTGAATTTGTTGGTGTTTTTCAATGTTGAGGTTGTTGTTGTTTTTAAATGTTGAGGTTGTTGTTGAATTTGTTGGTGTTTTTCAATGTTGAGGTTGTTGTTGTTTTTCAATGTTGAGGTTGTTGTTGAATTTGTTGGTGTTTTTCAATGTTGAGGTTGTTGTTGAATTTGTTGGTGTTTTTCAAAGATGAGGTTGTTGTTGTTTTTCAATGTTGAGGTTGTTGAATTTGTTGGTGTTTTTCAATGTTGAGTTTGTTGTTGTTTTTCAATGTTGAGGTTGTTGTAGAATTTGTTGGTGTTTTTCAATGTTGAGGTTGTTGTTGTTTTTCAATGTTGAGGTTGTTTTTGAATTTGTTGGTGTTTTTCAATGTTGAGGTTGTTGTTGTTTTTCAATGTTGAGGTTGTTGTTGAATTTGTTGGTGCTTTTCAACGTTGAGGTTGTTGTTGATTTTGTTGGTGTCTTTCAATGTTGAGGTTGTTGTTGTTTTTCAATGTTGACGTTGTTGTTGAATTTGTTGGTGTTTTTCATTGTTGAGTTTGTTGTTGAATTTGTTGGTGTTTTTCAATTTCGAGGTTGTTGTTGAATTTGTTGGTGTTTTTCAATGTTGAGGTTGTTGTTGAATTTGTTGGTGTTTTTCAATGTTGAGGTTGTTGTTGAATTTGTTGGTGTTTTTCAATGTTGAGGTTGTTGCTGTTTTTCAATGTTGAGGTTGTTGTTGAATTTGTTGGTGTTTTTCAATGTTTAGTTTGTTGTTGTTTTTCAATGTTGAGATTGTTGTTGAATTTGTTGGTGTTTTTCAATGTTGAGGTTGTTGTTGTTTTTCAATGTTGAGGTTGTTGTTGAATTTGTTGGTGTTTTTCAATGTTGAGGTTGTTGGTGTTTTTCAATGTTGATTTTGTTGTTGAATTTGTTGTTGTTTTTCAATGTTGAGGTTGTTGTTGAATTTGTTGGTGTTTTTCAATGTTGAGGTTGTTGTTGTTTTTCAATGTTGAGGTTGTTGTTGAGTTTGTTGGTGTTTTTCAATGTTGAGGTTGTTGTTGAATTTGTTGGTGTTTTTCAATGTTGAGGTTGTTGTTGAATTTGTTCGTGTTTTTCAATGCTGAGGTTGTTGTTGTTTTTAAATGTTGGGGTTGTTGTTGAATTTGTTTGTGTTTTTCAATTTTGAGGATGTTGTTGCTTTTCAATTTTGGGTTGTTGTTGAATTGGTTGGTGTTTTTCCATGATGAGGTTGTTGTTGTTTTTCAAAGTTGAGGTTGTTGTTGAATTTGTTGGTGTTTTTCAATGTCGGGGTTGATGTTGAAATTGTTGGTGTTTTTCTATTTTGAATTTTTTGTTGAATTTGTTGTTGTTTTTCAATGTTGAGGTTGCTGTTGAATTTGTTGGCGTTTTTCAATGTTGAGGTTGTTGTTGAATTTGTTGGTGTTTTCAAAGTTGAGGTTTTTGTTGAATTTGTTGGTGTTTTTCAATGTTGAGGTTGTTGTTGTTTTTAAATGTTGAGGTTGTTGTTGAATTTGATGGTGTTTTTCAATGTCGAGGTTGCTGTTGAATTTGCTGGTGTTTTTCAATGTTGAACTTGTTGTTGAATTTGTTGGTGTTTTTCAATGTTGAGGTTGTTGCTGTTTTTCAATGTTGAGGTTGTTGTTGTATTTGTTGTTGTTTTTCAATGTTGAGATTGTTGTTGTTTTTCAATGTTGAGGTTGTTGTTGAAATTGTTGGCGTTTTTAAATGTTGAGGTTGTTGTTGTATTTGTTGGTGTCTTTCAATGTTGAGGATGTTGTTGTTTTTCAATTTTGAGGTTGTTGTTGAATTTGTTGGTGTTTTTCAATTTCGAGGTTGTTGTTGAATTCGTTGGTGTTTTTCAATGTTGAGGTTGTTGGTGTTTTTCAATGTTGAAGTTGTTGTTGAATTTGTTGGTGTTTTTCAATGTTGAGGTTGTTGTTGTTTTTCAATGTTGAGGTTGTTGTTGAAGTTGTTGGTGTTTTTCAATGTTGAGGTTGTTGTTGTTTTTCAATGCTGAGGTTGTTGTTGAATTTGTTGGTGTTTTTCAATGTTGAGGTTGTTGTTGAATTTGTTGGTGTTTTTCAATGTTGAGGTTGTTGTTGTTTTTCAATGTTGAGGTTGTTGTTGAATTTGTTGGTGTTTTTCAATGTTGAGGTTGTTGTTGTTTTTCAATGTTGAGGTTGTTGTTGAATTTGTTGGTGTTTTTCAATGTCGGGGTTGTTGTTGCAATTGTTGTTGTTTTTCTATGTTGAATTTTTTGTTGAATTTGTTGTTGTTTTTCAATGTTGAGGTTGTTGTTGAATTTGTTGGCGTTTTTAAATGTTGAGGTTGTTTTTGAATTTGTTGGTGTTTTCAAAGTTGAGGTTTTTGTTGAATTTGTTGGTGTTTTTCAATGTTGAGGTTGTTGTTGTTTTTCAATGTTGAGGTTGTTGTTGAATTTGATGGTGTTTTTCAATGTCGAGGTTGTTGTTGAATTTGTTGGTGTTTTTCAATGTTGGACTTGTTGTTGAATTTGTTGTTGTTTTTCAATGTTGAGGTTGTTGCTGTTTTTCAATGTTGAGGTTGTTGTTGTATTTGTTGGTGTTTTTCAAAGTTGAGATTGTTGTTGTTTTTCAATGTTGAGGTTGTTGTTGAAATTGTTGGCGTTTTTTAATGTTGAGGTTGTTGTTGTATTTGTTGGTGTTTTTCAATGTTGAGGATGTTGTTGTTTTTCAATTTTGAGGTTGTTGTTGAATTTGTTGGTGTTTTTCAATTTCGAGGTTGTTGTTGAATTTGTTGGTGTTTTTCATAGTTGAGGTTGTTGTTGTTTTTGTATGTTGAGGTTATTTTTGAATTTGTTGGTGTATTTCAATGTTGAGGTTATTGTTGTTTTTCAATTTTGAGGTTGTTGTTGAATTTGTTGGTGTTTTTCAATGTTGAGTTTGTTGGTGTTTTTCAATGTTGAAGTTGTTGTTGAATTTGTTGGTGTTTTTCAATGTCGGGGTTGATGTTGAAATTGTTGGTGTTTTTCTATTTTGAATTTTTTGTTGAATTTGTTGTTGTTTTTCAATGTTGAGGTTGCTGTTGAATTTGTTGGCGTTTTTCAATGTTGAGGTTGTTGTTGAATTTGTTGGTGTTTTTAAAGTTGAGGTTTTTGTTGAATTTGTTGGTGTTTTTCAATGTTGAGGTTGTTGTTTTTTTTAAATATTGAGGTTGTTGTTGAATTTGATGGTGTTTTTCAATGTCGAGGTTGCTGTTGAATTTGCTGGTGTTTTTCAATGTTGAACTTGTTGTTGAATTTGTTGGTGTTTTTCAATGTTGAGGTTGTTGCTGTTTTTCAATGTTGAGGTTGTTGTTGTATTTGTTGTTGTTTTTCAATGTTGAGATTGTTGTTGTTTTTCAATGTTGAGGTTGTTGTTGAAATTGTTGGCGTTTTTAAATGTTGAGGTTGTTGTTGTATTTGTTGGTGTCTTTCAATGTTGAGGATGTTGTTGTTTTTCAATTTTGAGGTTGTTGTTGAATTTGTTGGTGTTTTTCAATTTCGAGGTTGTTGTTGAATTCGTTGGTGTTTTTCAATGTTGAGGTTGTTGGTGTTTTTCAATGTTGAAGTTGTTGTTGAATTTGTTGGTGTTTTTCAATGTTGAGGTTGTTGTTGTTTTTCAATGTTGAGGTTGTTGTTGAAGTTGTTGGTGTTTTTCAATGTTGAGGTTGTTGTTGTTTTTCAATGCTGAGGTTGTTGTTGAATTTGTTGGTGTTTTTCAATGTTGAGGTTGTTGTTGAATTTGTTGGTGTTTTTCAATGTTGAGGTTGTTGTTGTTTTTCAATGTTGAGGTTGTTGTTGAATTTGTTGGTGTTTTTCAATGTTGAGGTTGTTGTTGTTTTTCAATGTTGAGGTTGTTGTTGAATTTGTTGGTGTTTTTCAATGTCGGGGTTGTTGTTGCAATTGTTGTTGTTTTTCTATGTTGAATTTTTTGTTGAATTTGTTGTTGTTTTTCAATGTTGAGGTTGTTGTTGAATTTGTTGGCGTTTTTAAATGTTGAGGTTGTTTTTGAATTTGTTGGTGTTTTCAAAGTTGAGGTTTTTGTTGAATTTGTTGGTGTTTTTCAATGTTGAGGTTGTTGTTGTTTTTCAATGTTGAGGTTGTTGTTGAATTTGATGGTGTTTTTCAATGTCGAGGTTGTTGTTGAATTTGTTGGTGTTTTTCAATGTTGGACTTGTTGTTGAATTTGTTGTTGTTTTTCAATGTTGAGGTTGTTGCTGTTTTTCAATGTTGAGGTTGTTGTTGTATTTGTTGGTGTTTTTCAAAGTTGAGATTGTTGTTGTTTTTCAATGTTGAGGTTGTTGTTGAAATTGTTGGCGTTTTTTAATGTTGAGGTTGTTGTTGTATTTGTTGGTGTTTTTCAATGTTGAGGATGTTGTTGTTTTTCAATTTTGAGGTTGTTGTTGAATTTGTTGGTGTTTTTCAATTTCGAGGTTGTTGTTGAATTTGTTGGTGTTTTTCATAGTTGAGGTTGTTGTTGTTTTTGTATGTTGAGGTTATTTTTGAATTTGTTGGTGTATTTCAATGTTGAGGTTATTGTTGTTTTTCAATTTTGAGGTTGTTTTTGAATTTGTTGGTGTTTTTCAATGTTGAGTTTGTTGGTGTTTTTCAATGTTGAAGTTGTTGTTGAATTTGTTGGTGTTTTTCAATGTTGAGGTTGTTGTTGTTTTTCAATGTTGAGGTTGTTGTTGAATTTGTTGGTGTTTTTCAATGTTGAGGTTGTTGTTGTTTTTCAATGTTGAGGTTGTTGTTGAATTTGTTGGTGTTTTTCAATGTTGAGGTTGTT
This sequence comes from Isurus oxyrinchus, assembly GCA_026770705.1. Classification (NCBI taxonomy): domain Eukaryota; kingdom Metazoa; phylum Chordata; class Chondrichthyes; order Lamniformes; family Lamnidae; genus Isurus; species Isurus oxyrinchus. Next base: position 115,389 of record JANJGN010000547.1, on the reverse strand, counting down.
GTTGTTTTTCAATGTTGAGGTTGTTGTTGAATTTGTTGGTGTTTTTCAATTTCGAGGTTGTTGTTGAATTTGTTGGTGTTTTTCAATGTTGAGGTTGTTGTTGTTTTTGAATGTTGAGGTTATTGTTGAATTTGTTGGTGTTTTTCAATGTTGAGGTTGTTGTTGTTTTTCAATGTTGAGGTTGTTGAATTTGTTGGTGTTTTTCAATGTTGAGTTTGTTGTTGTTTTTCAATGTTGAGGTTGTTGTTGAATTTGTTGGTGTTTTTCAATGTTGAGGTTGTTGTTGTTTTTCAATGTTGAGGTTGTTGTAGAATTTGTTGGTGTTTTTCAATGTTGAGGTTGTTGTTGCTTTTCAATGTTGAGGTTGTTTTTGAATTTGTTGGTGTTTTTCAATGTTGAGGTTGTTGTTGTTTTTCAATGTTCAGGTTGTTGTTGAATTTGTTGGTGCTTTTCAACGTTGAGGTTGTTGTTGATTTTGTTGGTGTTTTTCATTGTTGAGTTTGTTGTTGAATTTGTTGGTGTTTTTCAATTTCGAGGTTGTTGTTGAATTTGTTGGTGTTTTTCAATGTTGAGGTTGTTGTTGAATTTGTTGGTGTTTTTCAATGTTGAGGTTGTTGTTGAATTTGTTGGTGTTTTTCAATGTTGAGGTTGTTGCTGTTTTTCAATGTTGAGGTTGTTGTTGAATTTGTTGGTGTTTTTCAATGTTTAGTTTGTTGTTGTTTTTCAATGTTGAGATTGTTGATGAATTTGTTGGTGTTTTTCAATGTTGAGGTTGTTGTTGTTTTTCAATGTTGAGGTTGTTGTTGAATTTGTTGGTGTTTTTCAATGTTGAGGTTGTTGGTGTTTTTCAATGTTGAGGTTGTTGTTGAATTTGTTGGTGTTTTTCAATGTTGAGGTTGTTGTTGAATTTGTTGGTGTTTTTCAATGTTGAGGTTGTTGTTGTTTTTCAATGTTGAGGTTGTTGTTGAGTTTGTTGGTGTTTTTCAATGTTGAGGTTGTTGTTGAATTAGTTGGTGTTTTTCAATGTTGAGGTTGTTGTTGAATTTGTTGGTGTTTTTCAATGCTGAGGTTGTTGTTGTTTTTAAATGTTGGGGTTGTTGTTGAATTTGTTTGTGTTTTTCAATTTTGAGGATGTTGTTGCTTTTCAATTTTGAGGTTGTTGTTGAATTTGTTGGTGTTTTTCCATGATGAGGTTGTAGTTGTTTTTCAAAGTTGAGGTTGTTGTTGAATTTGTTGGGGTTTTTCAATGTCGGGGTTGATGTTGAAATTGTTGGTGTTTTTCTATTTTGAATTTTTTGTTGAATTTGTTGTTGTTTTTCAATGTTGAGGTTGTTGTTGAATTTGTTGGCGTTTTTCAATGTTGAGGTTGTTTTTGAATTTGTTGGTGTTTTCAAAGTTGAGGTTTTTGTTGAATTTGTTGGTGTTTTTCAATGTTGAGGTTGTTGTTGTTTTTCAATGTTGAGGTTGTTGTTGAATTTGATGGTGTTTTTCAATGTCGAGGTTGTTGTTGAATTTGTTGGTGTTTTTCAATGTTGAACTTGTTGTTGAATTTGTTGGTGTTTTTCAATGTTGAGGTTGTTGCTTTTTTTCAATGTTGAGGTTGTTGTTGTATTTGTTGGTGTTTTTCAATGTTGAGATTGTTGTTGTTTTTCAATGTTGAGGTTGTTGTTGAAATTGTTGGCGTTTTTAAATGTTGAGGTTGTTGTTGTATTTGTTGGTGTTTTTCAATGTTGAGGATGTTGTTGTTTTTCAATTTTGAGGTTGTTGTTGAATTTGTTGGTGTTTTTCAATTTCGAGGTTGTTGTTGAATTCGTTGGTGTTTTTCAATGTTGAGGTTGTTGGTGTTTTTCAATGTTGAAGTTGTTGTTGAATTTGTTGGTGTTTTTCAATGTTGAGGTTGTTGTTGTTTTTCAATGTTGAGGTTGTTGTTGAAGTTGTTGGTGTTTTTCAATGTTGAGGTTGTTGTTGTTTTTCAATGCTGAGGTTGTTGTTGAATTTGTTGGTGTTTTTCAATGTTGAGGTTGTTGTTGAATTTGTTGGTGTTTTTCAATGTTGAGGTTGTTGTTGTTTTTCAATGTTGAGGTTGTTGTTGAATTTGTTGGTGTTTTTCAATGTTGAGGTTGTTGTTGTTTTTCAATGTTGAGGTTGTTGTTGAATTTGTTGGTGTTTTTCAATGTCGGGGTTGTTGTTGAAATTGTTGGTGTTTTTCTATGTTGAATTTTTTGTTGAATTTGTTGTTGTTTTTCTATGTTGAGGTTGTTGTTGAATTTGTTGGCGTTTTTAAATGTTGAGGTTGTTTTTGAATTTGTTGGTGTTTTCAAAGTTGAGGTTTTTGTTGAATTTGTTGGTGTTTTTCAATGTTGAGGTTGTTGTTGTTTTTCAAAGTTGAGGTTGTTGTTGAATTTGATGGTGTTTTTCAATGTCGAGGTTGTTGTTGAATTTGTTGGTGTTTTTCAATGTTGAACTTGTTGTTGAATTTGTTGGTGTTTTTCAATGTTGAGGTTGTTGCTGTTTTTCAATGTTGAGGTTGTTGTTGTATTTGTTGGTGTTTTTCAATGTTGAGATTGTTGTTGTTTTTCAATGTTGAGGTTGTTGTTGAAATTGTTGCCGTTTTTTAATGTTGAGGTTGTTGTTGTATTTGTTGGTGTTTTTCAATGTTGAGGATGTTGTTGTTTTTCAATTTTGAGGTTGTTGTTGAATTTGCTGGTGTTTTTCAATTTCGAGGTTGTTGTTGAATTTGTTGGTGTTTTTCAATGTTGAGGTTGTTGTTGTTTTTGTATGTTGAGGTTATTGTTGAATTTGTTGGTGTTTTTCAATGTTGAGGTTGTTGTTGTTTTTCAATTTTGAGGTTGTTGTTGAATTTGTTGGTGTTTTTCAATGTTGAGTTTGTTGGTGTTTTTCAATGTTGAAGTTGTTGTTGAATTTGTTGGTGTTTTTCAATGTTGAGGTTGTTGTTGTTTTTCAATGTTGAGGTAGTTGTTGAATTTGTTGGTGTTTTTCAATGTTGAGGTTGTTGTTGTTTTTCAATGTTGAGGTTGTTGTTGAATTTGTTGGTGTTTTTCAATGTTGAGGTTGTTGTTGTTTTTCAATGTTGAGGTTGTTGTTGAATTTGTTGGTGTTTTTCAATTTCGAGGTTGTTGTTGAATTTGTTGGTGTTTTTCAATGTTGAGGTTGTTGTTGTTTTTGAATGTTGAGGTTATTGTTGAATTTGTTGGTGTTTTTCAATGTTGAGGTTGTTGTTGTTTTTCAATGTTGAGGTTGTTGAATTTGTTGGTGTTTTTCAATGTTGAGTTTGTTGTTGTTTTTCAATGTTGAGGTTGTTGTTGAATTTGTTGGTGTTTTTCAATGTTGAGGTTGTTGTTGTTTTTCAATGTTGAGGTTGTTGTTGAATTTGTTGGTGTTTTTCAATGTTGAGGTTGTTGTTGTTTTTCAATGTTGAGGTTGTTGTTGAATTTGTTGGTGTTTTTCAATGTTGAGGTTGTTGTTGAATTTGTTGGTGTTTTTCAATGATGAGGTTGTTGTTGTTTTTCAATGTTGAGGTTGTTGAATTTGTGGGTGTTTTTCAATCTTGAGTTTGTTGTTGAATTTGTTGGTGTTTTTCAATTTTGAGGTTGTTGTTGAATTTGTTGGTGTTTTTCAATGTTGTGGTTGTTGTTATTTTTCAATGTTGAGGTTGTTGTTGAGTTTGTTGGTGTTTTTCAATGTTGAGGTTGTTGTTGAATTTGTTGGTGTTTTTCAATGTTGAGGTTGTTTTTGAATTTGTTGGTGTTTTTCAATGTTGAGGTTGTTGTTGTTTTTAAATGTTGAGGTTGTTGTTGAATTTGTTGGTGTTTTTTCCATTTTGAGGTTGTTGGTGTTGTTCAATGTTGAGGTTGATTTTGAATTTGAGGGTGTTTTTCAATGTCGAGGTTGTTGTTGAATTTGTTGGTGTTTTTCAATGTTGAGGTTGATGTTGTTTTTCAATGTTGAGGTTGATGTTGAATTTGTTGGTGTTTTTCCATGTTGAGATTGTTGTTTTTTTTCAATGTTGAGGTTGTTGTTGAATTTGTTGGTGTTTTTAAATGTTGAGGTTGTTGTTGAATTTGCTGGTGTTTTGCAATGTTGAGGTTGTTGTTGTTTTTCACTGTTGAGGTTGTTGTTGAATTTGTTGGTGTTTTTCAATGTTGAGGTTGTTGTTGTTTTTCAATGCTGAGGTTGTTGTTGAATTTGTTGGTGTTTTTCAATGTTGAGGTTGTTGTTGAATTTCTTGGTGTTGTTCAATGTTGAGGTTGTTGTTGTTTTTCAATGTTAAGGTTGTTGTTGAATTTGTTGGTGTTTTTCAATGTTGAGGTTGTTGTTGTTTTTGAATGTTGAGGTTATTGTTGAATTTGTTGTTGTTTTTCAATGTTGAGGTTGTTGTTGTTTTTCAATGTTGAGGTTGTTGTTGAATTTGTTGGTGTTTTTCAATGTTCAGTTTGTTGGTGTTTTTCAATGTTGAAGTTGTTGTTGAATTTGTTGGTGTTTTTCAATGTTGAGGTTGTTGTTGTTTTTCAATGTTGAGGTTGTTGTTGAATTTGTTGGTGTTTTTCAATGTTGAGGTTGTTGTTGTTTTTCAATGCTGAGGTTGTTGTTGAATTTGTTGGTGTTTTTCAATGTTGAGGTTGTTGTTGAATTTGTTGGTGTTTTTCAATGTTGAGGTTGTTGTTGTTTTTCAATGTTGAGGTTGTTGTTGAATTTGTTGGTGTTTTTCAATGTTGAGGTTGCTGTTGTTTTTCAATGTTGAGGTTGTTTTTGAATTTGTTGGTGTTTTTCAATTTCGAGGTTGTTGTTGAATTTGTTGGTGTTTTTCAATGTTGAGGTTGTTGTTGTTTTTGAATGTTGAGGTTATTGTTGAATTTGTTGGTGTTTTTCAATGTTGAGGTTGTTGTTGTTTTTCAATGTTGAGGTTGTTGTTGAATTTTTTGGTGTTTTTCAATGTTGAGTTTGTTGTTGTTTTTCAATGTTGCGGTTGTTGTTGAATTTGTTGGTGTTTTTCAATGTTGAGGTTGTTGTTGTTTTTCAATGTTGAGGTTGTTGTTGAATTTGTTGGTGTTTTTCAATGTTGAGGTTGTTGTTGTTTTTCAATTTCGAGGTTGTTGTTGAATTTGTTGGTGTTTTTCAATGTTGAGGTTGTTGTTGAATTTGTTGGTGTTTTTCAATGATGAGGTTGTTGTTGTTTTTCAATGTTGATGTTGTTGAATTTGTGGGTGTTTTTCAATCTTGAGTTTGTTGTTGAATTTGTTGGTGTTTTTCAATGTTGAGGTTGTTGTTGAATTTGTAGGTGTTTTTCAATGTTGAGGTTGCTGTTATTTTTCAGTGTTGAGGTTGTTGTTGAGTTTGTTGGTGTTTTTCAATGTTCAGGTTGTTGTTGAATTTGTTGGTGTTTTTCAATGTTGAGGTTGTTTTTGAATTTGTTGTTGTTTTTAAATGTTGAGGTTGTTGTTGAATTTGTTGGTGTTTTTTCAATTTTGAGGTTGTTGGTGTTGTTCAATGTTGAGGTTGATTTTGAATTTGAGGGTGTTTTTCAATGTCGAGGTTGTTGTTGAATTTGTTGTTGTTTTTCAATGTTGAGGTTGTTGTTGTTTTTCAATGTTGAGGTTGTTGTTGAATTTGTTGGTGTTTTTCAATGTTGAGGTTGTTGTTATTTTTCAATGTTGAGGTTGTTGTTGAGTTTGTTGGTGTTTTTCAATGTTGAGGTTGTTGTTGAATTTGTTGGTGTTTTTCAATGTTGAGGTTGTTGTTGAATTTGTTGGTGTTTTTCAATGTTGAGGTTGTTGTTGTTTTTAAATGTTGAGGTTGTTGTTGAATTTGTTGGTGTTTTTCAATGTTGAGGTTGTTGTTGTTTTTAAATGTTGAGGTTGTTGTTGAATTTGTTGGTGTTTTTAAATGTTGAGGTTGTTGTTGAATTTGCTGGTGTTTTGCAATGTTGAGGTTGTTGTTGTTTTTCAATGTTGAGGTTGTTGTTGAATTTGTTGGTGTTTTTCAATGTTGAGGTTTTTGTTGTTTTTCAATGTTGAGGTTGTTGTTGTATTTGTTGGTGTTTTTCAATTTCGAGGTTGTTGTTGAATTTGTTGGTGTTTTTCAATGTTGAAGTTGTTGTTGAATTTGTTGGTGTTTTTCAATGTTGAGGTTGTTGTTGTTTTTCAATGTTGAGGTTGTTGTTGAATTTGTTGGTTTTTTTCAATGTTGAGGTTGTTGTTGTTTTTCAATGTTGAGGTTGTTGTTGAATTTGTTGGTGTTTTTCAATGCTGAGGTTGTTGTTGTTTTTCAATGCTGAGTTTGTTGTTGAATTTGTTGGTGTTTTTCAATGTTGAGGTTGTTGTTGAATTTGTTGGTGTTTTTCAATGTTGAGGTTGTTGTTGTTTTTCAATGTTGAGGTTGTTGTTGAATTTGTTGGTGTTTTTCAATGTTGAGGTTGCTGTTGTTTTTCAATGTTGAGGTTGTTTTTGAATTTGTTGGTGTTTTTCAATTTCGAGGTTGTTGTTGAATTTGTTGGTGTTTTTCAATGTTGAGGTTGTTGTTGTTTTTGAATGTTGAGGTTATTGTTGAATTTGTTGGTGTTTTTCAATGTTGAGGTTGTTGTTGTTTTTCAATGTTGAGGTTGTTGTTGAATTTTTTGGTGTTTTTCAATGTTGAGTTTGTTGTTGTTTTTCAATGTTGAGGTTGTTGTTGAATTTGTTGGTGTTTTTCAATGTTGAGGTTGTTGTTGTTTTTCAATGTTGAGGTTGTTGTTGAATTTGTTGGTGTTTTTCAATGTTGAGGTTGTTGTTGTTTTTCAATTTCGAGGTTGTTGTTGAATTTGTTGGTGTTTTTCAATGTTGAGGTTGTTGTTGAATTTGTTGGTGTTTTTCAATGATGAGGTTGTTGTTGTTTTTCAATGTTGAGGTTGTTGTTGAATTTGTGGGTGTTTTTCAATCTTGAGTTTGTTGTTGAATTTGTTGGTGTTTTTCAATGTTGAGGTTGTTGTTGAATTTGTAGGTGTTTTTCAATGTTGAGGTTGCTGTTATTTTTCAGTGTTGAGGTTGTTGTTGAGTTTGTTGGTGTTTTTCAATGTTCAGGTTGTTGTTGAATTTGTTGGTGTTTTTCAATGTTGAGGTTGTTTTTGAATTTGTTGTTGTTTTTAAATGTTGAGGTTTTTGTTGAATTTGTTGGTGTTTTTTCAATTTTGAGGTTGTTGGTGTTGTTCAATGTTGAGGTTGATTTTGAATTTGAGGGTGTTTTTCAATGTCGAGGTTGTTGTTTAATTTGTTGTTGTTTTTCAATGTTGAGGTTGTTGTTGTTTTTCAATGTTGAGGTTGTTGTTGAATTTGTTGGTGTTTTTCAATGTTGAGGTTGTTGTTATTTTTCAATGTTGAGGTTGTTGTTGAATTTGCTGGTGTTTTTCAATTTCGAGGTTGTTGTTGAATTTGTTGGTGTTTTTCAATGTTGAGGTTGTTGTTGTTTTTGTATGTTGAGGTTATTGTTGAATTTGTTGGTGTTTTTCAATGTTGAGGTTGTTGTTGTTTTTCAATTTTGAGGTTGTTGTTGAATTTGTTTGTGTTTTTCAATGTTGAGTTTGTTGGTGTTTTTCAATGTTGAAGTTGTTGTTGAATTTGTTGGTGTTTTTCAATGTTGAGGTTGTTGTTGTTTTTCAATGTTGAGGTAGTTGTTGAATTTGTTGGTGTTTTTCAATGTTGAGGTTGTTGTTGTTTTTCAATGTTGAGGTTGTTGTTGAATTTGTTGGTGTTTTTCAATGTTGAGGTTGTTGTTGTTTTTCAATGTTGAGGTTGTTGTTGAATTTGTTGGTGTTTTTCAATTTCGAGGTTGTTGTTGAATTTGTTGGTGTTTTTCAATGTTGAGGTTGTTGTTGTTTTTGAATGTTGAGGTTATTGTTGAATTTGTTGGTGTTTTTCAATGTTGAGGTTGTTGTTGTTTTTCAATGTTGAGGTTGTTGAATTTGTTGGTGTTTTTCAATGTTGAGTTTGTTGTTGTTTTTCAATGTTGAGGTTGTTGTTGAATTTGTTGGTGTTTTTCAATGTTGAGGTTGTTGTTGTTTTTCAATGTTGAGGTTGTTGTTGAATTTGTTGGTGTTTTTCAATGTTGAGGTTGTTGTTGTTTTTCAATGTTGAGGTTGTTGTTGAATTTGTTGGTGTTTTTCAATGTTGAGGTTGTTGTTGAATTTGTTGGTGTTTTTCAATGATGAGGTTGTTGTTGTTTTTCAATGTTGAGGTTGTTGAATTTGTGGGTGTTTTTCAATCTTGAGTTTGTTGTTGAATTTGTTGGTGTTTTTCAATTTTGAGGTTGTTGTTGAATTTGTTGGTGTTTTTCAATGTTGTGGTTGTTGTTATTTTTCAATGTTGAGGTTGTTGTTGAGTTTGTTGGTGTTTTTCAATGTTGAGGTTGTTGTTGAATTTGTTGGTGTTTTTCAATGTTGAGGTTGTTTTTGAATTTGTTGGTGTTTTTCAATGTTGAGGTTGTTGTTGTTTTTAAATGTTGAGGTTGTTGTTGAATTTGTTGGTGTTTTTTCCATTTTGAGGTTGTTGGTGTTGTTCAATGTTGAGGTTGATTTTGAATTTGAGGGTGTTTTTCAATGTCGAGGTTGTTGTTGAATTTGTTGGTGTTTTTCAATGTTGAGGTTGATGTTGTTTTTCAATGTTGAGGTTGATGTTGAATTTGTTGGTGTTTTTCCATGTTGAGATTGTTGTTTTTTTTCAATGTTGAGGTTGTTGTTGAATTTGTTGGTGTTTTTAAATGTTGAGGTTGTTGTTGAATTTGCTGGTGTTTTGCAATGTTGAGGTTGTTGTTGTTTTTCACTGTTGAGGTTGTTGTTGAATTTGTTGGTGTTTTTCAATGTTGAGGTTGTTGTTGTTTTTCAATGTTGAGGTTGTTGTTGTATTTGTTGGTCTTTTTCAATTTCGAGGTTGTTGTTGAATTTGTTGGTGTTTTTCAATGTTGAAGTTGTTGTTGAAATTGATGGTGTTTTTCAATGTTGAGGTTGTTGCTGTTTTTCAATGTTGAGGTTGTTGTTGAATTTGTTGGCGTTTTTCAATGTTGAGGTTGTTGTTGTTTTTCAATGCTGAGGTTGTTGTTGAATTTGTTGGTGTTTTTCAATGTTGAGGTTGTTGTTGAATTTCTTGGTGTTGTTCAATGTTGAGGTTGTTGTTGTTTTTCAATGTTAAGGTTGTTGTTGAATTTGTTGGTGTTTTTCAATGTTGAGGTTGTTGTTGTTTTTGAATGTTGAGGTTATTGTTGAATTTGTTGGTGTTTTTCAATGTTGAGGTTGTTGTTGTTTTTCAATGTTGAGGTTGTTGTTGAATTTGTTGGTGTTTTTCAATGTTGAGTTTGTTGGTGTTTTTCAATGTTGAAGTTGTTGTTGAATTTGTTGGTGTTTTTCAATGTTGAGGTTGTTGTTGTTTTTCAATGTTGAGGTTGTTGTTGAATTTGTTGGTGTTTTTCAATGTTGAGGTTGTTGTTGTTTTTCAATGCTGAGGTTGTTGTTGAATTTGTTGGTGTTTTTCAATGTTGAGGTTGTTGTTGAATTTGTTGGTGTTTTTCAATGTTGAGGTTGTTGTTGTTTTTCAATGTTGAGGTTGTTGTTGAATTTGTTGGTGTTTTTCAATGTTGAGGTTGCTGTTGTTTTTCAATGTTGAGGTTGTTTTTGAATTTGTTGGTGTTTTTCAATTTCGAGGTTGTTGTTGAATTTGTTGGTGTTTTTCAATGTTGAGGTTGTTGTTGTTTTTGAATGTTGAGGTTATTGTTGAATTTGTTGGTGTTTTTCAATGTTGAGGTTGTTGTTGTTTTTCAATGTTGAGGTTGTTGTTGAATTTTTTGGTGTTTTTCAATGTTGAGTTTGTTGTTGTTTTTCAATGTTGAGGTTGTTGTTGAATTTGTTGGTGTTTTTCAATGTTGAGGTTGTTGTTGTTTTTCAATGTTGAGGTTGTTGTTGAATTTGTTGGTGTTTTTCAATGTTGAGGTTGTTGTTGTTTTTCAATTTCGAGGTTGTTGTTGAATTTGTTGGTGTTTTTCAATGTTGAGGTTGTTGTTGAATTTGTTGGTGTTTTTCAATGATGAGGTTGTTGTTGTTTTTCAATGTTGATGTTGTTGAATTTGTGGGTGTTTTTCAATCTTGAGTTTGTTGTTGAATTTGTTGGTGTTTTTCAATGTTGAGGTTGTTGTTGAATTTGTAGGTGTTTTTCAATGTTGAGGTTGCTGTTATTTTTCAGTGTTGAGGTTGTTGTTGAGTTTGTTGGTGTTTTTCAATGTTCAGGTTGTTGTTGAATTTGTTGGTGTTTTTCAATGTTGAGGTTGTTTTTGAATTTGTTGTTGTTTTTAAATGTTGAGGTTGTTGTTGAATTTGTTGGTGTTTTTTCAATTTTGAGGTTGTTGGTGTTGTTCAATGTTGAGGTTGATTTTGAATTTGAGGGTGTTTTTCAATGTCGAGGTTGTTGTTGAATTTGTTGTTGTTTTTCAATGTTGAGGTTGTTGTTGTTTTTCAATGTTGAGGTTGTTGTTGAATTTGTTGGTGTTTTTCAATGTTGAGGTTGTTGTTATTTTTCAATGTTGAGGTTGTTGTTGAGTTTGTTGGTGTTTTTCAATGTTGAGGTTGTTGTTGAATTTGTTGGTGTTTTTCAATGTTGAGGTTGTTGTTGAATTTGTTGGTGTTTTTCAATGTTGAGGTTGTTGTTGTTTTTAAATGTTGAGGTTGTTGTTGAATTTGTTGGTGTTTTTCAATGTTGAGGTTGTTGTTGTTTTTAAATGTTGAGGTTGTTGTTGAATTTGTTGGTGTTTTTAAATGTTGAGGTTGTTGTTGAATTTGCTGGTGTTTTGCAATGTTGAGGTTGTTGTTGTTTTTCAATGTTGAGGTTGTTGTTGAATTTGTTGGTGTTTTTCAATGTTGAGGTTTTTGTTGTTTTTCAATGTTGAGGTTGTTGTTGTATTTGTTGGTGTTTTTCAATTTCGAGGTTGTTGTTGAATTTGTTGGTGTTTTTCAATGTTGAAGTTGTTGTTGAATTTGTTGGTGTTTTTCAATGTTGAGGTTGTTGTTGTTTTTCAATGTTGAGGTTGTTGTTGAATTTGTTGGTTTTTTTCAATGTTGAGGTTGTTGTTGTTTTTCAATGTTGAGGTTGTTGTTGAATTTGTTGGTGTTTTTCAATGCTGAGGTTGTTGTTGTTTTTCAATGCTGAGTTTGTTGTTGAATTTGTTGGTGTTTTTCAATGTTGAGGTTGTTGTTGAATTTGTTGGTGTTTTTCAATGTTGAGGTTGTTGTTGTTTTTCAATGTTGAGGTTGTTGTTGAATTTGTTGGTGTTTTTCAATGTTGAGGTTGCTGTTGTTTTTCAATGTTGAGGTTGTTTTTGAATTTGTTGGTGTTTTTCAATTTCGAGGTTGTTGTTGAATTTGTTGGTGTTTTTCATTGTTGAGGTTGTTGTTGTTTTTGAATGTTGAGGTTATTGTTGAATTTGTTGGTGTTTTTCAATGTTGAGGTTGTTGTTGTTTTTCAATGTTGAGGTTGTTGTTGAATTTTTTGGTGTTTTTCAATGTTGAGTTTGTTGTTGTTTTTCAATGTTGAGGTTGTTGTTGAATTTGTTGGTGTTTTTCAATGTTGAGGTTGTTGTTGTTTTTCAATGTTGAGGTTGTTGTTGAATTTGTTGGTGTTTTTCAATGTTGAGGTTGTTGTTGTTTTTCAATTTCGAGGTTGTTGTTGAATTTGTTGGTGTTTTTCAATGTTGAGGTTGTTGTTGAATTTGTTGGTGTTTTTCAATGATGAGGTTGTTGTTGTTTTTCAATGTTGAGGTTGTTGTTGAATTTGTGGGTGTTTTTCAATCTTGAGTTTGTTGTTGAATTTGTTGGTGTTTTTCAATGTTGAGGTTGTTGTTGAATTTGTAGGTGTTTTTCAATGTTGAGGTTGCTGTTATTTTTCAGTGTTGAGGTTGTTGTTGAGTTTGTTGGTGTTTTTCAATGTTCAGGTTGTTGTTGAATTTGTTGGTGTTTTTCAATGTTGAGGTTGTTTTTGAATTTGTTGTTGTTTTTAAATGTTGAGGTTTTTGTTGAATTTGTTGGTGTTTTTTCAATTTTGAGGTTGTTGGTGTTGTTCAATGTTGAGGTTGATTTTGAATTTGAGGGTGTTTTTCAATGTCGAGGTTGTTGTTGAATTTGTTGTTGTTTTTCAATGTTGAGGTTGTTGTTGTTTTTCAATGTTGAGGTTGTTGTTGAATTTGTTGGTGTTTTTCAATGTTGAGGTTGTTGTTATTTTTCAATGTTGAGGTTGTTGTTGAGTTTGTTGGTGTTTTTCAATGTTGAGGTTGTTGTTGAATTTGTTGGTGTTTTTCAATGTTGAGGTTGTTGTTGAATTTGTTGGTGTTTTTCAATGTTGAGGTTGTTGTTGTTTTTAAATGTTGAGGTTGTTGTTGAATTTGTTGGTGTTTTTCAATGTTGAGGTTGTTGTTGTTTTTAAATGTTGAGGTTGTTGTTGAATTTGTTGGTGTTTTTTCAATTTTGAGGTTGTTGGTGTTGTTCAATGTTGAGGTTGATTTTGAATTTGAGGGTGTTTTTCAATCTCGAGGTTGTTGTTGAATTTGTTGGTGTTTTTCAATGTTGAGGTTGTTGTTGTTTTTCAATGTTGAGGTTGTTGTTGAATTTGTTGGTGTTTTTCAATGTTGAGATTGTTGTTGTTTTTCAATGTTGAGGTTGTTGTTGAATTTGTTGGTGTTTTTAAATGTTGAGGTTGTTGTTGAATTTGCTGGTGTTTTGCAATGTTGAGGTTGTTGCTGTTTTTCAATGTTGAGGTTGTTGTTGAATTTGTTGGTGTTTTTCAATGTTGAGATTGTTGTTGTTTTTCAATGTTGAGGTTGTTGTTGAATTTGTTGGTGTTTTTAAATGTTGAGGTTGTTGTTGAATTTGCTGGTGTTTTGCAATGTTGAGGTTGTTGTTGTTTTTCAATGTTGAGGTTGTTGTTGAATTTGTTGGTGTTTTTCAATGTTGAGGTTTTTGTTGTTTTTCAATGTTGAGGTTGTTGTTGTATTTGTTGGTGTTTTTCAATTTCGAGGTTGTTGTTGAATTTGTTGGTGTTTTTCAATGTTGAAGTTGTTGTTGAGTTTGTTGTTGTTTTTCAATGTTGAGGTTGTTGTTGTTTTTCAATGTTGAGGTTGTTGTTGAATTTGTTGGTGTTTTTCAATGTTGAGGTTGTTGTTTTTCAATGCTGAGGTTGTTGTTGAATTTGTTGTTGTTTTTCAGTGTTGAGGTTGTTGTTGAATTTGTTGGTGTTTTTCAATGTTGAGGTTGTTGTTGTTTTTCAATATTGAGGTTGTTGTTGAATTTGTTGGTGTTTTTCAATGTTGAGGTTGTTGTTGTTTTTCAATGTTGAGGTTGTTGTTGAATTTGTTGGTGTTTTTCAATTTCGAGGTTGTTGTTGAATTTGTTTGTGTTTTTCAATGTTGAGGTTGTTGTTGTTTTTCAATGTTGAGGTTATTGTTGAATTTGTTGGTGTTTTTCAATGTTGAGGTTGTTGTTGTTTTTCAATGTTGAGGTTGTTGTTGAATTTGTTGGTGTTTTTCAATGTTGAGTTTGATGTTGTTTTTCAATGTTGAGGTTGTTGTTGAATTTGTTGGTGTTTTTAAATGTTGAGGTTGTTGTTGAATTTGCTGGTGTTTTGCAATGTTGAGGTTGTTGTTGTTTTTCAATGTTGAGGTTGTTGTTGAATTTGTTGGTGTTTTTCAATGTTGAGGTTTTTGTTGTTTTTCAATGTTGAGGTTGTTGTTGTATTTGTTGGTGTTTTTCAATTTCGAGGTTGTTGTTGAATTTGTTGGTGTTTTTCAATGTTGAGTTTGTTGCTGTTTTTCAATGTTGAAGTTGTTGTTGAATTTGTTGGTGTTTTTCAATGTTGAGGTTGCTGTTGTTTTTCAATGTTGAGGTTGTTGTTGAATTTGTTGGTGTTTTTCAATGCTGAGGTTGTTGTTGTTTTTCAATGCTGAGTTTGTTGTTGAATTTGTTGGTGTTTTTCAATGTTGAGGTTGTTGTTGAATTTGTTGGTGTTTTTCAATGTTGAGGTTGTTGTTTTTTTTCAATGTTGAGGTTGTTGTTGAATTTGTTGGTGTTTTTCAATGTTGAGGTTGCTGTTGTTTTTCAATGTTGAGGTTGTTTTTGAATTTGTTGGTGTTTTTCAATTTCGAGGTTGTTGTTGAATTTGTTGGTGTTTTTCAATGTTGAGGTTGTTGTTGTTTTTGAATGTTGAGGTTATTGTTGAATTTGTTGGTGTTTTTCAATGTTGAGGTTGTTGTTGTTTTTCAATGTTGAGGTTGTTGTTGAATTTTTTGGTGTTTTTCAATGTTGAGTTTGTTGTTGTTTTTCAATGTTGAGGTTGTTGTTGAATTTGTTGTTGTTTTTCAATGTTGAGGTTGTTGTTGTTTTTCAATGTTGAGGTTGTTGTTGAATTTGTTGTTGTTTTTCAATGTTGAGGTTGTTGTTGTTTTTCAATGTTGAGGTTGTTGTTGAATTTGTTGGTGTTTTTCAATGTTGAGGTTGTTGTTGAATTTGTTGGTGTTTTTCAATGATGAGGTTGTTGTTGTTTTTCAATGTTGAGGTTGTTGAATTTGTGGGTGTTTTTCAATCTTGAGTTTGTTGTTGAATTTGTTGGTGTTTTTCAATGTTGAGGTTGTTGTTGAATTTGTAGGTGTTTTTCAATGTTGAGGTTGCTGTTATTTTTCAGTGTTGAGGTTGTTGTTGAGTTTGTTGGTGTTTTTCAATGTTCAGGTTGTTGTTGAATTTGTTGGTGTTTTTCAATGTTGAGGTTGTTTTTGAATTTGTTGTTGTTTTTAAATGTTGAGGTTGTTGTTGAATTTGTTGGTGTTTTATCAATTTTGAGGTTGTTGGTGTTGTTCAATGTTGAGGTTGATTTTGAATTTGAGGGTGTTTTTCAATGTCGAGGTTGTTGTTGAATTTGTTGTTGTTTTTCAATGTTGAGGTTGTTGTTGTTTTTAAATGTTGAGGTTGTTGTTGAATTTGTTGGTGCTTTTCAATGTTGAGGTTGTTGTTATTTTTCAATGTTGAGGTTGTTGTTGAGTTTGTTGGTGTTTTTCAATGTTGAGGTTGTTGTTGAATTTGTTGGTGTTTTTCAATGTTGAGGTTGTTGTTGAATTTGTTGGTGTTTTTCAATGTTGAGGTTGTTGTTGTTTTTAAATGTTGAGGTTGTTGTTGAATTTGTTGGTGTTTTTCAATGTTGAGGTTGTTGTTGTTTTTAAATGTTGAGGTTGTTGTTGAATTTGTCGGTGTTTTTTCAATTTTGAGGTTGTTGGTGTTGTTCAATGTTGAGGTTGATTTTGAATTTTAGGGTGTTTTTCAATCTCGAGGATGTTGTTGAATTTGTTGGTGTTTTTCAATGTTGAGGTTGTTGTTGTTTTTCAATGTTGAGGTTGTTGTTGAATTTGTTGGTGTTTTTCAATGTTGAGATTGTTGTTGTTTTTCAATGTTGAGGTTGTTGTTGAATTTGTTGGTGTTTTTAAATGTTGAGGTTGTTGTTGAATTTGCTGGTGTTTTGCAATGTTGAGGTTGTTGTTGTTTTTCAATGTTGAGGTTGTTGTTGAATTTGTTGGTGTTTTTCAATGTTGAGGTTGTTGTTTTTCAATGCTGAGGTTGTTGTTGAATTTGTTGGTGTTTTTCAGTGTT
Source organism: Isurus oxyrinchus (assembly GCA_026770705.1). Classification (NCBI taxonomy): domain Eukaryota; kingdom Metazoa; phylum Chordata; class Chondrichthyes; order Lamniformes; family Lamnidae; genus Isurus; species Isurus oxyrinchus. The sequence goes on along the minus strand of JANJGN010000547.1, from coordinate 99,734 downwards.
GAGGTTGTTGTTGAATTTGTTGGTGTTTTTCAATGTTGAGGTTGTTGTTGTTTTTCAATATTGAGGTTGTTGTTGAATTTGTTGGTGTTTTTCAATGTTGAGGTTGTTGTTGTTTTTCAATGTTGAGGTTGTTGTTGAATTTGTTGGTGTTTTTCAATTTCGAGGTTGTTGTTGAATTTGTTTGTGTTTTTCAATGTTGAGGTTGTTGTTGTTTTTCAATGTTGAGGTTATTGTTGAATTTGTTGGTGTTTTTCAATGTTGAGGTTGTTGTTGTTTTTCAATGTTGAGGTTGTTGTTGAATTTGTTGGTGTTTTTCAATGTTGAGTTTGATGTTGTTTTTCAATGTTGAGGTTGTTGTTGAATTTGTTGGTGTTTTTCAATGTTGAGGTTGTTGTTGTTTTTCAATGTTGAGGTTGTTGTTGAATTTGTTGGTGTTTTTCAATGTTGAGGTTGTTGTTGTTTTTCAATGTTGAGGTTGTTGTTGAATTTGTTGGTGTTTTTCAATGTTGAGGTTGTTGTTGAATTTGTTGTTGTTTTTCAATGATGAGGTTGTATTTGTTTTTCAATGTTGAGGTTGTTGTTATTTTTCAATGTTGAGGTTGTTGTTGAGTTTGTTGGTGTCTTTCAATGTTGAGGTTGTTGTTGAATTTGTTGGTGTTTTTCAATGTTGAGGTTGTTGTTGAATTTGTTGGTGTTTTTCAATGTTGAGGTTGTTGTTGTTTTTAAATGTTGAGGTTGTTGTTGAATTTGTTGGTGTTTTTCAATGTTGAGGTTGTTGTTGTTTTTAAATGTTGAGGTTGTTGTTGAAGTTGTTGGTGTTTTTTCAATTTTGAGGTTGTTGGTGTTGTTCAATGTTGAGGTTGATTTTGAATTTGAGGGTGTTTTTCAATGTCGAGGTTGTTGTTGAATTTGTTGGTGTTTTTCAATGTTGAGGTTGTTGCTGTTTTTCAATGTTGAGGTTGTTGTTGAATTTGTTGATGTTTTTCAATGTTGAGATTGTTGTTGTTTTTCAATGTTGAGGTTGTTGTTGAATTTGTTGGTGTTTTTAAATGTTGAGGTTGTTGTTGAATTTGCTGGTGTTTTGCAATGTTGAGGTTGTTGTTGTTTTTCAATGTTGAGGTTGTTGTTGAATTTGTTGGTGTTTTTCAATGTTGAGGTTTTTGTTGTTTTTCAATGTTGAGGTTGTTGTTGTATTTGTTGGTGTTTTTCAATTTCGAGGTTGTTGTTGAATTTGTTGGTGTTTTTCAATGTTGAAGTTGTTGTTGAATTTGTTGATGTTTTTCAATGTTGAGGTTGTTGTTGTTTTTCAATGTTGAGGTTGTTGTTGAATTTGTTGGTGTTTTTCAATGTTGAGGTTGTTGTTGTTTTTCAATGCTGAGGTTGTTGTTGAATTTGTTGGTGTTTTTCAATGTTGAGGTTGTTGTTGAATTTGTTGGTGTTTTTCAATGTTGAGGTTGTTGTTGTTTTTCAATGTTGAGGTTGTTGTTAAATTTGTTGGTGTTTTTCAATGTTTAGGTTGTTGTTGTTTATCAATGTTGAGGTTGTTGTTGAATTTGTTGATGTTTTTCAATGTTGAGGTTGTTGTTGAATTTGTTTGTGTTTTTCAATGTTGAGGTTGTTGTTTTTAAATGTTGAGGTTGTTGTTGAATTTGTTGGTGTTTTTTCAATTTTGAGGTTGTTGGTGTTTTTCAATGTTGAGGTTGATTTTGAATTTGAGGGTGTTTTTCAATCTCGAGGTTGTTGTTGAATTTGTTGGTGTTTTTCAATGTTGAGGTTGTTGTTGTTTTTCAATGTTGAGGTTGTTGTTGAATTTGTTGGTGTTTTTCAATGTTGAGATTGTTGTTGTTTTTCAATGTTGAGGTTGTTGTTGAATTTGTTGGTGTTTTTAAATGTTGAGGTTGTTGTTGAATTTGCTGGTGTTTTGCAATGTTGAGGTTGTTGTTGTTTTTCAATGTTGAGGTTGTTGTTGTATTTGTTGGTGTTTTTCAATTTCGAGGTTGTTGTTGAATTTGTTGGTGTTTTTCAATGTTGAAGTTGTTGTTGAATTTGTTGGTGTTTTTCAATGTTGAGGTTGTTGTTGTTTTTCAATGTTGAGGTTGTTGTTGAATTTGTTGGTGTTTTTCAATGTTGAGATTGTTGTTGTTTTTCAATGTTGAGGTTGTTGTTGAATTTGTTGGTGTTTTTAAATGTTGAGGTTGTTGTTGAATTTGCTGGTGTTTTTCAATGTTGAGGTTGTTGGTGTTTTTCAATGTTGAGGTTGATTTTGAATTTGAGGGTGTTTTTCAATGTCGAGGTTGTTGTTGAATTTGTTGGTGTTTTTCAATGTTGAGGTTGTTGTTGTTTTTCAATGTTGAGGTTGTTGTTGAATTTGTTGGTGTTTTTCAATGTTGAGATTGTTGTTGTTTTTCAATGTTGAGGTTGTTGTTGAATTTGTTGGTGTTTTTAAATGTTGAGGTTGTTGTTGAATTTGCTGGTGTTTTTCAATGTTGAGGTTGTTGTTGAATTTGTTGGTGTTTTTCAATGTTGAGGTTGTTGTTGTTTTTCAATGTTGAGGTTGTTGTTGAATTTGTTGGTGTTTTTCAAGGTTTAGGTTGTTGTTGTTTTTCAATGTTGAGGTTGTTGTTGAATTTGTTGTTGTTTTTCAATGTTGAGGTTGTTGTTGAATTTGTTGGTGTTTTTCAATGTTGAGGTTGTTGTTGTTTTTCAATGTTGAGGTTGTTTTTGAGTTTGTTGGTGTTTTTCAATGTTGAGTTTGTTGTTGTTTTTCAATGTTGAGGTTGTTGTTGAAATTGTTGGTGTTTTTCAATGTTGAGGTTGTTGTTATTTTTCAATGTTGAGGTTTTGTTGAGTTTGTTGGTGTTTTTCAATGTTGAGGTTGTTGTTGAATTTGTTGGTGTTTTTCAATGTTGAGGTTGTTGTTGAATTTGTTGGTGTTTTTCAATGTTGAGGTTGTTGTTGTTTTTTAAATGTTGAGGTTGTTGTTGAATTTGTTGGTGTTTTTCAATGTTGAGGTAGTTGTTGAATTTGTTGGTGTTTTTCAATGTTGAGGTTTTTGTTGTTTTTCAATGTTGAGGTTGTTGTTGTATTTGTTGGTGTTTTTCAATTTCGAGGTTGTTGTTGAATTTGTTGGTGTTTTTCAATGTTGAAGTTGTTGTTGAATTTGTTGGTGTTTTTCAATGTTGAGGTTGTTGTTGTTTTTCAATGTTGAGGTTGTTGTTGAATTTGTTGGTGTTTTTCAATGTTGAGGTTGTTGTTGTTTTTCAATGCTGAGGTTGTTGTTGAATTTGTTGGTGTTTTTCAATGTTGAGGTTGTTGTTGAATTTGTTGGTGTTTTTAAATGTTGAGGTTGTTGTTGTTTTTTAATGTTGAGGTTGTTGTTGAATTTGTTGTTGTTTTCCAATGTTGAGATTGTTGTTGTTTTTCAATGTTGAGGTTGTTGTTGAATTTGTTGGTGTTTTTAAATGTTGAGGTTGTTGTTGAATTTGCTGGTGTTTTGCAATGTTGAGGTTGTTGTTGTTTTTCAATGTTGAGGTTGTTGTTGAATTTGTTGGTGTTTTTCAATGTTGAGGTTGTTGTTGTTTTTCAATGTTGAGGTTGTTGTTGTATTTGTTGGTGATTTTCAATTTCGAGGTTGTTGTTGAATTTGTTGGTGTTTTTCAATGTTGAAGTTGTTGTTGAATTTGTTGGTGTTTTTCAATGTTGAGGTTGTTGTTGTTTTTCAATGTTGAGGTTGTTGTTGAATTTGTTGGTGTTTTTCAATGTTGAGGTTGTTGTTGTTTTTCAATGTTGATGTTGTTGTTGAATTTGTTGGTGTTTTTCAATGTTGAGATTGTTGTTGTTTTTCAATGTTGAGGTTGTTGTTGAATTTGTTGGTGTTTTTAAATGTTGAGGTTGTTGTTTTTCAATGCTGAGGTTGTTGTTGAATTTGTTGGTGTTTTTCAATGTTGAGGTTGTTGTTGAATTTGTTGGTGTTTTTCAATGTTGAGGTTATTGTTGTTTTTCAATGTTGAGGTTGTTGTTGAATTTGTTGGTGTTTTTCAATGTTGAGGTTGTTGTTGTTTTTCAATGTTGAGGTTGTTGTTGAATTTGTTGGTGTTTTTCAATTTCGAGGTTGTTGTTGAATTTGTTGGTGTTTTTCAATGTTGAGGTTGTTGTTGTTTTTCAATGTTGAGGTTGTTGTTGTTTTTCAATGTTGAGGTTGTTGTTGAATTTGTTGGTGTTTTTCAATGTTGAGTTTGTTGTTGTTTTTCAATGTTGAGGTTGTTGTTGAATTTGTTGGTGTTTTTCAATGTTGAGGTTGTTGTTGTTTTTCAATGTTGACGTTGTTGTTGAATTTGTTGGTGTTTTTCCATGTTGAGGTTGTTGTTGTTTTTCAATGTTGAGGTTGTTGTTGAATTTGTTGGTGTTTTTCAATGTTGAGGTTGTTGTTGAATTTGTTGGTGTTTTTCAATGATGAGGTTGTTGTTGTTTTTCAATGTTGAGGTTGTTGAATTTGTGGGTGTTTTTCAATCTTGAGTTTGTTGTTGAATTTGTTGGTGTTTTTCAATGTTGAGGTTGTTGTTGAATTTGTTGGTGTTTTTCAATGTTGAGGTTGTTGTTATTTTTCAATGTTGAGGTTGTTGTTGAGTTTGTTGGTGTCTTTCAATGTTGAGGTTGTTGTTGAATTTGTTGGTGTTTTTCAATGTTGAGGTTGTTGTTGAATTTGTTGGTGTTTTTCAATGTTGAGGTTGTTGTTGTTTTTAAATGTTGAGGTTGTTGTTGAATTTGTTGGTGTTTTTCAATGTTGAGGTTGTTGTTGTTTTTAAATGTTGAGGTTGTTGTTGAAGTTGTTGGTGTTTTTTCAATTTTGAGGTTGTTGGTGTTGTGCAATGTTGAGGTTGATTTTGAATTTGAGGGTGTTTTTCAATGTCGAGGTTGTTGTTGAATTTGTTGGTGTTTTTCAATGTTGAGGTTGTTGTTGTTTTTCAATGTTGAGGTTGTTGTTGAATTTGTTGGTGTTTTTCAATGTTGAGATTGTTGTTGTTTTACAATGTTGAGGTTGTTGTTGAATTTGTTGGTGTTTTTAAATGTTGAGGTTGTTGTTGAATTTGCTGGTGTTTTGCAATGTTGAGGTTGTTGTTGTTTTTCAATGTTGAGGTTGTTGTTGAATTTGTTGGTGTTTTTCAATGTTGAGGTTTTTGTTGTTTTTCAATGTTGAGGTTGTTGTTGTATTTGTTGGTGTTTTTCAATTTCGAGGTTGTTGTTGAATTTGTTGGTGTTTTTCAATGTTGAAGTTGTTGTTGAATTTGTTGGTGTTTTTCAATGTTGAAGTTGTTGTTGTTTTTCAATGTTGAGGTTGTTGTTGAATTTGTTGGTGTTTTTCAATGTTGAGGTTGTTGTTGTTTTTCAATGCTGAGGTTGTTGTTGAATTTGTTGGTGTTTTTCAATGTTGAGGTTGTTGTTGAATTTGTTGGTGTTTTTCAATGTTGAGGTTGTTGTTGTTTTTAAATGTTGAGGTTGTTGTTGAATTTGTTGGTGTTTTTCAATGTTGAGGTTGTTGTTGTTTTTAAATGTTGAGGTTGTTGTTGAAGTTGTTGGTGTTTTTTCAATTTTGAGGTTGTTGGTGTTGTTCAATGTTGAGGTTGATTTTGAATTTGAGGGTGTTTTTCAATGTCGAGGTTGTTGTTGAATTTGTTGGTGTTTTTCAATGTTGAGGTTGTTGTTGTTTTTCAATGTTGAGGTTGTTGTTGAATTTGTTGGTGTTTTTCAATGTTGAGATTGTTGTTGTTTTTCAATGTTGAGGTTGTTGTTGAATTTGTTGGTGTTTTTAAATGTTGAGGTTGTTGTTGAATTTGCTGGTGTTTTGCAATGTTGAGGTTGTTGTTGTTTTTCAATGTTGAGGTTGTTGTTAAATTTGTTGGTGTTTTTCAATGTTTAGGTTGTTGTTGTTTTTCAATGTTGAGGTTGTTGTTGAATTTGTTGGTGTTTTTCAAAGTTGAGGTTGTGGTTGAATTTGTTGGTGTTTTTCAATGTTGAGGTTGTTGTTTTTAAATGTTGAGGTTGTTGTTGAATTTGTTGGTGTTTTTTCAATTTTGAGGTTGCTGGTGATTTTCAATGTTGAGGTTGATTTTGAATTTGAGGGTGTTTTTCAATGTCGAGGTTGTTGCTGAATTTGTTGGTGTTTTTCAATGTTGAGGTTGTTGTTGTTTTTCAATGTTGAGGTTGTTGTTGAATTTGTTGGTGTTTTTCAATGTTGAGATTGTAGTTGTTTTTCAATGTTGAGGTTGTTGTTGAATTTGTTGGTGTTTTTAAATGTTGAGGTTGTTGTTGAATTTGCTGGTGTTTTGCAATGTTGAGGTTGTTGTTGTTTTTCAATGTTGAGGTTGTTGTTGTATTTGTTGGTGTTTTTCAATTTCGAGGTTGTTGTTGAATTTGTTGGTGTTTTTCAATGTTGAAGTTCTTGTTGAATTTGTTGGTGTTTTTCAATGTTGAGGTTGTTGTTGTTTTTCAATGTTGAGGTTGTTGTTGAATTTGTTGGTGTTTTTCAATGTTGAGGTTGTTGTTGTTTTTCAATGCTGAGGTTGTTGTTGAATTTGTTGGTGTTTTTCAATGTTGAGGTTGTTGTTGAATTTGTTGTTGTTTTTCAATGTTGAGGTTGTTGTTGTTTTTCAATGTTGAGGTTGTTGTTGAATTTGTTGGTGTTTTTCAAGGTTTAGGTTGTTGTTGTTTTTCAATGTTGAGGTTGTTGTTGAATTTGTTGTTGTTTTTCAATGTTGAGGTTGTTGTTGAATTTGTTGGTGTTTTTCAATGTTGAGGTTGTTGTTGTTTTTCAATGTTGAGGTTGATTTTGAATTTGTTGGTGTTTTGAAATGTTGAGTTTGTTGTTGTTTTTCAATGTTGAGGTTGTTGTTGAATTTGTTGGTGTTTTTCAATGTTGAGGCTGTTGTTATTTTTCAATGTTGAGGTTTTGTTGAGTTTGTTGGTGTTTTTCAATGTTGAGGTTTTTGTTGAATTTGTTGGTGTTTTTCAATGTTGAGGTTGTTGTTGAATTTGTTGGTGTTTTTCAATGTTGAGGTTGTTGTTGTTTTTTAAATGTTGAGGTTGTTGTTGAATTTGTTGGTGTTTTTCAATGTTGAGGTTGTTGTTGTTTTTAAATGTTGAGGTTGTTGTTGAATTTGTTGGTGTTTTTTCAATTTTGAGGTTGTTGGTGTTGTTAAATGTTGAGGTTGATTTTGAATTTGAGGGTGTTTTTCAATGTCGAGGTTGTTGTTGAATTTGTTGGTGTTTTTCAATGTTGAGGTTGTTGTTGTTTTTCAATGTTGAGGTTGTTGAATTTGTTGGTGTTTTTCAATGTTGAGATTGTTGTTGTTTTTCAATGTTGAGGTTGTTGTTGAATTTGTTGGTGTTTTTAAATGTTGAGGTTGTTGTTGAATTTGCTGGTGTTTTGCAATGTTGAGGTTGTTGTTGTTTTTCAATGTTGAGGTTGCTGTTGAATTTGTTGGTGTTTTTCAATGTTGAGGTTTTTGTTGTTTTTCAATGTTGAGGTTGTTGTTGTATTTGTTGGTGTTTTTCAATTTCGAGGTTGTTGTTGAATTTGTTGTTGTTTTTCAATGTTGAAGTTGTTGTTGAATTTGTTGGTGTTTTTCAATGTTGAGGTTGTTGTTGTTTTTCAATGTTGAGGTTGTTGTTGAATTTGTTGGTGTTTTTCAATGTTGAGGTTGTTGTTGTTTTTCAATGCTGAGGTTGTTGTTGAATTTGTTGGTGTTTTTCAATGTTGAGGTTGTTGTTGAATTTGTTGGTGTTTTTAAATGTTGAGGTTGTTGTTGTTTTTTAATGTTGAGGTTGTTGTTGAATTTGTCGTTGTTTTTCAATGTTGAGATTGTTGTTGTTTTTCAATGTTGAGGTTGTTGTTGAATTTGTTGGTGTTTTTAAATGTTGAGGTTGTTGTTGAATTTGCTGGTGTTTTGCAATGTTGAGGTTGTTGTTGTTTTTCAATGTTGAGGTTGTTGTTGAATTTGTTGGTGTTTTTCAATATTGAGGTTGTTGTTGTTTTTCAATGTTGAGGTTGTTGTTGTATTTGTTGGTGATTTTCAATTTCGAGGTTGTTGTTGAATTTGTTGTTTTTTTTCAATGTTGAAGTTGTTGTTGAATTTGTTGGTGTTTTTCAATGTTGAGGTTGTTGATGTTTTTCAATGTTGAGGTTGTTGTTGAATTTGTTGGTGTTTTTCAATGTTGAGGTTGTTGTTGTTTTTCAATGTTGATGTTGTTGTTGAATTTGTTGGTGTTTTTCAATGTGGAGATTGTTGTTGTTTTTCAATGTTGAGGTTGTTGTTGAATTTGTTGGTGTTTTTAAATGTTGAGGTTGTTGTTGAATTTGTTGGTGTTTTTCAATGTTGAGGTTGTTGTTGTTTTTCAATGTTGAGGTTGTTGTTGTATTTGTTGGTGTTTTTCAATTTCGAGGTTGTTGTTGAATTTGTTGGTGTTTTTCAATGTTGAAGTTGTTGTTGAATTTGTTGGTGTTTTTCAATGTTGAGGTTGTTGTTGTTTTTCAATGTTGAGGTTGTTGTTGAATTTGTTGGTGTTTTTCAATGTTGAGGTTGTTGTTGTTTTTCAATTTCGAGGTTGTTGTTGAATTTGTTGGTGTTTTTCAATGTTGAGGTTGTTGTTGAATTTGTTGGTGTTTTTCAATGATGAGGTTGTTGTTGTTTTTCAATGTTGAGGTTGTTGTTGAATTTGTTGGTGTTTTTCAATGTTGAGGTTTTTGTTGTTTTTCAATGTTGAGGTTGTTGTTGTATTTGTTGGTGTTTTTCAATTTCGAGGTTGTTGTTGAATTTGTTGGTGTTTTTCAATGTTGAAGTTGTTGTTGAATTTGTTGGTGTTTTTCAATGTTGAGGTTGTTGTTGTTTTTCAATGTTGAGTTTGTTGTTGAATTTGTTGGTTTTTTTCAATTTTGAGGTTGTTGTTGTTTTTCAATGCTGAGGTTGTTGTTGAATTTGTTGGTGTTTTTCAATGTTGAGGTTTTTGTTGAATTTGTTGTTGTTTTTCAATGTTGAGGTTGTTGCTGTTTTTCAATGTTGAGGTTGTTGTTGAATTTGTTGGTGTTTTTCAATGTTGAGATTGTTGTTGTTTTTCAATGTTGAGGTTGTTGTTGAATTTGTTGGTGTTTTTAAATGTTGAGGTTGTTGTTGAATTTGCTGGTGTTTTGCAATGTTGAGGTTGTTGTTGTTTTTCAATGTTGAGGTTGTTGTTGAATTTGTTGGTGTTTTTCAATGTTGAGGTTGTTGTTGTTTTTCAATGTTGAGGTTGTTGTTGAATTTGTTGGTGTTTTTCAATGTTGAGATTGTTGTTGTTTTTCAATGTTGAGGTTGTTGTTGAATTTGTTGGTGTTTTTAAATGTTGAGGTTGTTGTTGAATTTGTTTGTGTTTTTCAATGTTGAGGTTGTTGTTGTTTTTCAATGTTGAGGTTATTGTTGAATTTGTTGGTGTTTTTCAATGTTGAGGTTGTTGTTGTTTTTCAATGTTGAGGTTGTTGTTGAATTTGTTGGTATTTTTCAATGTTGAGTTTGTTGTTGTTTTTCAATGTTGAGGTTGTTGTTGAATTTGTTGGTGTTTTTCAATGTTGAGGCTGTTGTTGTTTTTCAATGTTGAGGTTGTTGTTGAATTTGTTGGTGTTTTTCAATGTTGAGGTTGTTGTTGTTTTTCAATGTTGAGGTTGTTGTTGTTTTTTAAATGTTGAGGTTGTTGTTGAATTTGTTGTTGTTTTTCAATGTTGAGGTTGTTGTTGTTTTTAAATGTTGAGGTTGTTGTTGAATTTGTTGGTGTTTTTTTCAATTTTGAGGTTGTTGGTGTTGTTCAATGTTGAGGTTGATTTTGAATTTGAGGGTGTTTTTCAATGTCGAGGTTGTTGTTGAATTTGTTGGTGTTTTTCAATGTTGAGGTTGTTGTTGAATTTGTTGTTGTTTTTCAATGATGAGGTTGTTGTTGTTTTTCAATGTTGAGGTTGTTGAATTTGTGGGTGTTTTTCAATCTTGAGTTTGTTGTTGAATTTGTTGGTGTTTTTCAATGTTGAGGTTGTTGTTGAATTTGTTGGTGTTTTTCAATGTTGAGGTTGTTGTTATTTTTCAATGTTGAGGTTGTTGTTGAGTTTGTTGGTGTTTTTCAATGTTGAGGTTGTTGTTGAATTTGTTGGTGTTTTTCAATGTTGAGGTTGTTGTTGAATTTGTTGGTGTTTTTCAATGTTGAGGTTGTTGTTGTTTTTTAAATGTTGCGGTTGTTGTTGAATTTGTTGGTGTTTTTCAATGTTGAGGTTGTTGTTGTTTTTAAATGTTGAGGTTGTTGTTGAATTTGTTGGTGTTTTTTCAATTTTGAGGTTGTTGGTGTTGTTCAAAGTTGAGGTTGATTTTGAATTTGAGGGTGTTTTTCAATGTCGAGGTTGTTGTTGAATTTGTTGGTGTTTTTCAATGTTGAGGTTGTTGTTGTTTTTCAATGTTGAGGTTGTTGAATTTGTTGGTGTTTTTCAATGTTGAGATTGTTGTTGTTTTTCAATGTTGAGGTTGTTGTTGAATTTGTTGGTGTTTTTAAATGTTGAGGTTGTTGTTGAATTTGCTGGTGTTTTGCAATGTTGAGATTGTTGTTGTTTATCAATGTTGAGGTTGTTGTTGAATTTGTTTGTGTTTTTCAATGTTGAGGTTGTTGTTGTTTTTCAATGTTGAGGTTATTGTTGAATTTGTTGGTGTTTTTCAATGTTGAGGTTGTTGTTGTTTTTCAATGTTGAGGTTGTTGTTGAATTTGTTGGTGTTTTTCAATGTTGAGTTTGTTGTTGTTTTTCAATGTTGAGGTTGTTGTTGAATTTGTTGGTGTTTTTCAATGTTGAGGTTGTTGTTGTTTTTCAATGTTGAGGTTGTTGTTGAATTTGTTGGTGTTTTTCAATGTTGAGGTTGTTGTTGTTTTTCAATGTTGAGGTTGTTGTTGAATTTGTTGTTGTTTTTCAATGATGAGGTTGTTGTTGTTTTTCAATGTTGAGGTTGTTGAATTTGTGGGTGTTTTTCAATCTTGAGTTTGTTGTTGAATTTGTTGGTGTCTTTCAATGTTGAGGTTGTTGTTGTATTTGTTGCTGTTTTTCAATGTTGAGGTTGTTGTTATTTTTCAATGTTGAGGTTGTTGTTGAGTTTGTTGGTGTCTTTCAATGTTGAGGTTGTTGTTGAATTTGTTGGTGTTTTTCAATGTTGAGGTTGTTGTTGAATTTGTTGGTGTTTTTCACTGTTGAGGTTGTTGTTGTTTTTAAATGTTGAGGTTGTTGTTGAATTTGTTGGTGTTTTTCAATGTTGAGGTTGTTGTTGTTTTTAAATGTTGAGGTTGTTGTTGAAGTTGTTGGTGTTTTTTCAATTTTGAGGTTGTTGGTGTTGTTCAATGTTGAGGTTGATTTTGAATTTGAGGGTGTTTTTCAATGTCGAGGTTGTTGTTGAATTTGTTGGTGTTTTTCAATGTTGAGGTTGTTGTTGTTTTTCAATGTTGAGGTTGTTGTTGAATTTGTTGGTGTTTTTCAATGTTGAGATTGTTGTTGTTTTTCAATGTTGAGGTTGTTGTTGAATTTGTTGGTGTTTTTCAATGTTGAGGTTGTTGTTGAATTTGCTGGTGTTTTGCAATGTTGAGGTTGTTGTTGTTTTTCAATGTTGAGGTTGTTGTTGAATTTGTTGGTGTTTTTCAATGTTGAGGTTTTTGTTGTTTTTCAATGTTGAGGTTGTTGTTGTATTTGTTGGTGTTTTTCAATTTCGAGGATGTTGTTGAATTTGTTGGTGTTTTTCAATGTTGAAGTTGTTGTTGAATTTGTTGGTGTTTTTCAATGTTGAGGTTGTTGTTGTTTTTCAATGTTGAGGTTCTTGTTGAATTTGTTGGTGTTTTTCAATGTTGAGGTTGTTGTTGTTTTTCAATGCTGAGGTTGTTGTTGAATTTGTTGGTGTTTTTCAATGTTGAGGTTGTTGTTGAATTTGTTGGTGTTTTTCAATGTTGAGGTTGTTGTTGTTTTTAAATGTTGAGGTTGTTGCTGAATTTGTTGGTGTTTTTCAATGTTGAGGTTGTTGTTGTTTTTAAATGTTGAGGTTGTTGTTGAAGTTGTTGGTGTTTTTTCAATTTTGAGGTTGTTGGTGTTGTTCAATGTTGAGGTTGATTTTGAATTTGAGGTTGTTTTTCAATGTCGAGGTTGTTGTTGAATTTGTTGGTGTTTTTCAAAGTTGAGGTTGTTGTTGTTTTTCAATGTTGAGGTTGTTGTTGAATTTGTTGGTGTTTTTCAATGTTGAGATTGTTGTTGTTTTTCAATGTTGAGGTTGTTGTTGAATTTGTTGGTGTTTTTAAATGTTGAGGTTGTTGTTGAATTTGCTGGTGTTTTGCAATGTTGAGGTTGTTGTTGTTTTTCAATGTTGAGGTTGTTGTTGAATTTGTTGGTGTTTTTCAATGTTGAGGTTTTTGTTGTTTTTCAATGTTGAGGTTGTTGTTGTATTTGTTGGTGTTTTTCAATTTCGAGGTTGTTGTTGAATTTGTTGGTGTTTTTCAATGTTGAAGTTGTTGTTGAATTGGTTGGTGTTTTTCAATGTTGAGGTTGTTGTTGTTTTTCAATGTTGAGGTTGTTGTTGAATTTGTTGGTGTTTTTCAATGTTGAGGTTGTTGTTGTTTTTCAATGCTGAGGTTGTTGTTGAATTTGTTGGTGTTTTTCAATGTTGAGGTTGTTGTTGAATTTGTTGGTGTTTTTCAATGTTGAGGTTGTTGTTGTTTTTCAATGTTGAGGTTGTTGTTAAATTTGTTGGTGTTTTTCAATGTTTAGGTTGTTGTTGTTTTTCAATGTTGAGGTTGTTGTTGAATTTGTTGGTGTTTTTCAATGTTGAGGTTGTTGTTGAATTTGTTGGTGTTTTTCAATGTTGAGGTTGTTGTTTTTAAATGTTGAGGTTGTTGTTGAATTTGTTGGTGTTTTTTCAATTTTGAGGTTGTTGGTGTTTTTCAATGTTGAGGTTGATTTTGAATTTGAGGGTGTTTTTCAATGTCGAGGTTGTTGTTGAATTTGTTGGTGTTTTTCAATGTTGAGGTTGTTGTTGTTTTTCAATGTTGAGGTTGTTGTTGAATTTGTTGGTGTTTTTCAATGTTGAGGTTGTTGTTGTTTTTCAATGTTGAGGTTGTTGTTGAATTTGTTGGTGTTTTTTCAATTTTGAGGTTGTTGGTGTTGTTAAATGTTGAGGTTGATTTTGAATTTGAGGGTGTTTTTCAATGTCGAGGTTGTTGTTGAATTTGTTGGTGTTTTTCAATGTTGAGGTTGTTGTTGTTTTTCAATGTTGAGGTTTTTGAATTTGTTGGTGTTTTTCAATGTTGAGATTGTTGTTGTTTTTCAATGTTGAGGTTGTTGTTGAATTTGTTGGTGTTTTTAAATGTTGAGGTTGTTGTTGAATTTGCTGGTGTTTTGCAATGTTGAGGTTGTTGTTGTTTTTCAATGTTGAGGTTGCTGTTGAATTTGTTGGTGTTTTTCAATGTTGAGGTTTTTGTTGTTTTTCAATGTTGAGGTTGTTGTTGTATTTGTTGGTGTTTTTCAATTTCGAGGTTGTTGTTGAATTTGTTGTTGTTTTTCAATGTTGAAGTTGTTGTTGAATTTGTTGGTGTTTTTCAATGTTGAGGTTGTTGTTGTTTTTCAATGTTGAGGTTGTTGTTGAATTTGTTGGTGTTTTTCAATGTTGAGGTTGTTGTTGTTTTTCAATGCTGAGGTTGTTGTTGAATTTGTTGGTGTTTTTCAATGTTGAGGTTGTTGTTGAATTTGTTGGTGTTTTTAAATGTTGAGGTTGTTGTTGTTTTTTAATGTTGAGGTTGTTGTTGAATTTGTCGTTGTTTTTCAATGTTGAGATTGTTGTTGTTTTTCAATGTTGAGGTTGTTGTTGAATTTGTTGGTGTTTTTAAATGTTGAGGTTGTTGTTGAATTTGCTGGTGTTTTGCAATGTTGATGTTGTTGTTGTTTTTCAATGTTGAGGTTGTTGTTGAATTTGTTGGTGTTTTTCAATATTGAGGTTGTTGTTGTTTTTCAATGTTGAGGTTGTTGTTGTATTTGTTGGTGATTTTCAATTTCGAGGTTGTTGTTGAATTTGTTGTTTTTTTTCAATGTTGAAGTTGTTGTTGAATTTGTTGGTGTTTTTCAATGTTGAGGTTGTTGATGTTTTTCAATGTTGAGGTTGTTGTTGAATTTGTTGGTGTTTTTCAATGTTGAGGTTGTTGTTGTTTTTCAATGTTGATGTTGTTGTTGAATTTGTTGGTGTTTTTCAATGTTGAGATTGTTGTTGTTTTTCAATGTTGAGGTTGTTGTTGAATTTGTTGGTGTTTTTAAATGTTGAGGTTGTTGTTGAATTTGTTGGTGTTTTTCAATGTTGAGGTTGTTGTTGTTTTTCAATGTTGAGGTTGTTGTTGTATTTGTTGGTGTTTTTCAATTTCGAGGTTGTTGTTGAATTTGTTGGTGTTTTTCAATGTTGAAGTTGTTGTTGAATTTGTTGGTGTTTTTCAATGTTGAGGTTGTTGTTGTTTTTCAATGTTGAGGTTGTTGTTGAATTTGTTGGTGTTTTTCAATGTTGAGGTTGTTGTTGTTTTTCAATTTCGAGGTTGTTGTTGAATTTGTTGGTGTTTTTCAATGTTGAGGTTGTTGTTGAATTTGTTGGTGTTTTTCAATGATGAGGTTGTTGTTGTTTTTCAATGTTGAGGTTGTTGTTGAATTTGTTGGTGTTTTTCAATGTTGAGGTTTTTGTTGTTTTTCAATGTTGAGGTTGTTGTTGTATTTGTTGGTGTTTTTCAATTTCGAGGTTGTTGTTGAATTTGTTGGTGTTTTTCAATGTTGAAGTTGTTGTTGAATTTGTTGGTGTTTTTCAATGTTGAGGTTGTTGTTGTTTTTCAATGTTGAGTTTGTTGTTGAATTTGTTGGTTTTTTTCAATTTTGAGGTTGTTGTTGTTTTTCAATGCTGAGGTTGTTGTTGAATTTGTTGGTGTTTTTCAATGTTGAGGTTTTTGTTGAATTTGTTGTTGTTTTTCAATGTTGAGGTTGTTGCTGTTTTTCAATGTTGAGGTTGTTGTTGAATTTGTTGGTGTTTTTCAATGTTGAGATTGTTGTTGTTTTTCAATGTTGAGGTTGTTGTTGAATTTGTTGGTGTTTTTAAATGTTGAGGTTGTTGTTGAATTTGCTGGTGTTTTGCAATGTTGAGGTTGTTGTTGTTTTTCAATGTTGAGGTTGTTGTTGAATTTGTTGGTGTTTTTCAATGTTGAGGTTGTTGTTGTTTTTCAATGTTGAGGTTGTTGTTGAATTTGTTGGTGTTTTTCAATGTTGGGATTGTTGTTGTTTTTCAATGTTGAGGTTGTTGTTGAATTTATTGGTGTTTTTAAATGTTGAGGTTGTTGTTGAATTTGTTTGTGTTTTTCAATGTTGAGGTTGTTGTTGTTTTTCAATGTTGAGGTTATTGTTGAATTTGTTGGTGTTTTTCAATGTTGAGGTTGTTGTTGTTTTTCAATGTTGAGGTTGTTGTTGAATTTGTTGGTATTTTTCAATGTTGAGTTTGTTGTTGTTTTTCAATGTTGAGGTTGTTGTTGAATTTGTTGGTGTTTTTCAATGTTGAGGCTGTTGTTGTTTTTCAATGTTGAGGTTGTTGTTGAATTTGTTGGTGTTTTTCAATGTTGAGGTTGTTGTTGTTTTTCAATGTTGAGGTTGTTGTTGTTTTTTAAATGTTGAGGTTGTTGTTGAATTTGTTGTTGTTTTTCAATGTTGAGGTTGTTGTTGTTTTTAAATGTTGAGGTTGTTGTTGAATTTGTTGGTGTTTTTTCAATTTTGAGGTTGTTGGTGTTGTTCAATGTTGAGGTTGATTTTGAATTTGAGGGTGTTTTTCAATGTCGAGGTTGTTGTTGAATTTGTTGGTGTTTTTCAATGTTGAGGTTGTTGTTGAATTTGTTGTTGTTTTTCAATGATGAGGTTGTTGTTGTTTTTCAATGTTGAGGTTGTTGAATTTGTGGGTGTTTTTCAATCTTGAGTTTGTTGTTGAATTTGTTGGTGATTTTCAATGTTGAGGTTGTTGTTGAATTTGTTGGTGTTTTTCAATGTTGAGGTTGTTGTTATTTTTCAATGTTGAGGTTGTTGTTGAGTTTGTTGGTGTTTTTCAATGTTGAGGTTGTTGTTGAATTTGTTGGTGTTTTTCAATGTTGAGGTTGTTGTTGAATTTGTTGGTGTTTTTCAATGTTGAGGTTGTTGTTGTTTTTTAAATGTTGCGGTTGTTGTTGAATTTGTTGGTGTTTTTAAATGTTGAGGTTGTTGTTGTTTTTTAATGTTGAGGTTGTTGTTGAATTTGTTGGTGTTTTTTCAATGTTGAGATTGTTGTTGTTTTTCAATGTTGAGGTTGTTGTTGAATTTGTTGGTGTTTTTAAATGTTGAGGTTGTTGTTGAATTTGCTGGTGTTTTGCAATGTTGAGGTTGTTGTTGTTTTTCAATGTTGAGGTTGTTGTTGAATTTGTTGGTGTTTTTCAATATTGAGGTTGTTGTTGTTTTTCAATGTTGAGGTTGTTGTTGTATTTGTTGGTGATTTTCAATTTCGAGGTTGTTGTTGAATTTGTTGTTTTTTTTCAATGTTGAAGTTGTTGTTGAATTTGTTGGTGTTTTTCAATGTTGAGGTTGTTGATGTTTTTCAATGTTGAGGTTGTTGTTGAATTTGTTGGTGTTTTTCAATGTTGAGGTTGTTGTTGTTTTTCAATGTTGATGTTGTTGTTGAATTTGTTGGTGTTTTTCAATGTTGAGATTGTTGTTGTTTTTCAATGTTGAGGTTGTTGTTGAATTTGTTGGTGTTTTTAAATGTTGAGGTTGTTGTTGAATTTGTTGGTGTTTTTCAATGTTGAGGTTGTTGTTGTTTTTCAATGTTGAGGTTGTTGTTGTATTTGTTGGTGTTTTTCAATTTCGAGGTTGTTGTTGAATTTGTTGGTGTTTTTCAATGTTGAAGTTGTTGTTGAATTTGTTGGTGTTTTTCAATGTTGAGGTTGTTGTTGTTTTTCAATGTTGAGGTTGTTGTTGAATTTGTTGGTGTTTTTCAATGTTGAGGTTGTTGTTGTTTTTCAATTTCGAGGTTGTTGTTGAATTTGTTGGTGTTTTTCAATGTTGAGGTTGTTGTTGAATTTGTTGGTGTTTTTCAATGATGAGGTTGTTGTTGTTTTTCAATGTTGAGGTTGTTGTTGAATTTGTTGGTGTTTTTCAATGTTGAGGTTTTTGTTGTTTTTCAATGTTGAGGTTGTTGTTGTATTTGTTGGTGTTTTTCAATTTCGAGGTTGTTGTTGAATTTGTTGGTGTTTTTCAATGTTGAAGTTGTTGTTGAATTTGTTGGTGTTTTTCAATGTTGAGGTTGTTGTTGTTTTTCAATGTTGAGTTTGTTGTTGAATTTGTTGGTTTTTTTCAATTTTGAGGTTGTTGTTGTTTTTCAATGCTGAGGTTGTTGTTGAATTTGTTGGTGTTTTTCAATGTTGAGGTTTTTGTTGAATTTGTTGTTGTTTTTCAATGTTGAGGTTGTTGCTGTTTTTCAATGTTGAGGTTGTTGTTGAATTTGTTGGTGTTTTTCAATGTTGAGATTGTTGTTGTTTTTCAATGTTGAGGTTGTTGTTGAATTTGTTGGTGTTTTTAAATGTTGAGGTTGTTGTTGAATTTGCTGGTGTTTTGCAATGTTGAGGTTGTTGTTGTTTTTCAATGTTGAGGTTGTTGTTGAATTTGTTGGTGTTTTTCAATGTTGAGGTTGTTGTTGTTTTTCAATGTTGAGGTTGTTGTTGAATTTGTTGGTGTTTTTCAATGTTGGGATTGTTGTTGTTTTTCAATGTTGAGGTTGTTGTTGAATTTATTGGTGTTTTTAAATGTTGAGGTTGTTGTTGAATTTGTTTGTGTTTTTCAATGTTGAGGTTGTTGTTGTTTTTCAATGTTGAGGTTATTGTTGAATTTGTTGGTGTTTTTCAATGTTGAGGTTGTTGTTGTTTTTCAATGTTGAGGTTGTTGTTGAATTTGTTGGTATTTTTCAATGTTGAGTTTGTTGTTGTTTTTCAATGTTGAGGTTGTTGTTGAATTTGTTGGTGTTTTTCAATGTTGAGGCTGTTGTTGTTTTTCAATGTTGAGGTTGTTGTTGAATTTGTTGGTGTTTTTCAATGTTGAGGTTGTTGTTGTTTTTCAATGTTGAGGTTGTTGTTGTTTTTTAAATGTTGAGGTTGTTGTTGAATTTGTTGTTGTTTTTCAATGTTGAGGTTGTTGTTGTTTTTAAATGTTGAGGTTGTTGTTGAATTTGTTGGTGTTTTTTCAATTTTGAGGTTGTTGGTGTTGTTCAATGTTGAGGTTGATTTTGAATTTGAGGGTGTTTTTCAATGTCGAGGTTGTTGTTGAATTTGTTGGTGTTTTTCAATGTTGAGGTTGTTGTTGAATTTGTTGTTGTTTTTCAATGATGAGGTTGTTGTTGTTTTTCAATGTTGAGGTTGTTGAATTTGTGGGTGTTTTTCAATCTTGAGTTTGTTGTTGAATTTGTTGGTGATTTTCAATGTTGAGGTTGTTGTTGAATTTGTTGGTGTTTTTCAATGTTGAGGTTGTTGTTATTTTTCAATGTTGAGGTTGTTGTTGAGTTTGTTGGTGTTTTTCAATGTTGAGGTTGTTGTTGAATTTGTTGGTGTTTTTCAATGTTGAGGTTGTTGTTGAATTTGTTGGTGTTTTTCAATGTTGAGGTTGTTGTTGTTTTTAAATGTTGAGGTTGTTGTTGAATTTGTTGGTGTTTTTTCAATTTTGAGGTTGTTGGTGTTGTTCAAAGTTGAGGTTGATTTTGAATTTGAGGGTGTTTTTCAATGTCGAGGTTGTTGTTGAATTTGTTGGTGTTTTTCAATGTTGAGGTTGTTGTTGTTTTTCAATGTTGAGGTTGTTGAATTTGTTGGTGTTTTTCAATGTTGAGATTGTTGTTGTTTTTCAATGTTGAGGTTGTTGTTGAATTTGTTGGTGTTTTTAAATGTTGAGGTTGTTGTTGAATTTGCTGGTGTTTTGCAATGTTGAGATTGTTGTTGTTTTTCAATGTTGAGGTTGTTGTTGAATTTGTTTGTGTTTTTCAATGTTGAGGTTGTTGTTGTTTTTCAATGTTGAGGTTATTGTTGAATTTGTTGGTGTTTTTCAATGTTGAGGTTGTTGTTGTTTTTCAATGTTGAGGTTGTTGTTGAATTTGTTGGTGTTTTTCAATGTTGAGTTTGTTGTTGTTTTTCAATGTTGAGGTTGTTGTTGAATTTGTTGGTGTTTTTCAATGTTGAGGCTGTTGTTGTTTTTCAATGTTGAGGTTGTTGTTGAATTTGTTGGTGTTTTTCAATGTTGAGGTTGTTGTTGTTTTTCAATGTTGAGGTTGTTGTTGAATTTGTTGTTGTTTTTCAATGATGAGGTTGTTGTTGTTTTTCAATGTTGAGGTTGTTGAATTTGTGGGTGTTTTTCAATCTTGAGTTTGTTGTTGAATTTGTTGGTGTCTTTCAATGTTGAGGTTGTTGTTGTATTTGTTGCTGTTTTTCAATGTTGAGGTTGTTGTTATTTTTCAATGTTGAGGTTGTTGTTGAGTTTGTTGGTGTCTTTCAATGTTGAGGTTGTTGTTGAATTTGTTGGTGTTTTTCAATGTTGAGGTTGTTGTTGAATTTGTTGGTGTTTTTCACTGTTGAGGTTGTTGTTGTTTTTAAATGTTGAGGTTGTTGTTGAATTTGTTGGTGTTTTTCAATGTTGAGGTTGTTGTTGTTTTTAAATGTTGAGGTTGTTGTTGAAGTTGTTGGTGTTTTTTCAATTTTGAGGTAGTTGGTGTTGTTCAATGTTGAGGTTGATTTTGAATTTGAGGGTGTTTTTCAATGTCGAGGTTGTTGTTGAATTTGTTGGTGTTTTTCAAAGTTGAGGTTGTTGTTGTTTTTCAATGTTGAGGTTGTTGTTGAATTTGTTGGTGTTTTTCAATGTTGAGATTGTTGTTGTTTTTCAATGTTGAGGTTGTTGTTGAATTTGTTGGTGTTTTTCAATGTTGAGGTTGTTGTTGAATTTGCTGGTGTTTTGCAATGTTGAGGTTGTTGTTGTTTTTCAATGTTGAGGTTGTTGTTGAATTTGTTGGTGTTTTTCAATGTTGAGGTTTTTGTTGTTTTTCAATGTTGAGGTTGTTGTTGTATTTGTTGGTGTTTTTCAATTTCGAGGATGTTGTTGAATTTGTTGGTGTTTTTCAATGTTGAAGTTGTTGTTGAATTTGTTGGTGTTTTTCAATGTTGAGGTTGTTGTTGTTTTTCAATGTTGAGGTTCTTGTTGAATTTGTTGGTGTTTTTCAATGTTGAGGTTGTTGTTGTTTTTCAATGCTGAGGTTGTTGTTGAATTTGTTGGTGTTTTTCAATGTTGAGGTTGTTGTTGAATTTGTTGGTGTTTTTCAATGTTGAGGTTGTTGTTGTTTTTAAATGTTGAGGTTGTTGTTGAATTTGTTGGTGTTTTTCAATGTTGAGGTTGTTGTTGTTTTTAAATGTTGAGGTTGTTGTTGAAGTTGTTGGTGTTTTTTCAATTTTGAGGTTGTTGGTGTTGTTCAATGTTGAGGTTGATTTTGAATTTGAGGGTGTTTTTCAATGTCGAGGTTGTTGTTGAATTTGTTGGTGTTTTTCAGTGTTGAGGTTGTTGTTGTTTTTCAATGTTGAGGTTGTTGTTGAATTTGTTGGTGTTTTTCAATGTTGAGATTGTTGTTGTTTTTCAATGTTGAGGTTGTTGTTGAATTTGTTGGTGTTTTTAAATGTTGAGGTTGTTGTTGAATTTGCTGGTGTTTTGCAATGTTGAGGTTGTTGTTGTTTTTCAATGTTGAGGTTGTTGTTGAATTTGTTGGTGTTTTTCAATGTTGAGGTTTTTGTTGTTTTTCAATGTTGAGGTTGTTGTTGTATTTGTTGGTGTTTTTCAATTTCGAGGTTGTTGTTGAATTTGTTGGTGTTTTTCAATGTTGAAGTTGTTGTTGAATTGGTTGGTGTTTTTCAATGTTGAGGTTGTTGTTGTTTTTCAATGTTGAGGTTGTTGTTGAATTTGTTGGTGTTTTTCAATGTTGAGGTTGTTGTTGTTTTTCAATGCTGAGGTTGTTGTTGAATTTGTTGGTGTTTTTCAATGTTGAGGTTGTTGTTGAATTTGTTGGTGTTTTTCAATGTTGAGGTTGTTGTTGTTTTTCAATGTTGAGGTTGTTGTTAAATTTGTTGGTGTTTTTCAATGTTTAGGTTGTTGTTGTTTTTCAATGTTGAGGTTGTTGTTGAATTTGTTGGTGTTTTTCAATGTTGAGGTTGTTGTTGAATTTGTTGGTGTTTTTCAATGTTGAGGTTGTTGTTTTTAAATGTTGAGGTTGTTGTTGAATTTGTTGGTGTTTTTTCAATTTTGAGGTTGTTGGTGTTTTTCAATGTTGAGGTTGATTTTGAATTTGAGGGTGTTTTTCAATGTCGAGGTTGTTGTTGAATTTGTTGGTGTTTTTCAATGTTGAGGTTGTTGTTGTTTTTCAATGTTGAGGTTGTTGTTGAATTTGTTGGTGTTTTTCAATGTTGAGATTGTTGTTGTTTTTCAATGTTGAGGTTGTTGTTGAATTTGTTGGTGTTTTTAAATGTTGAGGTTGTTGTTGAATTTGTTGGTGTTTTGCAATGTTGAGGTTGTTCTTGTTTTTCAATGTTGAGGTTGTTGTTGTATTTGTTGGTGTTTGTCAATTTCGAGGTTGTTGTTGAATTTGTTGGTGTTTTTCAATGTTGAAGTTGTTGTTGAATTTGTTGGTGTTTTTCAATGTTGAGGTTGTTGTTGTTTTTCAATGTTGAGGTTGTTGTTGAATTTGTTGGTGTTTTTTCAATTTTGAGGTTGTTGGTGTTGTTCAATGTTGAGGTTGATTTTGAATTTGAGGGTGTTTTTCAATGTCGAGGTTGTTGTTGAATTTGTTGGTGTTTTTCAATGTTGAGGTTGTTGTTGAATTTGTTGTTGTTTTTCAATGATGAGGTTGTTGTTGTTTTTCAATGTTGAGGTTGTTGAATTTGTGGGTGTTTTTCAATCTTGAGTTTGTTGTTGAATTTGTTGGTGTTTTTCAATGTTGAGGTTGTTGTTGAATTTTTTGGTGTTTTTCAATGTTGAGGTTGTTGTTATTTTTCAATGTTGAGGTTGTTGTTGAGTTTGTTGGTGTTTTTCAATGTTGAGGTTGTTGTTGAATTTGTTGGTGTTTTTCAATGTTGAGGTTGTTGTTGAATTTGTTGGTGTTTTTCAATGTTGAGGTTGTTGTTGTTTTTTAAATGTTGCGGTTGTTGTTGAATTTGTTGGTGTTTTTCAATGTTGAGGTTGTTGTTGTTTTTAAATGTTGAGGTTGTTGTTGAATTTGTTGGTGTTTTTTCAATTTTGAGGTTGTTGGTGTTGTTCAAAGTTGAGGTTGATTTTGAATTTGAGGGTGTTTTTCAATGTCGAGGTTGTTGTTGAATTTGTTGGTGTTTTTCAATGTTGAGGTTGTTGTTGTTTTTCAATGTTGAGGTTGTTGAATTTGTTGGTGTTTTTCAATGTTGAGATTGTTGTTGTTTTTCAATGTTGAGGTTGTTGTTGAATTTGTTGGTGTTTTTAAATGTTGAGGTTGTTGTTGAATTTGCTGGTGTTTTGCAATGTTGAGATTGTTGTTGTTTTTCAATGTTGAGGTTGTTGTTGAATTTGTTTGTGTTTTTCAATGTTGAGGTTGTTGTTGTTTTTCAATGTTGAGGTTATTGTTGAATTTGTTGGTGTTTTTCAATGTTGAGGTTGTTGTTGTTTTTCAATGTTGAGGTTGTTGTTGAATTTGTTGGTGTTTTTCAATGTTGAGTTTGTTGTTGTTTTTCAATGTTGAGGTTGTTGTTGAATTTGTTGGTGTTTTTCATTGTTGAGGTTGTTGTTGTTTTTCAATGTTGAGGTTGTTGTTGAATTTGTTGGTGTTTTTCAATGTTGAGGTTGTTGTTGTTTTTCAATGTTGAGGTTGTTGTTGAATTTGTTGTTGTTTTTCAATGATGAGGTTGTTGTTGTTTTTCAATGTTGAGGTTGTTGAATTTGTGGGTGTTTTTCAATCTTGAGTTTGTTGTTGAATTTGTTGGTGTCTTTCAATGTTGAGGTTGTTGTTGTATTTGTTGCTGTTTTTCAATGTTGAGGTTGTTGTTATTTTTCAATGTTGAGGTTGTTGTTGAGTTTGTTGGTGTCTTTCAATGTTGAGGTTGTTGTTGAATTTGTTGGTGTTTTTCAATGTTGAGGTTGTTGTTGAATTTGTTGGTGTTTTTCACTGTTGAGGTTGTTGTTGTTTTTAAATGTTGAGGTTGTTGTTGAATTTGTTGGTGTTTTTCAATGTTGAGGTTGTTGTTGTTTTTAAATGTTGAGGTTGTTGTTGAAGTTGTTGGTGTTTTTTCAATTTTGAGGTTGTTGGTGTTGTTCAATGTTGAGGTTGATTTTGAATTTGAGGGTGTTTTTCAATGTCGAGGTTGTTGTTGAATTTGTTGGTGTTTTTCAATGTTGAGGTTGTTGTTGTTTTTCAATGTTGAGGTTGTTGTTGAATTTGTTGGTGTTTTTCAATGTTGAGATTGTTGTTGTTTTTCAATGTTGAGGTTGTTGTTGAATTTGTTGGTGTTTTTCAATGTTGAGGTTGTTGTTGAATTTGCTGGTGTTTTGCAATGTTGAGGTTGTTGTTGTTTTTCAATGTTGAGGTTGTTGTTGAATTTGTTGGTGTTTTTCAATGTTGAGGTTTTTGTTGTTTTTCAATGTTGAGGTTGTTGTTGTATTTGTTGGTGTTTTTCAATTTCGAGGATGTTGTTGAATTTGTTGGTGTTTTTCAATGTTGAAGTTGTTGTTGAATTTGTTGGTGTTTTTCAATGTTGAGGTTGTTGTTGTTTTTCAATGTTGAGGTTCTTGTTGAATTTGTTGGTGTTTTTCAATGTTGAGGTTGTTGTTGTTTTTCAATGCTGAGGTTGTTGTTGAATTTGTTGGTGTTTTTCAATGTTGAGGTTGTTGTTGAATTTGTTGGTGTTTTTCAATGTTGAGGTTGTTGTTGTTTTTAAATGTTGAGGTTGTTGTTGAATTTGTTGGTGTTTTTCAATGTTGAGGTTGTTGTTGTTTTTAAATGTTGAGGTTGTTGTTGAAGTTGTTGGTGTTTTTTCAATTTTGAGGTTGTTGGTGTTGTTCAATGTTGAGGTTGATTTTGAATTTGAGGGTGTTTTTCAATGTCGAGGTTGTTGTTGAATTTGTTGGTGTTTTTCAATGTTGAGGTTGTTGTTGTTTTTCAATGTTGAGGTTGTTGTTGAATTTGTTGGTGTTTTTCAATGTTGAGATTGTTGTTGTTTTTCAATGTTGAGGTTGTTGTTGAATTTGTTGGTGTTTTTAAATGTTGAGGTTGTTGTTGAATTTGCTGGTGTTTTGCAATGTTGAGGTTGTTGTTGTTTTTCAATGTTGAGGTTGTTGTTGAATTTGTTGGTGTTTTTCAATGTTGAGGTTTTTGTTGTTTTTCAATGTTGAGGTTGTTGTTGTATTTGTTGGTGTTTTTCAATTTCGAGGTTGTTGTTGAATTTGTTGGTGTTTTTCAATGTTGAAGTTGTTGTTGAATTGGTTGGTGTTTTTCAATGTTGAGGTTGTTGTTGTTTTTCAATGTTGAGGTTGTTGTTGAATTTGTTGGTGTTTTTCAATGTTGAGGTTGTTGTTGTTTTTCAATGCTGAGGTTGTTGTTGAATTTGTTGGTGTTTTTCAATGTTGAGGTTGTTGTTGAATTTGTTGGTGTTTTTCAATGTTGAGGTTGTTGTTGTTTTTCAATGTTGAGGTTGTTGTTAAATTTGTTGGTGTTTTTCAATGTTTAGGTTGTTGTTGTTTTTCAATGTTGAGGTTGTTGTTGAATTTGTTGGTGTTTTTCAATGTTGAGGTTGTTGTTGAATTTGTTGGTGTTTTTCAATGTTGAGGTTGTTGTTTTTAAATGTTGAGGTTGTTGTTGAATTTGTTGGTGTTTTTTCAATTTTGAGGTTGTTGGTGTTTTTCAATGTTGAGGTTGATTTTGAATTTGAGGGTGTTTTTCAATGTCGAGGTTGTTGTTGAATTTGTTGGTGTTTTTCAATGTTGAGGTTGTTGTTGTTTTTCAATGTTGAGGTTGTTGTTGAATTTGTTGGTGTTTTTCAATGTTGAGATTGTTGTTGTTTTTCAATGTTGAGGTTGTTGTTGAATTTGTTGGTGTTTTTAAATGTTGAGGTTGTTGTTGAATTTGTTGGTGTTTTGCAATGTTGAGGTTGTTCTTGTTTTTCAATGTTGAGGTTGTTGTTGTATTTGTTGGTGTTTTTCAATTTCGAGGTTGTTGTTGAATTTGTTGGTGTTTTTCAATGTTGAAGTTGTTGTTGAATTTGTTGGTGTTTTTCAATGTTGAGGTTGTTGTTGTTTTTCAATGTTGAGGTTGTTGTTGAATTTGTTGGTGTTTTTCAATGTTGAGGTTGTTGTTGTTTTTCAATGCTGAGGTTGTTGTTGAATTTGTTGGTGTTTTTCAATGTTGAGGTTGTTGTTGAATTTGTTGGTGTTTTTCAATGTTGAGGTTGTTGTTGTTTTTCAATGTTGAGGTTGTTGTTAAATTTGTTGGTGTTTTTCAATGTTTAGGTTGTTGTTGTTTTTCAATGTTGAGGTTGTTGTTGAATTTGTTGGTGTTTTTCAATGTTGAGGTTGTTGTTGAATTTGTTGGTGTTTTTCAATGTTGAGGTTGTTGTTTTTAAATGTTGAGGTTGTTGTTGAATTTGTTGGTGTTTTTTCAATTTTGAGGGTGTTGGTGTTTTTCAATGTTGAGGTTGATTTTGAATTTGAGGGTGTTTTTCAATGTCGAGGTTGTTGTTGAATTTGTTGGTGTTTTTCAATGTTGAGGTTGTTGTTGTTTTTCAATGTTGAGGTTGTTGTTGAATTTGTTGGTGTTTTTCAATGCTGAGATTGTTGTTGTTTTTCAATGTTGAGGTTGTTGTTGAATTTGTTGGTGTTTTTAAATGTTGAGGTTGTTGTTGAATTTGCTGGTGTTTTGCAATGTTGAGGTTGTTGTTGTTTTTCAATGTTGAGGTTGTTGTTGTATTTGTTGGTGTTTTTCAATTTCGAGGTTGTTGTTGAATTTGTTGGTGTTTTTCAATGTTGAAGTTCTTGTTGAATTTGTTGGTGTTTTTCAATATTGAGGTTGTTGTTGTTTTTCAATGTTGAGGTTGTTGTTGAATTTGTTGGTGTTTTTCAATGTTGAGGTTGTTGTTGTTTTTCAATGCTGAGGTTGTTGTTGAATTTGTTGGTGTTTTTCAATGTTGAGGTTGTTGTTGAATTTGTTGGTGTTTTTCAATGTCGAGGTTGTTGTTGTTTTTCAATGTTGAGGTTGTTGTTGAATTTGTTGGTGTTTTTCAAGGTTTAGGTTGTTGTTGTTTTTCAATGTTGAGGTTGTTGTTGAATTTGTTGTTGTTTTTCAATGTTGAAGTTGTTGTTGAATTTGTTGGTGTTTTTCAATGTTGAGGTTGTTGTTGTTTTTCAATGTTGAGGTTGTTTTTGAATTTGTTGGTGTTTTTCAATGTTGAGTTTGTTGTTGTTTTTCAATGTTGAGGTTGTTGTTGAATTTGTTGGTGTTTTTCAATGTTGAGGTTGTTGTTATTTTTCAATGTTGAGGTTTTGTTGAGTTTGTTGGTGTTTTTCAATGTTGAGGTTGTTGTTGAATTTGTTGGTGTTTTTCAATGTTGAGGTTGTTGTTGAATTTGTTGGTGTTTTTCAATGTTGAGGTTGTTGTTGTTTTTTAAATGTTGAGGTTGTTGTTGAATTTGTTGGTGTTTTTCAATGTTGAGGTTGTTGTTGTTTTTAAATGTTGAGGTTGTTGTTGAATTTGTTGGTGTTTTTTCAATTTTGAGGTTGTTGGTGTTGTTCAAAGTTGAGGTTGATTTTGAATTTGAGGGTGTTTTTCAATGTCGAGGTTGTTGTTGAATTTGTTGGTGTTTTTCAATGTTGAGGTTGTTGTTGTTTTTCAATGTTGAGGTTGTTGAATTTGTTGGTGTTTTTCAATGTTGAGATTGTTGTTGTTTTTCAATGTTGAGGTTGTTGTTGAATTTGTTGGTGTTTTTAAATGTTGAGGTTGTTGTTGAATTTGCTGGTGTTTTGCAATGTTGAGGTTGTTGTTGTTTTTCAATGTTGAGGTTGCTGTTGAATTTGTTGGTGTTTTTCAATGTTGAGGTTTTTGTTGTTTTTCAATGTTGAGGTTGTTGTTGTATTTGTTGGTGTTTTTCAATTTCGAGGTTGTTGTTGAATTTGTTGGTGTTTTTCAATGTTGAAGTTGTTGTTGAATTTGTTGGTGTTTTTCAATGTTGAGGTTGTTGTTGTTTTTCAATGTTGAGGTTGTTGTTGAATTTGTTGGTGTTTTTCAATGTTGAGGTTGTTGTTGTTTTTCAATGCTGAGGTTGTTGTTGAATTTGTTGGTGTTTTTCAATGTTGAGGTTGTTGTTGAATTTGTTGGTGTTTTTAAATGTTGAGGTTGTTGTTGTTTTTTAATGTTGAGGTTGTTGTTGAATTTGTTGTTGTTTTTCAATGTTGAGATTGTTGTTGTTTTTCAATGTTGAGGTTGTTGTTGAATTTGTTGGTGTTTTTAAATGTTGAGGTTGTTGTTGAATTTGCTGGTGTTTTGCAATGTTGAGGTTGTTGTTGTTTTTCAATGTTCAGGTTGTTGTTGAATTTGTTGGTGTTTTTCAATGTTGAGGTTGTTGTTGTTTTTCAATGTTGAGGTTGTTGTTGTATTTGTTGGTGATTTTCAATTTCGAGGTTGTTGTTGAATTTGTTGGTGTTTTTCAATGTTGAAGTTGTTGTTGAATTTGTTGGTGTTTTTCAATGTTGAGGTTGTTGTTGAATTTGTTGGTGTTTTTAAATGTTGAGGTTGTTGTTGAATTTGCTGGTGTTTTGCAATGTTGAGGTTGTTGTTGTTTTTCAATGTTGAGGTTGTTGTTGAATTTGTTGGTGTTTTTCAATGTTGAGGTTTTTGTTGTTTTTCAATGTTGAGGTTGTTGTTGTATTTGTTGGTGTTTTTCAATTTCGAGGATGTTGTTGAATTTGTTGGTGTTTTTCAATGTTGAAGTTGTTGTTGAATTTGTTGGTGTTTTTCAATGTTGAGGTTGTTGTTGTTTTTCAATGTTGAGGTTGTTGTTGAATTTGTTGGTGTTTTTCAATGTTGAGGTTGTTGTTGTTTTTCAATGCTGAGGTTGTAGTTGAATTTGTTGGTGTTTTTTCAATTTTGAGGTTGTTGGTGTTGTTCAAAGTTGAGGTTGATTTTGAATTTGAGGGTGTTTTTCAATGTCGAGGTTGTTGTTGAATTTGTTGGTGTTTTTCAATGTTGAGGTTGTTGTTGTTTTTCAATGTTGAGGTTGTTGAATTTGTTGGTGTTTTTCAATGTTGAGATTGTTGTTGTTTTTCAATGTTGAGGTTGTTGTTGAATTTGTTGGTGTTTTTAAATGTTGAGGTTGTTGTTGAATTTGCTGGTGTTTTGCAATGTTGAGGTTGTTGTTGTTTTTCAATGTTGAGGTTGCTGTTGAATTTGTTGGTGTTTTTCAATGTTGAGGTTTTTGTTGTTTTTCAATGTTGAGGTTGTTGTTGTATTTGTTGGTGTTTTTCAATTTCGAGGTTGTTGTTGAATTTGTTGGTGTTTTTCAATGTTGAAGTTGTTGTTGAATTTGTTGGTGTTTTTCAATGTTGAGGTTGTTGTTGTTTTTCAATGTTGAGGTTGTTGTTGAATTTGTTGGTGTTTTTCAATGTTGAGGTTGTTGTTGTTTTTCAATGCTGAGGTTGTTGTTGAATTTGTTGGTGTTTTTCAATGTTGAGGTTGTTGTTGAATTTGTTGGTGTTTTTAAATGTTGAGGTTGTTGTTGTTTTTTAATGTTGAGGTTGTTGTTGAATTTGTTGTTGTTTTTCAATGTTGAGATTGTTGTTGTTTTTCAATGTTGAGGTTGTTGTTGAATTTGTTGGTGTTTTTAAATGTTGAGGTTGTTGTTGAATTTGCTGGTGTTTTGCAATGTTGAGGTTGTTGTTGTTTTTCAATGTTCAGGTTGTTGTTGAATTTGTTGGTGTTTTTCAATGTTGAGGTTGTTGTTGTTTTTCAATGTTGAGGTTGTTGTTGTATTTGTTGGTGATTTTCAATTTCGAGGTTGTTGTTGAATTTGTTGGTGTTTTTCAATGTTGAAGTTGTTGTTGAATTTGTTGGTGTTTTTCAATGTTGAGGTTGTTGTTGAATTTGTTGGTGTTTTTAAATGTTGAGGTTGTTGTTGAATTTGCTGGTGTTTTGCAATGTTGAGGTTGTTGTTGTTTTTCAATGTTGAGGTTGTTGTTGAATTTGTTGGTGTTTTTCAATGTTGAGGTTTTTGTTGTTTTTCAATGTTGAGGTTGTTGTTGTATTTGTTGGTGTTTTTCAATTTCGAGGATGTTGTTGAATTTGTTGGTGTTTTTCAATGTTGAAGTTGTTGTTGAATTTGTTGGTGTTTTTCAATGTTGAGGTTGTTGTTGTTTTTCAATGTTGAGGTTGTTGTTGAATTTGTTGGTGTTTTTCAATGTTGAGGTTGTTGTTGTTTTTCAATGCTGAGGTTGTAGTTGAATTTGTTGGTGTTTTTCAATGTTGAGGTTGTTGTTGAATTTGTTGGTGTTTTTCAATGTTGAGGTTGTAGTTGTTTTTAAATGTTTAGGTTGTTGTTGAATTTGTTGGTGTTTTTCAATGTTGAGGTTGTTGTTGTTTTTAAATGTTGAGGTTGTTGTTGAAGTTGTTGGTGTTTTTTCAATTTTGAGGTTGTTGGTGTTGTTCAATGTTGAGGTTGATTTTGAATTTGAGGGTGTTTTTCAATGTCGAGGTTGTTGTTGAATTTGTTGGTGTTTTTCAATGTTGAGGTTGTTGTTGTTTTTCAATGTTGAGGTTGTTGTTGAATTTGTTGGTGTTTTTCAATGTTGAGATTGTTGTTGTTTTTCAATGTTGAGGTTGTTGTTGAATTTGTTGGTGTTTTTAAATGTTGAGGTTGTTGTTGAATTTGCTGGTGTTTTGCAATGTTGAGGTTGTTGTTGTTTTTCAATGTTGAGGTTGTTGTTGAATTTGTTGGTGTTTTTCAATGTTGAGGTTTTTGTTGTTTTTCAATGTTGAGGTTGTTGTTGTATTTGTTGGTGTTTTTCAATTTCGAGGTTGTTGTTGAATTTGTTGGTGTTTTTCAATGTTGAAGTTGTTGTTGAATTTGTTGGTGTTTTTCAATGTTGAGGTTGTTGTTGTTTTTCAATGCTGAGGTTGTTGTTGAATTTGTTGGTGTTTTTCAATGTTGAGGTTGTTGTTGAATTTGCTGGTGTTTTTCAATGTTGAGGTTGTTGTTGTTTTTCAATGTTGAGGTTGTTGTTAAATTTGTTGGTGTTTTTCAATGTTTAGGTTGTTGTTGTTTTTCAATGTTGAGGTTGTTGTTGAATTTGTTGGTGTTTTTCAATGTTGAGGTTGTTGTTGAATTTGTTGGTGTTTTTCAATGTTGAGGTTGTTGTTTTTAAATGTTGAGGTTGTTGTTGAATTTGTTGGTGTTTTTTCAATTTTGAGGTTGTTGGTGTTTTTCAATGTTGAGGTTGATTTTGAATTTGAGGGTGTTTTTCAATGTCGAGGTTGTTGTTGAATTTGTTGGTGTTTTTCAATGTTGAGGTTGTTGTTGTTTTTCAATGTTGAGGTTGTTGTTGAATTTGTTGGTGTTTTTCAATGTTGAGATTGTTGTTGTTTTTCAATGTTGAGGTTGTTGTTGAATTTGTTGGTGTTTTTAAATGTTGAGGTTGTTGTTGAATTTGCTGGTGCTTTGCAATGTTGACGTTGTTGTTGTTTTTCAATGTTGAGGTTGTTGTTGTATTTGTTGGTGTTTTTCAATTTCGAGGTTGTTGTTGAATTTGTTGGTGTTTTTCAATGTTGAAGTTCTTGTTGAATTTGTTGGTGTTTTTCAATGTTGAGGTTGTTGTTGTTTTTCAATGTTGAGGTTGTTGTTGAATTTGTTGGTGTTTTTCAATGTTGAGGTTGTTGTTGAATTTGTTGGTGTTTTTCAATGTTGAGGTTGTTGTTTTTAAATGTTGAGGTTGTTGTTGAATTTGTTGGTGTTTTTTCAATTTTGAGGTTGTTGGTGTTTTTCAATGTTGAGGTTGATTTTGAATTTGAGGGTGTTTTTCAATGTCGAGGTTGTTGTTGAATTTGTTGGTGTTTTTCAATGTTGAGGTTGTTGTTGTTTTTCAATGTTGAGGTTGTTGTTGAATTTGTTGGTGTTTTTCAATGTTGAGATTGTTGTTGTTTTTCAATGTTGAGGTTGTTGTTGTATTTGTTGGTGTTTTTCAATTTCGAGGTTGTTGTTGAATTTGTTGGTGTTTTTCAATGTTGAAGTTGTTGTTGAATTTGTTGGTGTTTTTCAATGTTGAGGTTGTTGTTGTTTTTCAATGTTGAGGTTGTTGTTGAATTTGTTGGTGTTTTTCAATGTTGAGGTTGTTGTTGTTTTTCAATGCTGAGGTTGTTGTTGAATTTGTTGGTGTTTTTCAATGTTGAGGTTGTTGTTGAATTTGTTGGTGTTTTTCAATGTTGAGGTTGTTGTTGTTTTTCAATGTTGAGGTTGTTGTTAAATTTGTTGGTGTTTTTCAATGTTTAGGTTGTTGTTGTTTTTCAATGTTGAGGTTGTTGTTGAATTTGTTGGTGTTTTTCAATGTTGAGGTTGTTGTTGAATTTGTTGGTGTTTTTCAATGTTGAGGTTGTTGTTTTTAAATGTTGAGGTTGTTGTTGAATTTGTTGGTGTTTTTTCAATTTTGAGGGTGTTGGTGTTTTTCAATGTTGAGGTTGATTTTGAATTTGAGGGTGTTTTTCAATGTCGAGGTTGTTGTTGAATTTGTTGGTGTTTTTCAATGTTGAGGTTGTTGTTGTTTTTCAATGTTGAGGTTGTTGTTGAATTTGTTGGTGTTTTTCAATGCTGAGATTGTTGTTGTTTTTCAATGTTGAGGTTGTTGTTGAATTTGTTGGTGTTTTTAAATGTTGAGGTTGTTGTTGAATTTGCTGGTGTTTTGCAATGTTGAGGTTGTTGTTGTTTTTCAATGTTGAGGTTGTTGTTGTATTTGTTGGTGTTTTTCAATTTCGAGGTTGTTGTTGAATTTGTTGGTGTTTTTCAATGTTGAAGTTCTTGTTGAATTTGTTGGTGTTTTTCAATATTGAGGTTGTTGTTGTTTTTCAATGTTGAGGTTGTTGTTGAATTTGTTGGTGTTTTTCAATGTTGAGGTTGTTGTTGTTTTTCAATGCTGAGGTTGTTGTTGAATTTGTTGGTGTTTTTCAATGTTGAGGTTGTTGTTGAATTTGTTGGTGTTTTTCAATGTCGAGGTTGTTGTTGTTTTTCAATGTTGAGGTTGTTGTTGAATTTGTTGTTGTTTTTCAATGTTGAGGTTGTTGTTGAATTTGTTGGTGTTTTTCAATGTTGAGGTTGTTGTTGTTTTTCAATGTTGAGGTTGTTTTTGAATTTGTTGGTGTTTTTCAATGTTGAGTTTGTTGTTGTTTTTCAATGTTGAGGTTGTTGTTGAATTTGTTGGTGTTTTTCAATGTTGAGGTTGTTGTTATTTTTCAATGTTGAGGTTTTGTTGAGTTTGTTGGTGTTTTTCAATGTTGAGGTTGTTGTTGAATTTGTTGGTGTTTTTCAATGTTGAGGTTGTTGTTGAATTTGTTGGTGTTTTTCAATGTTGAGGTTGTTGTTGTTTTTTAAATGTTGAGGTTGTTGTTGAATTTGTTGGTGTTTTTCAATGTTGAGGTTGTTGTTGCTTTTAAATGTTGAGGTTGTTGTTGAATTTGTTGGTGTTTTTTCAATTTTGAGGTTGTTGGTGTTGTTCAAAGTTGAGGTTGATTTTGAATTTGAGGGTGTTTTTCAATGTCGAGGTTGTTGTTGAATTTGTTGGTGTTTTTCAATGTTGAGGTTGTTGTTGTTTTTCAATGTTGAGGTTGTTGAATTTGTTGGTGTTTTTCAATGTTGAGATTGTTGTTGTTTTTCAATGTTGAGGTTGTTGTTGAATTTGTTGGTGTTTTTAAATGTTGAGGTTGTTGTTGAATTTGCTGGTGTTTTGCAATGTTGAGGTTGTTGTTGTTTTTCAATGTTGAGGTTGCTGTTGAATTTGTTGGTGTTTTTCAATGTTGAGGTTTTTGTTGTTTTTCAATGTTGAGGTTGTTGTTGTATTTGTTGGTGTTTTTCAATTTCGAGGTTGTTGTTGAATTTGTTGGTGTTTTTCAATGTTGAAGTTGTTGTTGAATTTGTTGGTGTTTTTCAATGTTGAGGTTGTTGTTGTTTTTCAATGTTGAGGTTGTTGTTGAATTTGTTGGTGTTTTTCAATGTTGAGGTTGTTGTTGTTTTTCAATGCTGAGGTTGTTGTTGAATTTGTTGGTGTTTTTCAATGTTGAGGTTGTTGTTGAATTTGTTGGTGTTTTTAAATGTTGAGGTTGTTGTTGTTTTTTAATGTTGAGGTTGTTGTTGAATTTGTTGTTGTTTTTCAATGTTGAGATTGTTGTTGTTTTTCAATGTTGAGGTTGTTGTTGAATTTGTTGGTGTTTTTAAATGTTGAGGTTGTTGTTGAATTTGCTGGTGTTTTGCAATGTTGAGGTTGTTGTTGTTTTTCAATGTTCAGGTTGTTGTTGAATTTGTTGGTGTTTTTCAATGTTGAGGTTGTTGTTGTTTTTCAATGTTGAGGTTGTTGTTGTATTTGTTGGTGATTTTCAATTTCGAGGTTGTTGTTGAATTTGTTGGTGTTTTTCAATGTTGAAGTTGTTGTTGAATTTGTTGGTGTTTTTCAATGTTGAGGTTGTTGTTGAATTTGTTGGTGTTTTTAAATGTTGAGGTTGTTGTTGAATTTGCTGGTGTTTTGCAATGTTGAGGTTGTTGTTGTTTTTCAATGTTGAGGTTGTTGTTGAATTTGTTGGTGTTTTTCAATGTTGAGGTTTTTGTTGTTTTTCAATGTTGAGGTTGTTGTTGTATTTGTTGGTGTTTTTCAATTTCGAGGATGTTGTTGAATTTGTTGGTGTTTTTCAATGTTGAAGTTGTTGTTGAATTTGTTGGTGTTTTTCAATGTTGAGGTTGTTGTTGTTTTTCAATGTTGAGGTTGTTGTTGAATTTGTTGGTGTTTTTCAATGTTGAGGTTGTTGTTGTTTTTCAATGCTGAGGTTGTAGTTGAATTTGTTGGTGTTTTTTCAATTTTGAGGTTGTTGGTGTTGTTCAAAGTTGAGGTTGATTTTGAATTTGAGGGTGTTTTTCAATGTCGAGGTTGTTGTTGAATTTGTTGGTGTTTTTCAATGTTGAGGTTGTTGTTGTTTTTCAATGTTGAGGTTGTTGAATTTGTTGGTGTTTTTCAATGTTGAGATTGTTGTTGTTTTTCAATGTTGAGGTTGTTGTTGAATTTGTTGGTGTTTTTAAATGTTGAGGTTGTTGTTGAATTTGCTGGTGTTTTGCAATGTTGAGGTTGTTGTTGTTTTTCAATGTTGAGGTTGCTGTTGAATTTGTTGGTGTTTTTCAATGTTGAGGTTTTTGTTGTTTTTCAATGTTGAGGTTGTTGTTGTATTTGTTGGTGTTTTTCAATTTCGAGGTTGTTGTTGAATTTGTTGGTGTTTTTCAATGTTGAAGTTGTTGTTGAATTTGTTGGTGTTTTTCAATGTTGAGGTTGTTGTTGTTTTTCAATGTTGAGGTTGTTGTTGAATTTGTTGGTGTTTTTCAATGTTGAGGTTGTTGTTGTTTTTCAATGCTGAGGTTGTTGTTGAATTTGTTGGTGTTTTTCAATGTTGAGGTTGTTGTTGAATTTGTTGGTGTTTTTAAATGTTGAGGTTGTTGTTGTTTTTTAATGTTGAGGTTGTTGTTGAATTTGTTGTTGTTTTTCAATGTTGAGATTGTTGTTGTTTTTCAATGTTGAGGTTGTTGTTGAATTTGTTGGTGTTTTTAAATGTTGAGGTTGTTGTTGAATTTGCTGGTGTTTTGCAATGTTGAGGTTGTTGTTGTTTTTCAATGTTCAGGTTGTTGTTGAATTTGCTGGTGTTTTGCAATGTTGAGGTTGTTGTTGTTTTTCAATGTTGAGGTTGTTGTTGTATTTGTTGGTGATTTTCAATTTCGAGGTTGTTGTTGAATTTGTTGGTGTTTTTCAATGTTGAAGTTGTTGTTGAATTTGTTGGTGTTTTTCAATGTTGAGGTTGTTGTTGAATTTGTTGGTGTTTTTAAATGTTGAGGTTGTTGTTGAATTTGCTGGTGTTTTGCAATGTTGAGGTTGTTGTTGTTTTTCAATGTTGAGGTTGTTGTTGAATTTGTTGGTGTTTTTCAATGTTGAGGTTTTTGTTGTTTTTCAATGTTGAGGTTGTTGTTGTATTTGTTGGTGTTTTTCAATTTCGAGGATGTTGTTGAATTTGTTGGTGTTTTTCTATGTTGAAGTTGTTGTTGAATTTGTTGGTGTTTTTCAATGTTGAGGTTGTTGTTGTTTTTCAATGTTGAGGTTGTTGTTGAATTTGTTGGTGTTTTTCAATGTTGAGGTTGTTGTTGTTTTTCAATGCTGAGGTTGTAGTTGAATTTGTTGGTGTTTTTCAATGTTGAGGTTGTTGTTGAATTTGTTGGTGTTTTTCAATGTTGAGGTTGTAGTTGTTTTTAAATGTTTAGGTTGTTGTTGAATTTGTTGGTGTTTTTCAATGTTGAGGTTGTTGTTGTTTTTAAATGTTGAGGTTGTTGTTGAAGTTGTTGGTGTTTTTTCAATTTTGAGGTTGTTGGTGTTGTTCAATGTTGAGGTTGATTTTGAATTTGAGGGTGTTTTTCAATGTCGAGGTTGTTGTTGAATTTGTTGGTGTTTTTCAATGTTGAGGTTGTTGTTGTTTTTCAATGTTGAGGTTGTTGTTGAATTTGTTGGTGTTTTTCAATGTTGAGATTGTTGTTGTTTTTCAATGTTGATGTTGTTGTTGAATTTGTTGGTGTTTTTAAATGTTGAGGTTGTTGTTGAATTTGCTGGTGTTTTGCAATGTTGAGGTTGTTGTTGTTTTTCAATGTTGAGGTTGTTGTTGAATTTGTTGGTGTTTTTCAATGTTGAGGTTTTTGTTGTTTTTCAATGTTGAGGTTGTTGTTGTATTTGTTGGTGTTTTTCAATTTCGAGGTTGTTGTTGAATTTGTTGGTGTTTTTCAATGTTGAAGTTGTTGTTGAATTTGTTGGTGTTTTTCAATGTTGAGGTTGTTGTTGTTTTTCAATGCTGAGGTTGTTGTTGAATTTGTTGGTGTTTTTCAATGTTGAGGTTGTTGTTGAATTTGCTGGTGTTTTTCAATGTTGAGGTTGTTGTTGTTTTTCAATGTTGAGGTTGTTGTTAAATTTGTTGGTGTTTTTCAATGTTTAGGTTGTTGTTGTTTTTCAATGTTGAGGTTGTTGTTGAATTTGTTGGTGTTTTTCAATGTTGAGGTTGTTGTTGAATTTGTTGGTGTTTTTCAATGTTGAGGTTGTTGTTTTTAAATGTTGAGGTTGTTGTTGAATTTGTTGGTGTTTTTTCAATTTTGAGGTTGTTGGTGTTTTTCAATGTTGAGGTTGATTTTGAATTTGAGGGTCTTTTTCAATGTCGAGGTTGTTGTTGAATTTGTTGGTGTTTTTCAATGTTGAGGTTGTTGTTGTTTTTGAATGTTGAGGTTGTTGTTGAATTTGTTGGTGTTTTTCAATGTTGAGATTGTTGTTGTTTTTCAATGTTGAGGTTGTTGTTGAATTTGTTGGTGTTTTTAAATGTTGAGGTTGTTGTTGAATTTGCTGGTGTTTTGCAATGTTGACGTTGTTGTTGTTTTTCAATGTTGAGGTTGTTGTTGTATTTGTTGGTGTTTTTCAATTTCGAGGTTGTTGTTGAATTTGTTGGTGTTTTTCAATGTTGAAGTTCTTGTTGAATTTGTTGGTGTTTTTCAATGTTGAGGTTGTTGTTGTTTTTCAATGTTGAGGTTGTTGTTGAATTTGTTGGTGTTTTTCAATGTTGAGGTTGTTGTTGTTTTTCAATGCTGAGGTTGTTGTTGAATTTGTTGGTGTTTTTCAATGTTGAGGTTGTTGTTGAATTTGTTGGTGTTTTTCAATGTTGAGGTTGTTGTTGTTTTTCAATGTTGAGGTTGTTGTTGAATTTGTTGGTGTTTTTCAAGGTTTAGGTTGTTGTTGTTTTTCAATGTTGAGGTTGTTGTTGAATTTGTTGTTGTTTTTCAATGTTGAGGTTGTTGTTGAATTTGTTGGTGTTTTTCAATGTTGTGGTTGTTGTTGTTTTTCAATGTTGAGGTTGTTTTTGAATTTGTTGGTGTTTTTCAATGTTGAGTTTGTTGTTGTTTTTCAATGTTGAGGTTGTTGTTGAATTTGTTGGTGTTTTTCAATGTTGAGGTTGTTGTTGAATTTGTTGGTGTTTTTAAATGTTGAGGTTGTTGTTGTTTTTTAATGTTGAGGTTGTTGTTGAATTTGTTGTTGTTTTTCAATGTTGAGATTGTTGTTGTTTTTCAATGTTGAGGTTGTTGTTGAATTTGTTGGTGTTTTTAAATGTTGAGGTTGTTGTTGAATTTGCTGGTGTTTTGCAATGTTGAGGTTGTTGTTGTTTTTCAATGTTCAGGTTGTTGTTGAATTTGTTGGTGTTTTTCAATGTTGAGGTTGTTGTTGTTTTTCAATGTTGAGGTTGTTGTTGTATTTGTTGGTGATTTTCAATTTCGAGGTTGCTGTTGAATTTGTTGGTGTTTTTCAATGTTGAAGTTGTTGTTGAATTTGTTGGTGTTTTTCAATGTTGAGGTTGTTGTTGAATTTGTTGGTGTTTTTAAATGTTGAGGTTGTTGTTGAATTTGCTGGTGTTTTGCAATGTTGAGGTTGTTGTTGTTTTTCAATGTTGAGGTTGTTGTTGAATTTGTTGGTGTTTTTCAATGTTGAGGTTTTTGTTGTTTTTCAATGTTGAGGTTGTTGTTGTATTTGTTGGTGTTTTTCAATTTCGAGGATGTTGTTGAATTTGTTGGTGTTTTTCAATGTTGAAGTTGTTGTTGAATTTGTTGGTGTTTTTCAATGTTGAGGTTGTTGTTGTTTTTCAATGTTGAGGTTGTTGTTGAATTTGTTGGTGTTTTTCAATGTTGAGGTTGTTGTTGTTTTTCAATGCTGAGGTTGTAGTTGAATTTGTTGGTGTTTTTTCAATTTTGAGGTTGTTGGTGTTGTTCAAAGTTGAGGTTGATTTTGAATTTGAGGGTGTTTTTCAATGTCGAGGTTGTTGTTGAATTTGTTGGTGTTTTTCAATGTTGAGGTTGTTGTTGTTTTTCAATGTTGAGGTTGTTGAATTTGTTGGTGTTTTTCAATGTTGAGATTGTTGTTGTTTTTCAATGTTGAGGTTGTTGTTGAATTTGTTGGTGTTTTTAAATGTTGAGGTTGTTGTTGAATTTGCTGGTGTTTTGCAATGTTGAGGTTGTTGTTGTTTTTCAATGTTGAGGTTGCTGTTGAATTTGTTGGTGTTTTTCAATGTTGAGGTTTTTGTTGTTTTTCAATGTTGAGGTTGTTGTTGTATTTGTTGGTGTTTTTCAATTTCGAGGTTGTTGTTGAATTTGTTGGTGTTTTTCAATGTTGAAGTTGTTGTTGAATTTGTTGGTGTTTTTCAATGTTGAGGTTGTTGTTGTTTTTCAATGTTGAGGTTGTTGTTGAATTTGTTGGTGTTTTTCAATGTTGAGGTTGTTGTTGTTTTTCAATGCTGAGGTTGTTGTTGAATTTGTTGGTGTTTTTCAATGTTGAGGTTGTTGTTGAATTTGTTGGTGTTTTTAAATGTTGAGGTTGTTGTTGTTTTTTAATGTTGAGGTTGTTGTTGAATTTGTTGTTGTTTTTCAATGTTGAGATTGTTGTTGTTTTTCAATGTTGAGGTTGTTGTTGAATTTGTTGGTGTTTTTAAATGTTGAGGTTGTTGTTGAATTTGCTGGTGTTTTGCAATGTTGAGGTTGTTGTTGTTTTTCAATGTTCAGGTTGTTGTTGAATTTGCTGGTGTTTTGCAATGTTGAGGTTGTTGTTGTTTTTCAATGTTGAGGTTGTTGTTGAATTTGTTGGTGTTTTTCAATGTTGAGGTTTTTGTTGTTTTTCAATGTTGAGGTTGTTGTTGTATTTGTTGGTGTTTTTCAATTTCGAGGTTGTTGTTGAATTTGTTGGTGTTTTTCAATGTTGAAGTTGTTGTTGAATTTGTTGGTGTTTTTCAATGTTGAGGTTGTTGTTGTTTTTCAATGCTGAGGTTGTTGTTGAATTTGTTGGTGTTTTTCAATGTTGAGGTTGTTGTTGAATTTGCTGGTGTTTTTCAATGTTGAGGTTGTTGTTGTTTTTCAATGTTGAGGTTGTTGTTAAATTTGTTGGTGTTTTTCAATGTTTAGGTTGTTGTTGTTTTTCAATGTTGAGGTTGTTGTTGAATTTGTTGGTGTTTTTCAATGTTGAGGTTGTTGTTGAATTTGTTGGTGTTTTTCAATGTTGAGGTTGTTGTTTTTAAATGTTGAGGTTGTTGTTGAATTTGTTGGTGTTTTTTCAATTTTGAGGTTGTTGGTGTTTTTCAATGTTGAGGTTGATTTTGAATTTGAGGGTGTTTTTCAATGTCGAGGTTGTTGTTGAATTTGTTGGTGTTTTTCAATGTTGAGGTTGTTGTTGTTTTTCAATGTTGAGGTTGTTGTTGAATTTGTTGGTGTTTTTCAATGTTGAGATTGTTGTTGTTTTTCAATGTTGAGGTTGTTGTTGAATTTGTTGGTGTTTTTAAATGTTGAGGTTGTTGTTGAATTTGCTGGTGCTTTGCAATGTTGACGTTGTTGTTGTTTTTCAATGTTGAGGTTGTTGTTGTATTTGTTGGTGTTTTTCAATTTCGAGGTTGTTGTTGAATTTGTTGGTGTTTTTCAATTTCGAGGTTGTTGTTGAATTTGTTGGTGTTTTTCAATGTTGAAGTTCTTGTTGAATTTGTTGGTGTTTTTCAATATTGAGGTTGTTGTTGTTTTTCAATGTTGAGGTTGTTGTTGAATTTGTTGGTGTTTTTCAATGTTGAGGTTGTTGTTGTTTTTCAATGCTGAGGTTGTTGTTGAATTTGTTGGTGTTTTTCAATGTTGAGGTTGTTGTTGAATTTGTTGGTGTTTTTCAATGTCGAGGTTGTTGTTGTTTTTCAATGTTGAGGTTGTTGTTGAATTTGTTGTTGTTTTTCAATGTTGAGGTTGTTGAATTTGTTGGTGTTTTTCAATGTTGAGATTGTTGTTGTTTTTCAATGTTGAGGTTGTTGTTGAATTTGTTGGTGTTTTTAAATGTTGAGGTTGTTGTTGAATTTGCTGGTGTTTTGCAATGTTGAGGTTGTTGTTGTTTTTCAATGTTGAGGTTGCTGTTGAATTTGTTGGTGTTTTTCAATGTTGAGGTTTTTGTTGTTTTTCAATGTTGAGGTTGTTGTTGTATTTGTTGGTGTTTTTCAATTTCGAGGTTGTTGTTGAATTTGTTGGTGTTTTTCAATGTTGAAGTTGTTGTTGAATTTGTTGGTGTTTTTCAATGTTGAGGTTGTTGTTGTTTTTCAATGTTGAGGTTGTTGTTGAATTTGTTGGTGTTTTTCAATGTTGAGGTTGTTGTTGTTTTTCAATGCTGAGGTTGTTGTTGAATTTGTTGGTGTTTTTCAATGTTGAGGTTGTTGTTGAATTTGTTGGTGTTTTTAAATGTTGAGGTTGTTGTTGTTTTTTAATGTTGAGGTTGTTGTTGAATTTGTTGTTGTTTTTCAATGTTGAGATTGTTGTTGTTTTTCAATGTTGAGGTTGTTGTTGAATTTGTTGGTGTTTTTAAATGTTGAGGTTGTTGTTGAATTTGCTGGTGTTTTGCAATGTTGAGGTTGTTGTTGTTTTTCAATGTTCAGGTTGTTGTTGAATTTGTTGGTGTTTTTCAATGTTGAGGTTGTTGTTGTTTTTCAATGTTGAGGTTGTTGTTGTATTTGTTGGTGATTTTCAATTTCGAGGTTGTTGTTGAATTTGTTGGTGTTTTTCAATGTTGAAGTTGTTGTTGAATTTGTTGGTGTTTTTCAATGTTGAGGTTGTTGTTGAATTTGTTGGTGTTTTTAAATGTTGAGGTTGTTGTTGAATTTGCTGGTGTTTTGCAATGTTGAGGTTGTTGTTGTTTTTCAATGTTGAGGTTGTTGTTGAATTTGTTGGTGTTTTTCAATGTTGAGGTTTTTGTTGTTTTTCAATGTTGAGGTTGTTGTTGTATTTGTTGGTGTTTTTCAATTTCGAGGATGTTGTTGAATTTGTTGGTGTTTTTCAATGTTGAAGTTGTTGTTGAATTTGTTGGTGTTTTTCAATGTTGAGGTTGTTGTTGTTTTTTCAATGTTGAGGTTGTTGTTGAATTTGTTGGTGTTTTTCAATGTTGAGGTTGTTGTTGTTTTTCAATGCTGAGGTTGTAGTTGAATTTGTTGGTGTTTTTTCAATTTTGAGGTTGTTGGTGTTGTTCAAAGTTGAGGTTGATTTGAATTTGAGGGTGTTTTTCAATGTCGAGGTTGTTGTTGAATTTGTTGGTGTTTTTCAATGTTGAGGTTGTTGTTGTTTTTCAATGTTGAGGTTGTTGAATTTGTTGGTGTTTTTCAATGTTGAGATTGTTGTTGTTTTTCAATGTTGAGGTTGTTGTTGAATTTGGTGGTGTTTTTAAATGTTGAGGTTGTTGTTGAATTTGCTGGTGTTTTGCAATGTTGAGGTTGTTGTTGTTTTTCAATGTTGAGGTTGCTGTTGAATTTGTTGGTGTTTTTCAATGTTGAGGTTTTTGTTGTTTTTCAATGTTGAGGTTGTTGTTGTATTTGTTGGTGTTTTTCAATTTCGAGGTTGTTGTTGAATTTGTTGGTGTTTTTCAATGTTGAAGTTGTTGTTGAATTTGTTGGTGTTTTTCAATGTTGAGGTTGTTGTTGTTTTTTAATGTTGAGGTTGTTGTTGAATTTGTTGTTGTTCTTTTTCAATGTTGAGATTGTTGTTGTTTTTCAATGTTGAGGTTGTTGTTGAATTTGTTGTGTTTTTAAATGTTGAGGTTGTTGTTGAATTTGCTGGTGTTTTGCAATGTTGAGGTTGTTGTTGTTTTTCAATGTTGAGGTTGTTGTTGAATTTGTTGGTGTTTTTCAATGTTGAGGTTGTTGTTTTTCAATGTTGAGGTTGTTGTTGTATTTGTTGGTGATTTTCAATTTCGAGGTTGTTGTTGAATTTGTTGGTGTTTTTCAATGTTGAAGTTGTTGTTGAATTTGTTGGTGTTTTTCAATGTTGAGGTTGTTGTTGTTTTTCAATGTTGAGGTTGTTGTTGAATTTGTTGGTGTTTTTCAATGTTGAGGTTGTTGTTGTTTTTCAATGTTGATGTTGTTGTTGAATTTGTTGGTGTTTTTCAATGTTGAGATTGTTGTTGTTTTTTCAATGTTGAGGTTGTTGTTGAATTTGTTGGTGTTTTTAAATGTTGAGGTTGTTGACGAATTTGCTGGTGTTTTGCAATGTTGAGGTTGTTGCTGTTTTTCAATGTGAGGTTGTTGTTGAATTTGTTGGTGTTTTTCAATGTTGAGGTTGTTGTTGTTTTTCAATGTTGAGGTTGTTGTTGTATTTGTTGGTGTTTTTCAATTTCGAGGTTGTTGTTGAATTTGTTGGTGTTTTTCAATGTTGAAGTTGTTGTTGAATTTGTTCGTGTTTTTCAATGTTGAGGTTGTTGTTGTTTTTCAATGTTGAGGTTGTTGTTGAATTTGTTGGTGTTTTTCAATGTTGAGGTTGTTGTTGTTTTTCAATTTCGAGGTTGTTGTTGAATTTGTTGGTGTTTTTCAATGTTGAGGTTGTTGTTGAATTTGTTGGTGTTTTTCAATGATGAGGTTGTTGTTGTTTTTCAATGTTGAGGTTGTTGTTGAATTTGTTGGTGTTTTTCAATGTTGAGGTTTTTGTTGTTTTTCAATGTTGAGGTTGTTGTTGTATTTGTTGGTGTTTTTCAATTTCGAGGTTGTTGTTGAATTTGTTGGTGTTTTTCAATGTTGAAGTTGTTGTTGAATTTGTTGGTGTTTTTCAATGTTGAGGTTGTTGTTGTTTTTCAATGTTGAGGTTGTTGTTGAATTTGTTGGTTTTTTTCAATGTTGAGGTTGTTGTTGTTTTTCAATGCTGAGGTTGTTGTTGAATTTGTTGGTGTTTTTCAATGTTGAGGTTTTTGTTGAATTTGTTGGTGTTTTTCAATGTTGAGGTTGTTGCTGTTTTTCAATGTTGAGGTTGTTGTTGAATTTGTTGGTGTTTTTCAATGTTGAGATTGTTGTTGTTTTTCAATGTTGAGGTTGTTGTTGAATTTGTTGGTGTTTTTAAATGTTGAGGTTGTTGTTGAATTTGCTGGTGTTTTGCAATGTTGAGGTTGTTGTTGTTTTTCAATGCTGAGGTTGTTGTTGAATTTGTTGGTGTTTTTCAATGTTGAGGTTTTTGTTGTTTTTCAATGTTGAGGTTGTTGTTGTATTTGTTGGTGTTTTTCAATTTCGAGGTTGTTGTTGAATTTGTTGGTGTTTTTCAATGTTGAAGTTGTTGTTGAATTTGTTGGTGTTTTTCAATGTTGAGGTTGTTGTTGTTTTTCAATCTTGAGGTTGTTGTTGAATTTGTTGGTCTTTTTCAATGTTGAGGTTGTTGTTTTTCAATGCTGAGGTTGTTGTTGAATTTGTTGGTGTTTTTCAATGTTGAGGTTGTTGTTGAATTTGTTGGTGTTTTTCAATGTTGAGGTTGTTGTTGTTTTTCAATGTTGAGGTTGTTGTTGAATTTGTTGGTGTTTTTCAATTTCGAGGTTGTTGTTGAATTTGTTTGTGTTTTTCAATGTTGAGGTTGTTGTTGTTTTTCAATGTTGAGGTTATTGTTGAATTTGTTGGTGTTTTTCAATGTTGAGGTTGTTGTTGTTTTTCAATGTTGAGGTTGTTGTTGAATTTGTTGGTGTTTTTCAATGTTGAGTTTGTTGTTGTTTTTCAATGTTGAGGTTGTTGTTGAATTTGTTGGTGTTTTTCAATGTTGAGGTTGTTGTTGTTTTTCAATGTTGAGGTTGTTGTTGAATTTGTTGGTGTTTTTCAATGTTGAGGTTGTTGTTGTTTTTCAATGTTGAGGTTGTTGTTTTTTAAATGTTGAGGTTGTTGTTGAATTTGTTGTTGTTTTTCAATGTTGAGGTTGTTGTTGTTTTTAAATGTTGAGGTTGTTGTTGAATTTGTTGGTGTTTTTTCAATTTTGAGGTTGTTGGTGTTGTTCAATGTTGAGGTTGATTTTGAATTTGAGGGTGTTTTTCAATGTCGAGGTTGTTGTTGAATTTGTTGGTGTTTTTCAATGTTGAGGTTGTTGTTGAATTTGTTGTTGTTTTTCAATGATGAGGTTGTTGTTGTTTTTCAATGTTGAGGTTGTTGAATTTGTGGGTGTTTTTCAATCTTGAGTTTGTTGTTGAATTTGTTGGTGTTTTTCAATGTTGAGGTTGTTGTTGAATTTGTTGGTGTTTTTCAATGTTGAGGTTGTTGTTATTTTTCAATGTTGAGGTTGTTGTTGAGTTTGTTGGTGTTTTTCAATGTTGAGGTTGTTGTTGAATTTGTTGGTGTTTTTCAATGTTGAGGTTGTTGTTGAATTTGTTGGTGTTTTTCAATGTTGAGGTTGTTGTTGTTTTTCAATGTTGAGGTTGTTGAATTTGTTGGTGTTTTTCAATGTTGAGATTGTTGTTGTTTTTCAATGTTGAGGTTGTTGTTGAATTTGTTGGTGTTTTTAAATGTTGAGGTTG
The DNA here is from genome assembly GCA_026770705.1 of Isurus oxyrinchus. Classification (NCBI taxonomy): domain Eukaryota; kingdom Metazoa; phylum Chordata; class Chondrichthyes; order Lamniformes; family Lamnidae; genus Isurus; species Isurus oxyrinchus. Next base: position 55,042 of record JANJGN010000547.1, on the reverse strand, counting down.
TTGTTGAATTTGCTGGTGTTTTGCAATGTTGAGGTTGTTGTTGTCTTTCAATGTTGAGGTTGTTGTTGAATTTGTTGGTGTTTTTCAATGTTGAGGTTTTTGTTGTTGTTCAATGTTGAGGTTGTTGTTGTATTTGTTGGTGTTTTTCAATTTCGAGGTTGTTGTTGAATTTGTTGGTGTTTTTCAATGTTGAAGTTGTTGTTGAATTTGTTGGTGTTTTTCAATGTTAAGGTTGTTGTTGTTTTTCAATGTTGAGGTTGTTGTTGAATTTGTTGGTGTTTTTCAATGTTGAGGTTGTTGTTGTTTTTCAATGCTGAGGTTGTTGTTGAATTTGTTGGTGTTTTTCAATGTTGAGGTTGTTGTTGAATTTGTTTTTTTTTAAATGTTGAGGTTGTTGTTATTTTTTAATGTTGAGGTTGTTGTTGAATTTGTTGGTGTTTTTCAATGTTGAGATTGTTGTTGTTTTTCAATGTTGAGGTTGTTGTTGAATTTGTTGGTGTTTTTAAATGTTGAGGTTGTTGTTGAATTTGCTGGTGTTTTGCAATGTTGAGGTTGTTGTTGTTTTTCAATGTTGAGGTTGTTGTTGAATTTGTTGGTGTTTTTCAATGTTGAGGTTGTTGTTGTTTTTCAATGTTGAGGTTGTTGTGGTATTTGTTGGTGTTTTTCAACTTCGAGGTTGTTGTTGAATTTGTTGGTGTTTTTCAATGTTGAAGTTGTTGTTGAATTTGTTGGTGTTTTTCAATGTTGAGGTTGTTGTTGTTTTTCAATGTTGAGGTTGTTGTTGAATTTGTTGGTTTTTATCAATGTTGAGGTTGTTGTTGTTTTTCAATGCTGAGGTTGTTGTTGAATTTGTTGGTGTTTTTCAATGTTGAGGTTGTTGTTGAATTTGTTGGTGTTTTTCAATGTTGAGGTTGTTGTTGTTTTTCAATGTTGAGGTTGTTGTTGAATTTGTTGGTGTTTTTCAATGTTGAGTTTGTTGTTGTTTTTCAATGTTGAGGTTGTTGTTGAATTTGTTGGTGTTTTTCAATGTTGAGGTTGTTGTTGTTTTTCAATGTTGAGGTTGTTGATGAATTTGTTGGTGTTTTTCAATGTTGAGGTTGTTGTTGTTTTTCAATGTTGAGGTTGTTGTTGAATTTGTTGGTGTTTTTCAATGTTGAGGTTGTTGTTGTTTTTCAATGTTGAGGTTGTTGTGGTATTTGTTGGTGTTTTTCAATTTCGAGGTTGTTGTTGAATTTGTTGGTGTTTTTCAATGATGAAGTTGTTGTTGAATTTGTTGGTGTTTTTCAATGTTGAGGTTGTTGTTGTTTTTCAATGTTGAGGTTGTTGTTGAATTTGTTGGTTTTTATCAATGTTGAGGTTGTTGTTGTTTTTCAATGCTGAGGTTGTTGTTGAATTTGTTGGTGTTTTTCAATGTTGAGGTTGTTGTTGAATTTGTTGGTGTTTTTCAATGTTGAGGTTGTTGTTGTTTTTCAATGTTGAGGTTGTTGTTGAATTTGTTGGTGTTTTTCAAGGTTTAGGTTGTTGTTGTTTTACAATGTTGAGGTTGTTGTTGAATTTGTTGGTGTTTTTCAATGTTGAGTTTGTTGTTGTTTTTCAATGTTGAGGTTGATGTTGAATTTGTTGGTGTTTTTCAATGTTGAGGTTGTTGTTGTTTTTCAATGTTGAGGTTGTTGTTGAATTTGTTGGTGTTTTTCAATGTTGAGGTTGTTGTTGTTTTTCAATGTTGAGGTTGTTGTTGAATTTGTTGGTGCTTTTCAATGTTGAGGTTGTTGTTGAATTTGTTGGTGTTTTTCAATGTTGAGGTTGTTGTTGTTTTTCAATGTTTAGGTTGTTGTTGAATTTGTTGGTGTTTTTCAATGTTGAGTTTGTTGTTGAATTTGTTGGTGTTTTTCAATTTCGAGGTTGTTGTTGAATTTGTTGGTGTTTTTCAATGTTGAGGTTGTTGTTGAATTTGTTGGTGTTTTTCAATGTTGAGGTTGTTGTTGAATTTGTTGGTGTTTTTCAATGTTGAGGTTGTTGTTGAATTTGCTGGTGTTTTTCAATGTTGAAGTTGTTGCTGAATTTGTTGGTGTTTTTCAATGTTTAGTTTGTTGTTATTTTTCAGTGTTGAGGTTTTTGTTGAATTTGTTGGTGTTTTTCAATGTTGAGGTTGTTGTTGTTTTTCAATGTTGAGGTTGTTGTTGAATTTGTTGGTGTTTTTCAATGTTGAGGTTGTTGTTGAATTTGTTGGTGTTTTTCAATGTTGAGGTTGTTGTTGTTTTTCAATGTTGAAGTTGTTGTTGAATTTGTTGGTGTTTTTCAATGTTGAGGTTGTTGTTGTTTTTCAATGTTGAGGTTTTGTTGAATTTGTTGGTGTTTTTCAATGTTGAGGTTGTTGTTGTTTTTCAATGTTGAGGTTGTTGTTGAATTTGTTGGTGTTTTTCAATGTTGAGGTTGTTGTTGTTTTTCAATGTTGAGGTTGTTGTTGAATTTGTTGGTGCTTTTCAATGATGAGGTTGTTGTTGAATTTGTTGGTGTTTTTCAATGTTGAGGTTGTTGTTGTTTTTCAATGTTGAGGTTGTTGTTGAATTTGTTGGTCTTTTTCAATGTTGAGTTTGTTGTTGAATTTGTTGGTGTTTTTCAATGTTGAGGTTGTTGCTGAATTTATTGGTGTATTTCAATGTTGAGGTTGTTGTTGAATTTGTTGGTGTTTTTCAATGTTGAGGTTGTTGCTGTTTTTCAATGTTGAGGTTGTTGTTGAATTTGTTGGTGTTTTTCAATGTTGAGGTTATTGTTGAATTTGTTGGTGCTTTTCAATGTTGAGGTTGTTGTTGTTTTTCAATGTTGAGGTTGTTGTTGAATTTGTTGGTGTTTTTCAATGTTGAGTTTGTTGTTGTTTTTCAATGTTGAGGTTGTTGTTGTTTTTCAATGTTGAGGTTGTTGTTGAATTTGTTGGTGTTTTTCAATGTTGAGATTGTTGTTGTTTTTCAATGTTGAGGTTGTTGTTGAATTTGTTGGTGTTTTTAAATGTTGAGGTTGTTGTTGAATTTGCTGGTGTTTTGCAATGTTGAGGTTGTTGTTGTTTTTCAATGTTGAGGTTGTTGTTGAATTTGTTGGTGTTTTTCAATGTTGAGGTTTTTGTTGTTTTTCAATGTTGAGGTTGTTGTTGTATTTGTTGGTGTTTTTCAATTTCGAGGTTGTTGTTGAATTTGTTGGTGTTTTTCAATGTTGAAGTTGCTGTTGAATTTGTTGGTGTTTTTCAATGTTGAGGTTGTTGTTGTTTTTCAATGTTGAGGTTGTTGTTGAATTTGTTGGTGTTTTTCAATGTTGAGGTTGTTGTTGTTTTTCAATGCTGAGGTTGTTGTTGAATTTGTTGGTGTTTTTCAATGTTGAGGTTGTTGTTGAATTTGTTGGTGTTTTTAAATGTTGAGGTTGTTGTTGTTTTTTAATGTTGAGGTTGTTGTTGAATTTGTTGGTGTTTTTCAATGTTGAGTTTGTTGTTGTTTTTCAATGTTGAGGTTGTTGTTGAATTTGTTGGTGTTTTTAAATGTTGAGGTTGTTGTTGAATTTGCTGGTGTTTTGCAATGTTGAGGTTGTTGTTGTTTTTCAATGTTGAGGTTGTTGTTGAATTTGTTGGTGTTTTTCAATGTTGAGGTTGTTGTTGTTTTTCAATGTTGAGGTTGTTGTTGTATTTGTTGGTGTTTTTCAATTTCGAGGTTGTTGTTGAATTTGTTGGTGTTTTTCAATGTTGAAGTTGTTGTTGAATTTGTTGGTGTTTTTCAATGTTGAGGTTGTTGTTGTTTTTCAATGTTGAGGTTGTTGTTGAATTTGTTGGTTTTTATCAATGTTGAGGTTGTTGTTGTTTTTCAATGCTGAGGTTGTTGTTGAATTTGTTGGTGTTTTTCAATGTTGAGGTTGTTGTTGAATTTGTTGGTGTTTTTCAATGTTGAGGTTGTTGTTGTTTTTCAATGTTGAGGTTGTTGTTGAATTTGTTGGTGTTTTTCAAGGTTTAGGTTGTTGTTGTTTTACAATGTTGAGGTTGTTGTTTAATTTGTTGGTGTTTTTCAATGTTGAGTTTGTTGTTGTTTTTCAATGTTGAGGTTGTTGTTGAATTTGTTGGTGTTTTTCAATGTTGAGGTTGTTGTTGTTTTTCAATGTTGAGGTTGTTGTTGAATTTGTTGGTGTTTTTCAATGTTGAGGTTGTTGCTGTTTTTCAATGTTGAGGTTGTTGTTGAATTTGTTGGTGTTTTTCAATGTTGAGGTTATTGTTGAATTTGTTGTTGTTTTTCAATGTTGAGGTTGTTGTTGTTTTTCAATGTTGAGGTTGTTGTTGAATTTGTTGGTGTTTTTCAATGTTGAGTTTGTTGTTGTTTTTCAATGTTGAGGTTGTTGTTTTTTTTCAATGTTGAGGTTGTTGTTGAATTTGTTGGTGTTTTTCAATGTTGAGATTGTTGTTGTTTTTCAATGTTGAGGTTGTTGTTGAATTTGTTGGTGTTTTTAAATGTTGAGGTTGTTGTTGAATTTGCTGGTGTTTTGCAATGTTGAGGTTGTTGTTGTTTTTCAATGTTGAGGTTGTTGTTGAATTTGTTGGTGTTTTTCAATGTTGAGGTTTTTGTTGTTTTTCAATGTTGAGGTTGTTGTTGTATTTGTTGGTGTTTTTCAATTTCGAGGTTGTTGTTGAATTTGTTGGTGTTTTTCAATGTTGAAGTTGCTGTTGAATTTGTTGGTGTTTTTCAATGTTGAGGTTGTTGTTGTTTTTCAATGTTGAGGTTGTTGTTGAATTTGTTGGTGTTTTTCAATGTTGAGGTTGTTGTTGTTTTTCAATGCTGAGGTTGTTGTTGAATTTGTTGGTGTTTTTCAATGTTGAGGTTGTTGTTGAATTTGTTGGTGTTTTTAAATGTTGAGGTTGTTGTTGTTTTTTAATGTTGAGGTTGTTGTTGAATTTGTTGGTGTTTTTCAATGTTGAGTTTGTTGTTGTTTTTCAATGTTGAGGTTGTTGTTGAATTTGTTGGTGTTTTTAAATGTTGAGGTTGTTGTTGAATTTGCTGGTGTTTTGCAATGTTGAGGTTGTTGTTGTTTTTCAATGTTGAGGTTGTTGTTGAATTTGTTGGTGTTTTTCAATGTTGAGGTTGTTGTTGTTTTTCAATGTTGAGGTTGTTGTTGTATTTGTTGGTGTTTTTCAATTTCGAGGTTGTTGTTGAATTTGTTGGTGTTTTTCAATGTTGAAGTTGTTGTTGAATTTGTTGGTGTTTTTCAATGTTGAGGTTGTTGTTGTTTTTCAATGTTGATGTTGTTGTTGAATTTGTTGGTTTTTATCAATGTTGAGGTTGTTGTTGTTTTTCAATGCTGAGGTTGTTGTTGAATTTGTTGGTGTTTTTCAATGTTGAGGTTGTTGTTGAATTTGTTGGTGTTTTTCAATGTTGAGGTTGTTGTTGTTTTTCAATGTTGAGGTTGTTGTTGAATTTGTTGGTGTTTTTCAAGGTTTAGGTTGTTGTTGTTTTAAAATGTTGAGGTTGTTGTTGAATTTGTTGGTGTTTTTCAATGTTGAGTTTGTTGTTGTTTTTCAATGTTGAGGTTGTTGTTGAATTTGTTGGTGTTTTTCAATGTTGAGGTTGTTGTTGTTTTTCAATGTTGAGGTTGTTGTTGAATTTGTTGGTGTTTTTCAATGTTGAGGTTGTTGTTGTTTTTCAATGTTGAGGTTGTTGTTGAATTTGTTGGTGCTTTTCAATGTTGAGGTTGTTGTTGAATTTGTTGGTGTTTTTTAATGTTGAGGTTGTTCTTGTTTTTCAATGTTGAGGTTGTTGTTGAATTTGTTGGTGTTTTTCAATGTTGAGTTTGTTGTTGAATTTGTTGGTGTTTTTCAATTTCGATTTTGTTGTTGAATTTGTTGGTGTTTTTCAATGTTGAGGTTGTTGTTGAATTTGTTGGTGTTTTTCAATGTTGAGGTTGTTGTTGAATTTGTTGGTGTTTTTCAATGTTGAGGTTGTTGTTGAATTTGCTGGTGTTTATCAATGTTGAAGTTGTTGTTGTTTTTCAATGTTGAGGTTGTTGTTGAATTTGTTGGTGTTTTTCACTGTTTAGTTTGTTGTTATTTTTCAGTGTTGAGGTTTTTGTTGAATTTGTTGGTGTTTTTCAATGTTGATGTTGTTGTTGTTTTTCAATGTTGAGGTTGTTGTTGAATTTGTTGGTGTTTTTCAATGTTGAGGTTGTTGTTGTTTTTCAATGTTGAGGTTGTTGTTGAATTTGTTGGTGATTTTCAATGATGAGGTTGTTGTTGAATTTGTTGGTGTTTTTCAATGTTGAATTTGTTGTTGTTTTTCAATGTTGAGGTTGTTGTTGAATTTGTTGGTGTTTTTCAATGTTGAGGTTGTTGTTGAATTTGTTGGTGTTTTTCAATGTTGAGGTTGTTGTTGTTTTTCAATGTTGAAGTTGTTGTTGAATTTGTTGGTGTTTTTCAATGTTGAGGTTGTTGTTGTTTTTCAATGTTGAGGTTTTGTTGAATTTGTTGGTGTTTTTCAATGTTGAGGTTGTTGTTGTTTTTCAATGTTGAGGTTGTTGTTGAATTTGTTGGTGTTTTTCAATGTTGAGGTTGTTGTTGTTTTTCAATGTTGAGGTTGTTGTTGAATTTGTTGTTGCTTTTCAATGATGAGGTTGTTGTTGAATTTGTTAGTGTTTTTCAATGTTGAGGTTGTTGTTGTTTTTCAATGTTGAGGTTGTTGTTGAATTTGTTGGTCTTTTTCAATGTTGAGTTTGTTGTTGAATTTGTTGGTGTTTTTCAATGTTGAGGTTGTTGTTGAATTTATTGGTGTTTTTCAATGTTGAGGTTGTTGTTGAATTTGTTGGTGTTTTTCAATGTTGAGGTTGTTGCTGTTTTTCAATGTTGAGGTTGTTGTTGAATTTGTTGGTGTTTTTCAATGTTGAGGTTGTTGTTGAATTTGTTGGTGTTTTTCAATGTTGAGGTTGTTGTTGTTTTTCAATGTTGAGGTTGTTGTTGAATTTGTTGGTATTTTTCAATGTTGAGTTTGTTGTTGTTTTTCAATGTTGAGGTTGTTGGTGTTTTTCAATGTTGAGGTTGTTGTTGAATTTGTTGGTGTTTTTCAATGTTGAGATTGTTGTTGTTTTTCAATGTTGAGGTTGTTGTTGAATTTGTTGGTGTTTTTAAATGTTGAGGTTGTTGTTGAATTTGCTGGTGTTTTGCAATGTTGAGGTTGTTGTTGTTTTTCAATGTTGAGGTTGTTGTTGAATTTGTTGGTGTTTTTCAATGTTGAGGTTTTTGTTGTTTTTCAATGTTGAGGTTGTTGTTGTATTTGTTGGTGTTTTTCAATTTCGAGGTTGTTGTTGAATTTGTTGGTGTTTTTCAATGTTGAAGTTGCTGTTGAATTTGTTGGTGTTTTTCAATGTTGAGGTTGTTGTTGTTTTTCAATGTTGAGGTTGTTGTTGAATTTGTTGGTGTTTTTCAATGTTGAGGTTGTTGTTGTTTTTCAATGCTGAGGTTGTTGTTGAATTTGTTGGTGTTTTTCAATGTTGAGGTTGTTGTTGAATTTGTTGGTGTTTTTAAATGTTGAGGTTGTTGTTGTTTTTCAATGTTGAGGTTGTTGTTGAATTTGTTGGTGTTTTTCAATGTTGATTTGTTGTTGTTTATCAATGTTGAGGTTGTTGTTGAATTTGTTGGTGTTTTTAAATGTTGAGGTTGTTGTTGAACTTGCTGGTGTTTTGCAATGTTGAGGTTGTTGTTGTTTTTCAATGTTGAGGTTGTTGTTGAATTTGTTGGTGTTTTTCAATGTTGAGGTTGTTGTTGTTTTTCAATGTTGAGGTTGTTGTTGTATTTGTTGGTGTTTTTCAATTTCGAGGTTGTTGTTGAATTTGTTGGTGTTTTTCAATGTTGAAGTTGTTGTTGAATTTGTTGGTGTTTTTCAATGTTGAGGTTGTTGATGTTTTTCAATGTTGAGGTTGTTGTTGAATTTGTTGGTGTTTTTCAATGTTGAGGTTGTTGTTGTTTTTCAATGCTGAGGTTGTTGAATTTGTTGGTGTTTTTCAATGTTGAGGTTGTTGTTGAATTTGTTGGTGTTTTTCAATGTTGAGGTTGTTGTTGTTTTTCAATGTTGAGGTTGTTGTTGAATTTGTTGGTGTTTTTCAAGGTTTAGGTTGTTGTTGTTTTTCAATGTTGAGGTTGTTGTTGTTTTTCAATGTTGAGGTTTTGTTGAATTTGTTGGTGTTTTTCAATGTTGAGGTTGTTGTTGTTTTTCAATGTTGAGTTTGTTGTTGAATTTGTTGGTGTTTTTCAATGTTGAGGTTGTTGTTGTTTTTCAATGTTGAGGTTGTTGTTGAATTTGTTGGTGCTTTTCAATGATGAGGTTGTTGTTGAATTTGTTGGTGTTTTTCAATGTTGAGGTTGTTGTTGTTTTTCAATGTTGAGGTTGTTGTTGAATTTGTTGGTCTTTTTCAATGTTGAGTTTGTTGTTGAATTTGTTGATGTTTTTCAATGTTGAGGTTGTTGTTGAATTTATTGGTGTTTTTCAATGTTGAGGTTGTTGTTGAATTTGTTGGTGCTTTTCAATGATGAGGTTGTTGTTGAATTTGTTGGTGTTTTTCAATGTTGAGGTTGTTGTTGTTTTTCAATGTTGAGGTTGTTGTTGAATTTGTTGGTCTTTTTCAATGTTGAGTTTGTTGTTGAATTTGTTGGTGTTTTTCAATGTTGAGGTTGTTGTTGAATTTATTGGTGTATTTCAATGTTGAGGTTGTTGTTGAATTTGTTGGTGTTTTTCAATGTTGAGGTTGTTGCTGTTTTTCAATGTTGAGGTTGTTGTTGAATTTGTTGGTGTTTTTCAATGTTGAGGTTATTGTTGAATTTGTTGGTGTTTTTCAATGTTGAGGTTGTTGTTGTTTTTCAATGTTGAGGTTGTTGTTGAATTTGTTGGTGTTTTTCAATGTTGAGTTTGTTGTTGTTTTTCAATGTTGAGGTTGTTGTTGTTTTTCAATGTTGAGGTTGTTGTTGAATTTGTTGGTGTTTTTCAATGTTGAGATTGTTGTTGTTTTTCAATGTTGAGGTTGTTGTTGAATTTGTTGGTGTTTTTAAATGTTGAGGTTGTTGTTGAATTTGCTGGTGTTTTGCAATGTTGAGGTTGTTGTTGTTTTTCAATGTTGAGGTTGTTGTTGAATTTGTTGGTGTTTTTCAATGTTGAGGTTTTTGTTGTTTTTCAATGTTGAGGTTGTTGTTGTATTTGTTGGTGTTTTTCAATTTCGAGGTTGTTGTTGAATTTGTTGGTGTTTTTCAATGTTGAAGTTGCTGTTGAATTTGTTGGTGTTTTTCAATGTTGAGGTTGTTGTTGTTTTTCAATGTTGAGGTTGTTGTTGAATTTGTTGGTGTTTTTCAATGTTGAGATTGTTGTTGTTTTTCAATGTTGAGGTTGTTGTTGAATTTGTTGGTGTTTTTAAATGTTGAGGTTGTTGTTGAATTTGCTGGTGTTTTGCAATGTTGAGGTTGTTGTTGTTTTTCAATGTTGAGGTTGTTGTTGAATTTGTTGGTGTTTTTCAATGTTGAGGTTGTTGTTGTTTTTCAATGTTGAGGTTGTTGTTGTATTTGTTGGTGTTTTTCAATGTTGAAGTTGTTGTTGAATTTGTTGGTGTTTTTCAATGTTGAGGTTGTTGTTGTTTTTCAATGTTGAGGTTGTTGTGGTATTTGTTGGTGTTTTTCAATTTCGAGGTTGTTGTTGAATTTGTTGGTGTTTTTCAATGATGAAGTTGTTGTTGAATTTGTTGGTGTTTTTCAATGTTGAGGTTGTTGTTGTTTTTCAATGTTGAGGTTGTTGTTGAATTTGTTGGTTTTTATCAATGTTGAGGTTGTTGTTGTTTTTCAATGCTGAGGTTGTTGTTGAATTTGTTGGTGTTTTTCAATGTTGAGGTTGTTGTTGAATTTGTTGGTGTTTTTCAATGTTGAGGTTGTTGTTGTTTTTCAATGTTGAGGTTGTTGTTGAATTTGTTGGTGTTTTTCAAGGTTTAGGTTGTTGTTGTTTTACAATGTTGAGGTTGTTGTTGAATTTGTTGGTGTTTTTCAATGTTGAGTTTGTTGTTGTTTTTCAATGTTGAGGTTGATGTTGAATTTGTTGGTGTTTTTCAATGTTGAGGTTGTTGTTGTTTTTCAATGTTGAGGTTGTTGTTGAATTTGTTGGTGTTTTTCAATGTTGAGGTTGTTGTTGTTTTTCAATGTTGAGGTTGTTGTTGAATTTGTTGGTGCTTTTCAATGTTGAGGTTGTTGTTGGATTTGTTGGTGTTTTTCAATGTTGAGGTTGTTGTTGTTTTTCAATGTTTAGGTTGTTGTTGAATTTGTTGGTGTTTTTCAATGTTGAGTTTGTTGTTGAATTTGTTGGTGTTTTTCAATTTCGAGGTTGTTGTTGAATTTGTTGGTGTTTTTCAATGTTGAGGTTGTTGTTGAATTTGTTGGTGTTTTTCAACGTTGAGGTTGTTGTTGAATTTGTTGGTGTTTTTCAATGTTGAGGTTGTTGTTGAATTTGCTGGTGTTTTTCAATGTTGAAGTTGTTGCTGAATTTGTTGGTGTTTTTCAATGTTTAGTTTGTTGTTATTTTTCAGTGTTGAGGTTTTTGTTGAATTTGTTGGTGTTTTTCAATGTTGAGGTTGTTGTTGTTTTTCAATGTTGAGGTTGTTGTTGAATTTGTTGGTGTTTTTCAATGTTGAGGTTGTTGTTGAATTTGTTGGTGTTTTTCAATGTTGAGGTTGTTGTTGTTTTTCAATGTTGAAGTTGTTGTTGAATTTGTTGGTGTTTTTCAATGTTGAGGTTGTTTTTGTTTTTCAATGTTGAGGTTTTGTTGAATTTGTTGGTGTTTTTCAATGTTGAGGTTGTTGTTGTTTTTCAATGTTGAGGTTGTTGTTGAATTTGTTGGTGTTTTTCAATGTTGAGGTTGTTGTTGTTTTTCAATGTTGAGGTTGTTGTTGAATTTGTTGGTGCTTTTCAATGATGAGGTTGTTGTTGAATTTGTTGGTGTTTTTCAATGTTGAGGTTGTTGTTGTTTTTCAATGTTGAGGTTGTTGTTGAATTTGTTGGTCTTTTTCAATGTTGAGTTTGTTGTTGAATTTGTTGGTGTTTTTCAATGTTGAGGTTGTTGTTGAATTTATTGGTGTATTTCAATGTTGAGGTTGTTGTTGAATTTGTTGGTGTTTTTCAATGTTGAGGTTGTTGCTGTTTTTCAATGTTGAGGTTGTTGTTGAATTTGTTGGTGTTTTTCAATGTTGAGGTTATTGTTGAATTTGTTGGTGCTTTTCAATGTTGAGGTTGTTGTTGTTTTTCAATGTTGAGGTTGTTGTTGAATTTGTTGCTGTTTTTCAATGTTGAGTTTGTTGTTGTTTTTCAATGTTGAGGTTGTTGTTGTTTTTCAATGTTGAGGTTGTTGTTGAATTTGTTGGTGTTTTTCAATGTTGAGATTGTTGTTGTTTTTCAATGTTGAGGTTGTTGTTGAATTTGTTGGTGTTTTTAAATGTTGAGGTTGTTGTTGAATTTGCTGGTGTTTTGCAATGTTGAGGTTGTTGTTGTTTTTCAATGTTGAGGTTGTTGTTGAATTTGTTGGTGTTTTTCAATGTTGAGGTTTTTGTTGTTTTTCAATGTTGAGGTTGTTGTTGTATTTGTTGGTGTTTTTCAATTTCGAGGTTGTTGTTGAATTTGTTGGTGTTTTTCAATGTTGAAGTTGCTGTTGAATTTGTTGGTGTTTTTCAATGTTGAGGTTGTTGTTGTTTTTCAATGTTGAGGTTGTTGTTGAATTTGTTGGTGTTTTTCAATGTTGAGGTTGTTGTTGTTTTTCAATGCTGAGGTTGTTGTTGAATTTGTTGGTGTTTTTCAATGTTGAGGTTGTTGTTGAATTTGTTGGTGTTTTTAAATGTTGAGGTTGTTGTTGTTTTTTAATGTTGAGGTTGTTGTTGAATTTGTTGGTGTTTTTCAATGTTGAGTTTGTTGTTGTTTTTCAATGTTGAGGTTGTTGTTGAATTTGTTGGTGTTTTTAAATGTTGAGGTTGTTGTTGAATTTGCTGGTGTTTTGCCATGTTGAGGTTGTTGTTGTTTTTCAATGTTGAGGTTGTTGTTGAATTTGTTGGTGTTTTTCAATGTTGAGGTTGTTGTTGTTTTTCAATGTTGAGGTTGTTGTTGTATTTGTTGGTGTTTTTCAATTTCGAGGTTGTTGTTGAATTTGTTGGTGTTTTTCAATGTTGAAGTTGTTGTTGAATTTGTTGGTGTTTTTCAATGTTGAGGTTGTTGTTGTTTTTCAATGTTGAGGTTGTTGTTGAATTTGTTGGTTTTTATCAATGTTGAGGTTGTTGTTGTTTTTCAATGCTGAGGTTGTTGTTGAATTTGTTGGTGTTTTTCAATGTTGAGGTTGTTGTTGAATTTGTTGGTGTTTTTCAATGTTGAGGTTGTTGTTGTTTTTCAATGTTGAGGTTGTTGTTGAATTTGTTGGTGTTTTTCAAGGTTTAGGTTGTTGTTGTTTTACAATGTTGAGGTTGTTGTTTAATTTGTTGGTGTTTTTCAATGTTGAGTTTGTTGTTGTTTTTCAATGTTGAGGTTGTTGTTGAATTTGTTGGTGTTTTTCAATGTTGAGGTTGTTGTTGTTTTTCAATGTTGAGGTTGTTGTTGAATTTGTTGGTGTTTTTCAATGTTGAGGTTGTTGCTGTTTTTCAATGTTGAGGTTGTTGTTGAATTTGTTGGTGTTTTTCAATGTTGAGGTTATTGTTGAATTTGTTGGTGTTTTTCAATGTTGAGGTTGTTGTTGTTTTTCAATGTTGAGGTTGTTGTTGAATTTGTTGGTGTTTTTCAATGTTGAGTTTGTTGTTGTTTTTCAATGTTGAGGTTGTTGTTTTTTTTCAATGTTGAGGTTGTTGTTGAATTTGTTGGTGTTTTTCAATGTTGAGATTGTTGTTGTTTTTCAATGTTGAGGTTGTTGTTGAATTTGTTGGTGTTTTTAAATGTTGAGGTTGTTGTTGAATTTGCTGGTGTTTTGCAATGTTGAGGTTGTTGTTGTTTTTCAATGTTGAGGTTGTTGTTGAATTTGTTGGTGTTTTTCAATGTTGAGGTTTTTGTTGTTTTTCAATGTTGAGGTTGTTGTTGTATTTGTTGGTGTTTTTCAATTTCGAGGTTGTTGTTGAATTTGTTGGTGTTTTTCAATGTTGAAGTTGCTGTTGAATTTGTTGGTGTTTTTCAATGTTGAGGTTGTTGTTGTTTTTCAATGTTGAGGTTGTTGTTGAATTTGTTGGTGTTTTTCAATGTTGAGGTTGTTGTTGTTTTTCAATGCTGAGGTTGTTGTTGAATTTGTTGGTGTTTTTCAATGTTGAGGTTGTTGTTGAATTTGTTGGTGTTTTTAAATGTTGAGGTTGTTGTTGTTTTTTAATGTTGAGGTTGTTGTTGAATTTGTTGGTGTTTTTCAATGTTGAGTTTGTTGTTGTTTTTCAATGTTGAGGGTGTTGTTGAATTTGTTGGTGTTTTTAAATGTTGAGGTTGTTGTTGAATTTGCTGGTGTTTTGCAATGTTGAGGTTGTTGTTGTTTTTCAATGTTGAGGTTGTTGTTGAATTTGTTGGTGTTTTTCAATGTTGAGGTTGTAGTTGTTTTTCAATGTTGAGGTTGTTGTTGTATTTGTTGGTGTTTTTCAATTTCGAGGTTGTTGTTGAATTTGTTGGTGTTTTTCAATGTTGAAGTTGTTGTTGAATTTGTTGGTGTTTTTCAATGTTGAGGTTGTTGTTGTTTTTCAATGTTGAGGTTGTTGTTGAATTTGTTGGTTTTTATCAATGTTGAGGTTGTTGTTGTTTTTCAATGCTGAGGTTGTTGTTGAATTTGTTGGTGTTTTTCAATGTTGAGGTTGTTGTTGAATTTGTTGGTGTTTTTCAATGCTGAGGTTGTTGTTGTTTTTCAATGTTGAGGTTGTTGTTGAATTTGTTGGTGTTTTTCAAGGTTTAGGTTGTTGTTGTTTTAAAATGTTGAGGTTGTTGTTGAATTTGTTGGTGTTTTTCAATGTTGAGTTTGTTGTTGTTTTTCAATGTTGAGGTTGTTGTTGAATTTGTTGGTGTTTTTCAATGTTGAGGTTGTTGTTGTTTTTCAATGTTGAGGTTGTTGTTGAATTTGTTGGTGTTTTTCAATGTTGAGGTTGTTGTTGTTTTTCAATGTTGAGGTTGTTGTTGAATTTGTTGGTGCTTTTCAATGTTGAGGTTGTTGTTGAATTTGTTGGTGTTTTTTAATGTTGAGGTTGTTGTTGTTTTTCAATGTTGAGGTTGTTGTTGAATTTGTTGGTGTTTTTCAATGTTGAGTTTGTTGTTGAATTTGTTGGTGTTTTTCAATTTCGATTTTGTTGTTGAATTTGTTGGTGTTTTTCAATGTTGAGGTTGTTGTTGAATTTGTTGGTGTTTTTCAATGTTGAGGTTGTTGTTGAATTTGTTGGTGTTTTTCAATGTTGAGGTTGTTGTTGAATTTGCTGGTGTTTATCAATGTTGAAGTTGTTGTTGTTTTTCAATGTTGAGGTTGTTGTTGAATTTGTTGGTGTTTTTCACTGTTTAGTTTGTTGTTATTTTTCAGTGTTGAGGTTTTTGTTCAATTTGTTGGTGTTTTTCAATGTTGATGTTGTTGTTGTTTTTCAATGTTGAGGTTGTTGTTGAATTTGTTGGTGTTTTTCAATGTTGAGGTTGTTGTTGTTTTTCAATGTTGAGGTTGTTGTTGAATTTGTTGGTGATTTTCAATGATGAGGTTGTTGTTGAATTTGTTGGTGTTTTTCAATGTTGAATTTGTTGTTGTTTTTCAATGTTGAGGTTGTTGTTGAATTTGTTGGTGTTTTTCAATGTTGAGGTTGTTGTTGAATTTGTTGGTGTTTTTCAATGTTGAGGTTGTTGTTGTTTTTCAATGTTGAAGTTGTTGTTGAATTTGTTGGTGTTTTTCAATGTTGAGGTTGTTGTTGTTTTTCAATGTTGAGGTTTTGTTGAATTTGTTGGTGTTTTTCAATGTTGAGGTTGTTGTTGTTTTTCAATGTTGAGGTTGTTGTTGAATTTGTTGGTGTTTTTCAATGTTGAGGTTGTTGTTGTTTTTCAATGTTGAGGTTGTTGTTGAATTTGTTGGTGCTTTTCAATGATGAGGTTGTTGTTGAATTTGTTAGTGTTTTTCAATGTTGAGGTTGTTGTTGTTTTTCAATGTTGAGGTTGTTGTTGAATTTGTTGGTCTTTTTCAATGTTGAGTTTGTTGTTGAATTTGTTGGTGTTTTTCAATGTTGAGGTTGTTGTTGAATTTATTGGTGTTTTTCAATGTTGAGGTTGTTGTTGAATTTGTTGGTGTTTTTCAATGTTGAGGTTGTTGCTGTTTTTCAATGTTGAGGTTGTTGTTGAATTTGTTGGTGTTTTTCAATGTTGAGGTTGTTGTTGAATTTGTTGGTGTTTTTCAATGTTGAGGTTGTTGTTGTTTTTCAATGTTGAGGTTGTTGTTGAATTTGTTGGTATTTTTCAATGTTGAGTTTGTTGTTGTTTTTCAATGTTGAGGTTGTTGGTGTTTTTCAATGTTGAGGTTGTTGTTGAATTTGTTGGTGTTTTTCAATGTTGAGATTGTTGTTGTTTTTCAATGTTGAGGTTGTTGTTGAATTTGGTGGTGTTTTTAAATGTTGAGGTTGTTGTTGAATTTGCTGGTGTTTTGCAATGTTGAGGTTGTTGTTGTTTTTCAATGTTGAGGTTGTTGTTGAATTTGTTGGTGTTTTTCAATGTTGAGGTTTTTGTTGTTTTTCAATGTTGAGGTTGTTGTTGTATTTGTTGGTGTTTTTCAATTTCGAGGTTGTTGTTGAATTTGTTGGTGTTTTTCAATGTTGAAGTTGCTGTTGAATTTGTTGGTGTTTTTCAATGTTGAGGTTGTTGTTGTTTTTCAATGTTGAGGTTGTTGTTGAATTTGTTGGTGTTTTTCAATGTTGAGGTTGTTGTTGTTTTTCAATGCTGAGGTTGTTGTTGAATTTGTTGGTGTTTTTCAATGTTGAGGTTGTTGTTGAATTTGTTGGTGTTTTTAAATGTTGAGGTTGTTGTTGTTTTTCAATGTTGAGGTTGTTGTTGAATTTGTTGGTGTTTTTCAATGTTGATTTGTTGTTGTTTATCAATGTTGAGGTTGTTGTTGAATTTGTTGGTGTTTTTAAATGTTGAGGTTGTTGTTGAACTTGCTGGTGTTTTGCAATGTTGAGGTTGTTGTTGTTTTTCAATGTTGAGGTTGTTGTTGAATTTGTTGGTGTTTTTCAATGTTGAGGTTGTTGTTGTTTTTCAATGTTGAGGTTGTTGTTGTATTTGTTGGTGTTTTTCAATTTCGAGGTTGTTGTTGAATTTGTTGGTGTTTTTCAATGTTGAAGTTGTTGTTGAATTTGTTGGTGTTTTTCAATGTTGAGGTTGTTGATGTTTTTCAATGTTGAGGTTGTTGTTGAATTTGTTGGTGTTTTTCAATGTTGAGGTTGTTGTTGTTTTTCAATGCTGAGGTTGTTGAATTTGTTGGTGTTTTTCAATGTTGAGGTTGTTGTTGAATTTGTTGGTGTTTTTCAATGTTGAGGTTGTTGTTGTTTTTCAATGTTGAGGTTGTTGTTGAATTTGTTGGTGTTTTTCAAGGTTTAGGTTGTTGTTGTTTTTCAATGTTGAGGTTGTTGTTGTTTTTCAATGTTGAGGTTTTGTTGAATTTGTTGGTGTTTTTCAATGTTGAGGTTGTTGTTGTTTTTCAATGTTGAGTTTGTTGTTGAATTTGTTGGTGTTTTTCAATGTTGAGGTTGTTGTTGTTTTTCAATGTTGAGGTTGTTGTTGAATTTGTTGGTGCTTTTCAATGATGAGGTTGTTGTTGAATTTGTTGGTGTTTTTCAATGTTGAGGTTGTTGTTGTTTTTCAATGTTGAGGTTGTTGTTGAATTTGTTGGTCTTTTTCAATGTTGAGTTTGTTGTTGAATTTGTTGATGTTTTTCAATGTTGAGGTTGTTGTTGAATTTATTGGTGTTTTTCAATGTTGAGGTTGTTGTTGAATTTGTTGGTGCTTTTCAATGATGAGGTTGTTGTTGAATTTGTTGGTGTTTTTCAATGTTGAGGTTGTTGTTGTTTTTCAATGTTGAGGTTGTTGTTGAATTTGTTGGTCTTTTTCAATGTTGAGTTTGTTGTTGAATTTGTTGGTGTTTTTCAATGTTGAGGTTGTTGTTGAATTTATTGGTGTATTTCAATGTTGAGGTTGTTGTTGAATTTGTTGGTGTTTTTCAATGTTGAGGTTGTTGCTGTTTTTCAATGTTGAGGTTGTTGTTGAATTTGTTGGTGTTTTTCAATGTTGAGGTTATTGTTGAATTTGTTGGTGTTTTTCAATGTTGAGGTTGTTGTTGTTTTTCAATGTTGAGGTTGTTGTTGAATTTGTTGGTGTTTTTCAATGTTGAGTTTGTTGTTGTTTTTCAATGTTGAGGTTGTTGTTGTTTTTCAATGTTGAGGTTGTTGTTGAATTTGTTGGTGTTTTTCAATGTTGAGATTGTTGTTGTTTTTCAATGTTGAGGTTGTTGTTGAATTTGTTGGTGTTTTTAAATGTTGAGGTTGTTGTTGAATTTGCTGGTGTTTTGCAATGTTGAGGTTGTTGTTGTTTTTCAATGTTGAGGTTGTTGTTGAATTTGTTGGTGTTTTTCAATGTTGAGGTTTTTGTTGTTTTTCAATGTTGAGGTTGTTGTTGTATTTGTTGGTGTTTTTCAATTTCGAGGTTGTTGTTGAATTTGTTGGTGTTTTTCAATGTTGAAGTTGCTGTTGAATTTGTTGGTGTTTTTCAATGTTGAGGTTGTTGTTGTTTTTCAATGTTGAGGTTGTTGTTGAATTTGTTGGTGTTTTTCAATGTTGAGATTGTTGTTGTTTTTCAATGTTGAGGTTGTTGTTGAATTTGTTGGTGTTTTTAAATGTTGAGGTTGTTGTTGAATTTGCTGGTGTTTTGCAATGTTGAGGTTGTTGTTGTTTTTCAATGTTGAGGTTGTTGTTGAATTTGTTGGTGTTTTTCAATGTTGAGGTTGTTGTTGTTTTTCAATGTTGAGGTTGTTGTTGTATTTGTTGGTGTTTTTCAATGTTGAAGTTGTTGTTGAATTTGTTGGTGTTTTTCAATGTTGAGGTTGTTGTTGTTTTTCAATGTTGAGGTTGTTGTTGAATTTGTTGGTTTTTATCAATGTTGAGGTTGTTGTTGTTTTTCAATGCTGAGGTTGTTGTTGAATTTGTTGGTGTTTTTCAATGTTGAGGTTGTTGTTGAATTTGTTGGTGTTTTTCAATGTTGAGGTTGTTGTTGTTTTTCAATGTTGAGGTTGTTGTTGAATTTGTTGGTGTTTTTCAAGGTTTAGGTTGTTGTTGTTTTACAATGTTGAGGTTGTTGTTGAATTTGTTGGTGTTTTTCAATGTTGAGTTTGTTGTTGTTTTTCAATGTTGAGGTTGTTGTTGAATTTGTTGGTGTTTTTCAATGTTGAGGTTGTTGTTTTTCAATGTTGAGGTTGTTGTTGAATTTGTTGGTGTTTTTCAATGTTGAGGTTGTTGTTGTTTTTCAATGTTGAGGTTGTTGTTGAATTTGTTGGTGCTTTTCAATGTTGAGGTTGTTGTTGAATTTGTTGGTGTTTTTTAATGTTGAGGTTGTTGTTGTTTTTCAATGTTGAGGTTGTTGTTGAATTTGTTGGTGTTTTTCAATGTTGAGTTTGTTGTTGAATTTGTTGGTGTTTTTCAATTTCGATTTTGTTGTTGAATTTGTTGGTGTTTTTCAATGTTGAGGTTGTTGTTGAATTTGTTGGTGTTTTTCAATGTTGAGGTTGTTGTTGAATTTGTTGGTGTTTTTCAATGTTGAGGTTGTTGTTGAATTTGCTGGTGTTTATCAATGTTGATTTTGTTGTTGTTTTTCAATGTTGAGGTTGTTGTTGAATTTGTTGGTGTTTTTCACTGTTTAGTTTGTTGTTATTTTTCAGTGTTGAGGTTTTTGTTGAATTTGTTGGTGTTTTTCAATGTTGATGTTGTTGTTGTTTTTCAATGTTGAGGTTGTTGTTGAATTTGTTGGTGTTTTTCAATGTTGAGGTTGTTGTTGTTTTTCAATGTTGAGGTTGTTGTTGAATTTGTTGGTGATTTTCAATGATGAGGTTGTTGTTGAATTTGTTGGTGTTTTTCAATGTTGAATTTGTTGTTGTTTTTCAATGTTGAGGTTGTTGTTGAATTTGTTGGTGTTTTTCAATGTTGAGGTTGTTGTTGAATTTGTTGGTGTTTTTCAAAGTTGAGGATGTTGTTGTTTTTCAATGTTGAAGTTGTTGTTGAATTTGTTGGTGTTTTTCAATGTTGAGGTTGTTGTTGTTTTTCAATGTTGAGGTTTTGTTGAATTTGTTGGTGTTTTTCAATGTTGAGGTTGTTGTTGTTTTTCAATGTTGAGGTTGTTGTTGAATTTGTTGGTGTTTTTCAATGTTGAGGTTGTTGTTGTTTTTCAATGTTGAGGTTGTTGTTGAATTTGTTGGTGCTTTTCAATGATGAGGTTGTTGTTGAATTTGTTAGTGTTTTTCAATGTTGAGGTTGTTGTTGTTTTTCAATGTTGAGGTTGTTGTTGAATTTGTTGGTCTTTTTCAATGTTGAGTTTGTTGTTGAATTTGTTGGTGTTTTTCAATGTTGAGGTTGTTGTTGAATTTATTGGTGTTTTTCAATGTTGAGGTTGTTGTTGAATTTGTTGGTGTTTTTCAATGTTGAGGTTGTTGCTGTTTTTCAATGTTGAGGTTGTTGTTGAATTTGTTGGTGTTTTTCAATGTTGAGGTTGTTGTTGAATTTGTTGGTGTTTTTCAATGTTGAGGTTGTTGTTGTTTTTCAATGTTGAGGTTGTTGTTGAATTTGTTGGTATTTTTCAATATTGAGTTTGTTGTTGTTTTTCAATGTTGAGGTTGTTGGTGTTTTTCAATGTTGAGGTTGTTGTTGAATTTGTTGGTGTTTTTCAATGTTGAGATTGTTGTTGTTTTTCAATGTTGAGGTTGTTGTTGAATTTGTTGGTGTTTTTAAATGTTGAGGTTGTTGTTGAATTTGCTGGTGTTTTGCAATGTTGAGGTTGTTGTTGTTTTTTCAATGTTGAGGTTGTTGTTGAATTTGTTGGTCTTTTTCAATGTTGAGGTTTTTGTTGTTTTTCAATGTTGAGGTTGTTGTTGTATTTGTTGGTGTTTTTTCAATTTCGAGGTTGTTGTTGAATTTGTTGGTGTTTTTCAATGTTGAAGTTGCTGTTGAATTTGTTGGTGTTTTTCAATGTTGAGGTTGTTGTTGTTTTTCAATGTTGAGGTTGTTGTTGAATTTGTTGGTGTTTTTCAATGTTGAGGTTGTTGTTGTTTTTCAATGCTGAGGTTGTTGTTGAATTTGTTGGTGTTTTTCAATGTTGAGGTTGTTGTTGAATTTGTTGGTGTTTTTAAATGTTGAGGTTGTTGTTGTTTATCAATGTTGAGGTTGTTGTTGAATTTGTTGGTGTTTTTAAATGTTGAGGTTGTTGTTGAACTTGCTGGTGTTTTGCAATGTTGAGGTTGTTGTTGTTTTTCAATGTTGAGGTTGTTGTTGAATTTGTTGGTGTTTTTCAATGTTGAGGTTGTTGTTGTTTTTCAATGTTGAGGTTGTTGTTGTATTTGTTGGTGTTTTTCAATTTCGAGGTTGTTGTTGAATTTGTTGGTGTTTTTCAATGTTGAAGTTGTTGTTGAATTTGTTGGTGTTTTTCAATGTTGAGGTAGTTGTTGTTTTTCAATGTTGAGGTTGTTGTTGAATTTGTTGGTGTTTTTCAATGTTGAGGTTGCTGTTGTTTTTCAATGCTGAGGTTGTTGAATTTGTTGGTGTTTTTCAATGTTGAGGTTGTTGTTGAATTTGTTGGTGTTTTTCAATGTTGAGGTTGTTGTTGTTTTTCAATGTTGAGGTTGTTGTTGAATTTGTTGGTGTTTTTCAAGGTTTAGGTTGTTGTTGTTTTTCAATGTTGAGGTTGTTGTTGTTTTTCAATGTTGAGGTTTTGTTGAATTTGTTGGTGTTTTTCAATGTTGAGGTTGTTGTTGTTTTTCAATGTTGAGGTTGTTGTTGAATTTGTTGGTGTTTTTCAATGTTGAGGTTGTTGTTGTTTTTCAATGTTGAGGTTGTTGTTGAATTTGTTGGTGCTTTTCAATGATGAGGTTGTTGTTGAATTTGTTGGTGTTTTTCAATGTTGAGGTTGTTGTTGTTTTTCAATGTTGAGGTTGTTGTTGAATTTGTTGGTCTTTTTCAATGTTGAGTTTGTTGTTGAATTTGTTGATGTTTTTCAATGTTGAGGTTGTTGTCGAATTTATTGGTGTTTTTCAATGTTGAGGTTGTTGTTGAATTTGTTGGTGTTTTTCAATGTTGAGGTTGTTGCTGTTTTTCAATGTTGAGGTTGTTGTTGAATTTGTTGGTGTTTTTCAATGTTGAGGTTATTGTTGAATTTGTTGGTGTTTTTCAATGTTGAGGTTTTTGTTGTTTTTCAATGTTGAGGTTGTTGTTGAATTTGTTGGTATTTTTCAATGTTGAGTTTGTTGTTGTTTTGCAATGTTGAGGTTGTTGGTGTTTTTCAATGTTGAGGTTGTTGTTGAATTTGTTGGTGTTTTTCAATGCTGAGATTGTTGTTGTTTTTCAATGTTGAGGTTGTTGTTGAATTTGTTGGTGTTTTTAAATGTTGAGGTTGTTGTTGAATTTGCTGGTGTTTTGCAATGTTGAGGTTGTTGTTGTTTTTCAATGTTGAGGTTGTTGTTGAATTTGTTGGTGTTTTTCAATGTTGAAGTTGTTGTTGAATTTGTTGGTGCTTTTCAATGCTGAGGTTGTTGTTGTTTTTCAATGCTGAGGTTGTTGTTGAATTTGTTGGTGTTTTTCAATGTTGAGGTTGTTGTTGAATTTGTTGGTGTTTTTCAATGTTGAGATTGTTGTTGTTTTTCAATGTTGAGGTTGTTGTTGAATTTGTTGGTGTTTTTAAATGTTGAGGTTGTTGTTGAATTTGCTGGTGTTTTGCAATGTTGAGGTTGTTGTTGTTTTTCAATGTTGAGGTTGTTGTTGAATTTGTTGGTGTTTTTCAATGTTGAGGTTGTTGTTGTTTTTTCAATGTTCAGGTTGTTGTTGTATTTGTTGGTGTTTTTCAATTTCGAGGTTGTTGTTGAATTTGTTGGTGTTTTTCAATGTTGAAGTTGTTGTTGAATTTGTTGGTGTTTTTCAATGTTGAGGTTGTTGTTGTTTTTCAATGTTGAGGTTGTTGTTGAATTTGTTGGTGTTTTTCAATGTTGAGGTTGTTGTTGTTTTTCACTGCTGAGGTGGTTGTGAATTTGTTGGTGTTTTTCAATGTTGAGGTTGTTGTTGAATTTGTTGGTGTTTTTCAATGTTGAGGTTGTTGTTGTTTTTCAATGTTGAGGTTGTTGTTGAATTTGTTGGTGTTTTTCAAGGTTTAGGTTGTTGTTGTTTTTCAATGTTGAGGTTGTTGTTGAATTTGTTGTTGTTTTTCAATGTTGAGGTTGTTTTTGAATTTGTTGGTGTTTTTCAATGTTGAGGTTGTTGTTGTTTTTCAATGTTGAGGTTGTTGTTGAATTTGTTGGTGTTTTTCAATGTTGAGTTTGTTGTTGTTTTTCAATGTTGAGGTTGTTGTTGAATTTGTTGGTGTTTTTCAATGTTGAGGTGTTGTTGTTTTTCAATGTTGAGGTTGTTGTTGAATTTGTTGGTGTTTTTCAATGTTGAATTTGTTGTTGTTTTTCAATGTTGAGGTTGTTGTTGAATTTGTTGGTGTTTTTCAATGTTGAGGTTGTTGTTGAATTTGTTGGTGTTTTTCAATGTTGAGGTTGTTGTTGTTTTTCAATGTTGAAGTTGTTGTTGAATTTGTTGGTGTTTTTCAATGTTGAGGTTGTTGTTGTTTTTCAATGTTGAGGTTTTGTTGAATTTGTTGGTGTTTTTCAATGTTGAGGTTGTTGTTGTTTTTCAATGTTGAGGTTGTTGTTGAATTTGTTGGTGTTTTTCAATGTTGAGGTTGTTGTTGTTTTTCAATGTTGATGTTGTTGTTGAATTTGTTGGTGCTTTTCAATGATGAGGTTGTTGTTGAATTTGTTAGTGTTTTTCAATGTTGAGGTTGTTGTTGTTTTTCAATGTTGAGGTTGTTGTTGAATTTGTTGGTCTTTTTCAATGTTGAGTTTGTTGTTGAATTTGTTGGTGTTTTTCAATGTTGAGGTTGTTGTTGAATTTATTGGTGTTTTTCAATGTTGAGGTTGTTGTTGAATTTGTTGGTGTTTTTCAATGTTGAGGTTGTTGCTGTTTTTCAATGTTGAGGTTGTTGTTGAATTTGTTGGTGTTTTTCAATGTTGAGGTTGTTGTTGAATTTGTTGGTGTTTTTCAATGTTGAGGTTGTTGTTGTTTTTCAATGTTGAGGTTGTTGTTGAATTTGTTGGTATTTTTCAATGTTGAGTTTGTTGTTGTTTTTCAATGTTGAGGTTGTTGGTGTTTTCCAATGTTGAGGTTGTTGTTGAATTTGTTGGTGTTTTTCAATGTTGAGATTGTTGTTGTTTTTCAATGTTGAGGTTGTTGTTGAATTTGTTGGTGTTTTTTAAATGTTGAGGTTGTTGTTGAATTTGCTGGTGTTTTGCAATGTTGAGGTTGTTGTTGTTTTTCAATGTTGAGGTTGTTGTTGAATTTGTTGGTGTTTTTCAATGTTGAGGTTTTTGTTGTTTTCCAATGTTGAGGTTGTTGTTGTATTTGTTGGTGTTTTTCAATTTCGAGGTTGTTGTTGAATTTGTTGGTGTTTTTCAATGTTGAAGTTGCTGTTGAATTTGTTGGTGTTTTTCAATGTTGAGGTTGTTGTTGTTTTTTCAATGTTGAGGTTGTTGTTGAATTTGTTGGTGTTTTTCAATGTTGAGGTTGTTGTTGTTTTTCAATGCTGAGGTTGTTGTTGAATTTGTTGGTGTTTTTCAATGTTGAGGTTGTTGTTGAATTTGTTGGTGTTTTTAAATGTTGAGGTTGTTGTTGTTTTTCAATGTTGAGGTTGTTGTTGAATTTGTTGGTGTTTTTCAATGTTGATTTGTTGTTGTTTATCAATGTTGAGGTTGTTGTTGAATTTGTTGGTGTTTTTAAATGTTGAGGTTGTTGTTGAACTTGCTGGTGTTTTGCAATGTTGAGGTTGTTGTTGTTTTTCAATATTGAGGTTGTTGTTGAATTTGTTGGTGTTTTTTCAATGTTGAGGTTGTTGTTGTTTTTCAATGTTGAGGTTGTTGTTGTATTTGTTGGTGTTTTTCAATTTCGAGGTTGTTGTTGAATTTGTTGGTGTTTTTCAATGTTGAAGTTGTTGTTGAATTTGTTGGTGTTTTTCAATGTTGAGGTAGTTGTTGTTTTTCAATGTTGAGGTTGTTGTTGAATTTGTTGGTGTTTTTCAATGTTGAGGTTGTTGTTGTTTTTCAATGCTGAGGTTGTTGAATTTGTTGGTGTTTTTCAATGTTGAGGTTGTTGTTGAATTTGTTGGTGTTTTTCAATGTTGAGGTTGTTGTTGTTTTTCAATGTTGAGGTTGTTGTTGAATTTGTTGGTGTTTTTCAAGGTTTAGGTTATTGTTGTTTTTCAATGTTGAGGTTGTTGTTGTTTTTCAATGTTGAGGTTTTGTTGAATTTGTTGGTGTTTTTCAATGTTGAGGTTGTTGTTGTTTTTCAATGTTGAGGTTGTTGTTGAATTTGTTGGTGTTTTTCAATGTTGAGGTTGTTGTTGTTTTTCAATGTTGAGGTTGTTGTTGAATTTGTTGGTGCTTTTCAATGATGAGGTTGTTGTTGAATTTGTTGGTGTTTTTCAATGTTGAGGTTGTTGTTGTTTTTCAATGTTGAGGTTGTTGTTGAATTTGTTGGTCTTTTTCAATGTTGAGTTTGTTGTTGAATTTGTTGATGTTTTTCAATGTTGAGGTTGTTGTTGAATTTATTGGTGTTTTTCAATGTTGAGGTTGTTGTTGAATTTGTTGGTGTTTTTCAATGTTGAGGTTGTTGCTGTTTTTCAATGTTGAGGTTGTTGTTGAATTTGTTGGTGTTTTTCAATGTTGAGGTTATTGTTGAATTTGTTGGTGTTTTTCAATGTTGAGGTTTTTGTTGTTTTTCAATGTTGAGGTTGTTGTTGAATTTGTTGGTATTTTTCAATGTTGAGTTTGTTGTTGTTTTGCAATGTTGAGGTTGTTGGTGTTTTTCAATGTTGAGGTTGTTGTTGAATTTGTTGGTGTTTTTCAATGCTGAGATTGTTGTTGTTTTTCAATGTTGAGGTTGTTGTTGAATTTGTTGGTGTTTTTAAATGTTGAGGTTGTTGTTGAATTTGCTGGTGTTTTGCAATGTTGAGGTTGTTGTTGTTTTTCAATGTTGAGGTTGTTGTTGAATTTGTTGGTGTTTTTCAATGTTGAAGTTGTTGTTGAATTTGTTGGTGCTTTTCAATGCTGAGGTTGTTGTTGTTTTTCAATGCTGAGGTTGTTGTTGAATTTGTTGGTGTTTTTCAATGTTGAGGTTGTTGTTGAATTTGTTGGTGTTTTTCAATGTTGAGATTGTTGTTGTTTTTCAATGTTGAGGTTGTTGTTGAATTTGTTGGTGTTTTTAAATGTTGAGGTTGTTGTTGAATTTGCTGGTGCTTTGCAATGTTGAGGTTGTTGTTGTTTTTCAATGTTGAGGTTGTTGTTGAATTTGTTGGTGTTTTTCAATGTTGAGGTTGTTGTTGTTTTTCAATGTTCAGGTTGTTGTTGTATTTGTTGGTGTTTTTCAATTTCGAGGTTGTTGTTGAATTTGTTGGTGTTTTTCAATGTTGAAGTTGTTGTTGAATTTGTTGGTGTTTTTCAATGTTGAGGTTGTTGTTGTTTTTCAATGTTGAGGTTGTTGTTGAATTTGTTGGTGTTTTTCAATGTTGAGGTTGTTGTTGTTTTTCAATGCTGAGGTTGTTGTGAATTTCTTGGTGTTTTTCAATGTTGAGGTTGTTGTTGAATTTGTTGGTGTTTTTCAATGTTGAGGTTGTTGTTGTTTTTCAATGTTGAGGTTGTTGTTGAATTTGTTGGTGTTTTTCAAGGTTTAGGTTGTTGTTGTTTTTCAATGTTGAGGTTGTTGTTGAATTTGTTGTTGTTTTTCAATGTTGAGGTTGTTTTTGAATTTGTTGGTGTTTTTCAATGTTGAGGTTGTTGTTGTTTTTCAATGTTGAGGTTGTTGTTGAATTTGTTGGTGTTTTTCAATGTTGAGTTTGTTGTTGTTTTTCAATGTTGAGGTTGTTGTTGAATTTGTTGGTGTTTTTCAATGTTGAGGTTGTTGTTGTTTTTCAATGTTGAGGTTGTTGTTGAATTTGTTGGTGTTTTTCAATGTTGAGGTTGTTGTTGTTTTTCAATGTTGAGGTTGTTGTTGAATTTGTTGGTTTTTTTCAATGTTGAGGTTGTTGTTGAATTTGTTGGTGTTTTTCAATGTTGAGGTTGTTGTTGTTTTTCAATGTTGAGGTTGTTGTTGAATTTGTTGGTGTTTTTCAATGTTGAGTTTGTTGTTGAATTTGTTGGTGTTTTTCAATTTCGAGGTTGTTGTTGAATTTGTTGGTGTTTTTCAATGTTGACGTTGTTGTTGAATTTGTTGGTGTTTTTCAATGTTGAGGTTGTTGTTGAATTTGTTGGTGTTTTTCAATGTTGAAGTTGTTGTTGTTTTTCAATGTTGAGGTTGTTGTTGAATTTGTTGGGGTTTTGCAATGTTGAGTTTGTTGTTATTTTTCAGTGTTGAGGTTGTTGTTGAATTTGTTGGTGTTTTTCAATGTTGTTGTTGTTGTTTTTCAATGTTGAGGTTGTTGTTGAATTTGTTGGTGTTTTTCAATGTTGAGGTTGTTGTTGTTTTTCAATGTTGAGGTTGTTGTTGAATTTGTTGGTGCTTTTCAATGATGAGGTTGTTGTTGAATTTGTTGTTGTTTTTCAATGTTGAGGTTGTTGTTGTTTTTCAATGTTGAGGTTGTTGTTGAATTTGTTGGTGTTTTTCAATGTTGAGTTTGTTGTTGAATTTGTTGGTGTTTTTCAGTGTTGAGGTTGTTGTTGTTTTTCAATGTTGAAGTTGTTGTTGAATTTGTTGGTGTTTTTCAATGTTGAGGTTGTTGTTCTTTTTCAATGTTGAGGTTTTGTTGAATTTGTTGGTGTTTTTCAACGTTGATGTTGTTGTTGTTTTTCAATGTTGAGGTTGTTGTTGAATTTGTTGGTGTTTTTCAATGTTGAGGTTGTTGTTGTTTTTCAATGTTGAGGTTGTTGTTGAATTTGTTGGTGCTTTTCAATGATGAGGTTGTTGTTGAATTTGTTGGTGTTTTTCAATGTTGAGGTTGTTGTTGAATTTGTTGCTCTTTTTCAATGTTGAGTTTGTTGTTGAATTTGTTGGTGTTTTTCAATGTTGAGGTTGTTGTTGAATTTATTGGTGTTTTTCAATGTTGAGGTTGTTGTTGAATTTGTTGGTCTTTTTCAATGTTGAGTTTGTTGTTGAATTTGTTGGTGTTTTTCAATGTTGAGGTGGTTGTTGAATTTATTGGTGTTTTTCAATGTTGAGGTTGTTGTTGAATTTGTTGGTGTTTTTCAATGTTGAGGTTGTTGCTGTTTTTCAATGTTGAGGTTGTTGTTGAATTTGTTGGTGTTTGTCAATGTTGAGGTTATTGTTGGATTTGTTGGTGTTTTTCAATGTTGAGGTTGTTGTTGTTTTTCAATGTTGAGGTTGTTGTTGAATTTGTTGGTGTTTTTCAATGTTGACTTTGTTGTTGTTTTTCAATGTTGAGGTTGTTGTTGAATTTGTTGGTGTTTCTCAATGTTGAGGTTGCTGTTGTTTTTCAATGTTGAGGTTGTTGTTGAATTTGTTGGTGTTTTTCAATGTTGAGGTTGTTGTTGTTTTTCAATGTTGAGGTTGTTGTTGAATTTGTTGGTGTTTTTCAATGTTGAGGTTGTTGTTGTTTTTCAATGTTGAGGTTGTTGTTGAATTTGTTGGTGTTTTTCAATGTTGAGGTTGTTGTTGAATTTGTTGTTGTTTTTCAATGATGAGGTTGTTGTTGTTTTTCAATGTTGAGGTTGTTGAATTTGTTGGTGTTTTTCAATCTTGAGTTTGTTGTTGAATTTGTTGGTGTTTTTCAATGTTGAGGTTGTTGTTGAATTTGTTGGTGTTTTTCAATGTTGAGGTTGTTGTTATTTTTCAATGTTGAGGTTGTTGTTGAGTTTGTTGGTGTTTTTCAATGTTGAGGTTGTTGTTGAATTTGTTGGTGTTTTTCAATGTTGAGGTTGTTGTGGAATTTGTTGGTGTTTTTAAATGTTGAGGTTCTTGTTGAATTTGCTGGTGTTTTGCAATGTTGAGGTTGTTGTTGTTTTTCAATGTTGAGGTTGTTGTTGAATTTGTTGGTGTTTTTCAATGTTGAGGTTGTTGTTGTTTTTCAATGTTGAGGTTGTTGTTGTTTTTGTTGGTGTTTTTCAATTTCGAGGTTGTTGTTGAATTTGTTGGTGTTTTTCAATGTTGAAGTTGTTGTTGAATTTCTTGGTGTTTTTCAATGTTGAGGTTGTTGTTGTTTTTCAATGCTGAGGTTGTTGTTGAATTTGTTGGTGTTTTTCAATGCTGAGGTTGTTGTTGAATTTGTTGGTGTTTTTCAATGTTGAGGTTGTTGTTGTTTTTCAATGTTGAGGTTGTTGTTGAATTTGTTGGTGTTTTTCAAGGTTTAGGTTGTTGTTGTTTTTCAATGTTGAGGTTGTTGTTGAATTTGTTGTTGTTTTTCAATGTTGAGGTTGTTGTTGAATTTGCTGGTGTTTTGCAACGTTGAGGTTGTTGTTGTTTTTCAATGTTGAGGTTGTTGTTGAATTTGTTGGTGTTTTTCAATGTTGAGGTTGTTGTTGTTTTTCAATGTTGAGGTTGTTGTTGTATTTGTTGGTGTTTTTCAATTTCGAGGTTGTTGTTGAATTTGTTGGTGTTTTTCAATGTTGAAGTTGTTGTTGAATTTGTTGGTGTTTTTCAATGTTGAGGTTGTTGTTGTTTTTCAATGTTGCGGTTGTTGTTGAATTTGTTGGTGTTTTTCAATGTTGAGGTTGTTGTTGTTTTTCAATGCTGAGGTTGTTCTGAATTTGTTGGTGTTTTTCAATGCTGAGGTTGTTGTTGAATTTGTTGGTGTTTTTCAATGTTGAGGTTGTTGTTGTTTTTCAATGTTGAGGTTGTTGTTGAATTTGTTGGTGTTTTTCAAGGTTTAGGTTGTTGTTGTTTTTCAATGTTGAGGTTGTTGTTGAATTTGTTGTTGTTTTTCAATGTTGAGGTTGTTTTTGAATTTGTTGGTGTTTTTCAATGTTGAGGTTGTTGTTGTTTTTCAATGTTGAGGTTGTTGTTGAATTTGTTGGTGTTTTTCAATGTTGAGTTTGTTGTTGTTTTTCAATGTTGAGGTTGTTGTTGAATTTGTTGGTGTTTTTCAATGTTGAGGTTGTTGTTGTTTTTCAATGTTGAGGTTGTTGTTGAATTTGTTGGTGTTTTTCAATGTTGAGGTTGTTGTTGTTTTTCAATGTTGAGGTTGTTGTTGAATTTGTTGGTTTTTTTCAATGTTGAGGTTGTTGTTGAATTTGTTGGTGTTTTTCAATGTTGAGGTTGTTGTTGTTTTTCAATGTTGAGGTTGTTGTTGAATTTGTTGGTGTTTTTCAATGTTGAGTTTGTTGTTGAATTTGTTGGTGTTTTTCAATTTCGAGGTTGTTGTTGAATTTGTTGGTGTTTTTCAATGTTGAGGTTGTCGTTGAATTTGTTGGTGTTTTTCAATGTTGAGGTTGTTGTTGAATTTGTTGGTGTTTTTCAATGTTGAAGTTGTTATTGTTTTTCAATGTTGAGGTTGTTGTTGAATTTGTTGGTGTTTTTCAATGTTTAGTTTGTTGTTATTTTTCAGTGTTGAGGTTGTTGTTGAATTTGTTGGTGTTTTTCAATGTTGTTGTTGTTGTTGTTTTTCAATGTTGAGGTTGTTGTTGAATTTGTTGGTGTTTTTCAACGTTGAGGTTGTTGTTGTTTTTCAATGTTGAGGTTGTTGTTGAATTTATTGGTGTTTTTCAATGTTGAGGTTGTTGTTGAATTTGTTGGTCTTTTTCAATGTTGAGTTTGTTGTTGAATTTGTTGGTGTTTTTCAATGTTGAGGTGGTTGTTGAATTTATTGGTGTTTTTCAATGTTGAGGTTGTTGTTGAATTTGTTGGTGTTTTTCAATGTTGAGGTTGTTGCTGTTTTTCAATGTTGAGGTTGTTGTTGAATTTGTTGGTGTTTGTCAATGTTGAGGTTATTGTTGGATTTGTTGGTGTTTTTCAATGTTGAGGTTGTTGTTGTTTTTCAATGTTGAGGTTGTTGTTGAATTTGTTGGTGTTTTTCAATGATGACTTTGTTGTTGTTTTTCAATGTTGAGGTTGTTGTTGAATTTGTTGGTGTTTTTCAATGTTGAGGTTCTTGTTGTTTTTCAATGTTGAGGTTGTTGTTGAATTTGTTGGTGTTTTTCAATGTTGAGGTTGTTGTTGTTTTTCAATGTTGAGGTTGTTGTTGAATTTGTTGGTGTTTTTCAATGTTGAGGTTGTTGTTGAATTTGTTGTTGTTTTTCAATGATGAGGTTGTTGTTGTGTTTCAATGTTGAGGTTGTTGAATTTGTTGGTGTTTTTCAATCTTGAGTTTGTTGTTGAATTTGTTGGTGTTTTTCAATGTTGAGGTTGTTGTTGAATTTGTTGGTGTTTTTCAATGTTGAGGTTGTTGTTGAGTTTGTTGGTGTTTTTCAATGTTGAGGTTGTTGTTGAATTTGTTGGTGTTTTTCAATGTTGAGGTTGTTGTTGAATTTGTTGGTGTTTTTAAATGTTGAGGTTCTTGTTGAATTTGCTGGTGTTTTGCAATGTTGAGGTTGTTGTTGTTTTTCAATGTTGAGGTTGTTGTTGAATTTGTTGGTGTTTTTCAATGTTGAGGTTGTTGTTGTTTTTCAATGTTGAGGTTGTTGTTGTTTTTGTTGGTGTTTTTCAATTTCGAGGTTGTTGTTGAATTTGTTGGTGTTTTTCAATGTTGAAGTTGTTGTTGAATTTCTTGGTGTTTTTCAATGTTGAGGTTGTTGTTGTTTTTCAATGTTGAGGTTGTTGTTGAACTTGTTGGTGTTTTTCAATGTTGAGGTTGTTGTTGTTTTTCAATGCTGAGGTTGTTGTTGAATTTGTTGGTGTTTTTCAATGCTGAGGTTGTTGTTGAATTTGTTGGTGTTTTTCAATGTTGAGGTTGTTGTTGTTTTTCAATGTTGAGGTTGTTGTTGAATTTGTTGGTGTTTTTCAAGGTTTAGGTTGTTGTTGTTTTTCAATGTTGAGGTTGTTGTTGAATTTGTTGTTGTTTTTCAATGTTGAGGTTGTTGTTGAATTTGCTGGTGTTTTGCAACGTTGAGGTTGTTGTTGTTTTTCAATGTTGAGGTTGTTGTTGAATTTGTTGGTGTTTTTCAATGTTGAGGTTGTTGTTGTTTTTCAATGTTGAGGTTGTTGTTGTATTTGTTGGTGTTTTTCAATTTCGAGGTTGTTGTTGAATTTGTTGGTGTTTTTCAATGTTGAAGTTGTTGTTGAATTTGTTGGTGTTTTTCAATGTTGAGGTTGTTGTTGTTTTTCAATGTTGCGGTTGTTGTTGAATTTGTTGGTGTTTTTCAATGTTGAGGTTGTTGTTGTTTTTCAATGCTGAGGTTGTTGTGAATTTGTTGGTGTTTTTCAATGTTGAGGTTGTTGTTGAATTTGTTGGTGTTTTTCAATGTTGAGGTTGTTGTTGTTTTTCAATGTTGAGGTTGTTGTTGAATTTGTTGGTGTTTTTCAAGGTTTAGGTTGTTGTTGTTTTTCAATGCTGAGGTTGTTGTTGAATTTGTTGTTGTTTTTCAATGTTGAGGTTGTTTTTGAATTTGTTGGTGTTTTTCAATGTTGAGGTTGTTGTTGTTTTTCAATGTTGAGGTTGTTGTTGAATTTGTTGGTGTTTTTCAATGTTGAGTTTGTTGTTGTTTTTCAATGTTGAGGTTGTTGTTGAATTTGTTGGTGTTTTTCAATGTTGAGGTTGTTGTTGTTTTTCAATGTTGAGGTTGTTGTTGAATTTGTTGGTGTTTTTCAATGTTGAGGTTGTTGTTGTTTTTCAATGTTGAGGTTGTTGTTGAATTTGTTGGTTTTTTTCAATGTTGAGGTTGTTGTTGAATTTGTTGGTGTTTTTCAATGTTGAGGTTGTTGTTGTTTTTCAATGTTGAGGTTGTTGTTGAATTTGTTGGTGTTTTTCAATGTTGAGTTTGTTGTTGAATTTGTTGGTGTTTTTCAATTTCGAGGTTGTTGTTGAATTTGTTGGTGTTTTTCAATGTTGAGGTTGTTGTTGAATTTGTTGGTGTTTTTCAATGTTGAGGTTGTTGTTGAATTTGTTGGTGTTTTTCAATGTTGAAGTTGTTATTGTTTTTCAATGTTGAGGTTGTTGTTGAATTTGTTGGTGTTTTTCAATGTTTAGTTTGTTGTTATTTTTCAGTGTTGAGGTTGTTGTTGAATTTGTTGGTGTTTTTCAATGTTGTTGTTGTTGTTGTTTTTCAATGTTGAGGTTGTTGTTGAATTTGTTGGTGTTTTTCAACGTTGAGGTTGTTGTTGTTTTTCAATGTTGAGGTTGTTGTTGAATTTGTTGGTGTTTTTCAATGTTGAGTTTGTTGTTGAATTTGTTGGTGTTTTTCAATGTTGAGGTTGTTGTTGTTTTTCAATGTTGAAGTTGTTGTTGAATTTGTTGGTGTTTTTCAATGTTGAGGTTGTTGTTGTTTTTCAATGTTGAGGTTTTGTTGAATTTGTTGGTGTTTTTCAACGTTGAGGTTGTTGTTATTTTTCAATGTTGAGGTTGTTGTTGAATTTGTTGGTGTTTTTCAATGTTGAGGTTGTTGTTGTTTTTCAATGTTGAGGTTGTTGTTGAATTTGTTGGTGCTTTTCAATGATGAGGTTGTTGTTGAATTTGTTGGTGTTTTTCAATGTTGAGGTTGTTGTTGAATTTGTTGGTCTTTTTCAATGTTGAGTTTGTTGTTGAATTTGTTGGTGTTTTTCAATGTTGAGGTTGTTGTTGAATTTATTGGTGTTTTTCAATGTTGAGGTTGTTGTTGAATTTGTTGGTCTTTTTCAATGTTGAGTTTGTTGTTGAATTTGTTGGTGTTTTTCAATGTTGAGGTGGTTGTTGAATTTATTGGTGTTTTTCAATGTTGAGGTTGTTGTTGAATTTGTTGGTGTTTTTCAATGTTGAGGTTGTTGCTGTTTTTCAATGTTGAGGTTGTTGTTGAATTTGTTGGTGTTTGTCAATGTTGAGGTTATTGTTGGATTTGTTGGTGTTTTTCAATGTTGAGGTTGTTGTTGTTTTTCAATGTTGAGGTTGTTGTTGAATTTGTTGGTGTTTTTCAATGTTGACTTTGTTGTTGTTTTTCAATGTTGAGGTTGTTGTTGAATTTGTTGGTGTTTCTCAATGTTAAGGTTGTTGTTGTTTTTCAATGTTGAGGTTGTTGTTGAATTTATTGGTGTTTTTCAATGTTGAGGTTGTTGTTGTTTTTCAATGTTGAGGTTGTTGTTGAATTTGTTGCTGTTTTTCAATGTTGAGGTTGTTGTTGTTTTTCAATGTTGAGGTTGTTGTTGAATTTGTTGGTGTTTTTCAATGTTGAGGTTGTTGTTGAATTTGTTGTTGTTTTTCAATGATGAGGTTGTTGTTGTTTTTCAATGTTGAGGTTGTTGAATTTGTTGGTGTTTTTCAATCTTGAGTTTGTTGTTGAATTTGTTGGTGTTTTTCAATGTTGAGGTTGTTGTTGAATTTGTTGGTGTTTTTCAATGTTGAGGTTGTTGTTATTTTTCAATGTTGAGGTTGTTGTTGAGTTTGTTGGTGTTTTTCAATGTTGAGGTTGTTGTTGAATTTGTTGGTGTTTTTAAATGTTGAGGTTCTTGTTGAATTTGCTGGTGTTTTGCAATGTTGAGGTTGTTGTTGTTTTTCAATGTTGAGGTTGTTGTTGAATTTGTTGGTGTTTTTCAATGTTGAGGTTGTTGTTGTTTTTCAATGTTGAGGTTGTTGTTGTTTTTGTTGGTGTTTTTCAATTTCGAGGTTGTTGTTGAATTTGTTGGTGTTTTTCAATGTTGAAGTTGTTGTTGAATTTCTTGGTGTTTTTCAATGTTGAGGTTGTTGTTGTTTTTCAATGTTGAGGTTGTTGTTGAATTTTTTGGTGTTTTTCAATGTTGTGGTTGTTGTTGTTTTTCAATGCTGAGGTTGTTGTTGAATTTGTTGGTGTTTTTCAATGCTGAGGTTGTTGTTGAATTTGTTGGTGTTTTTCAATGTTGAGGTTGTTGTTGTTTTTCAATGTTGAGGTTGTTGTTGAAATTGTTGGTGTTTTTCAAGGTTTAGGTTGTTGTTGTTTTTCAATGTTGAGGTTGTTGTTGAATTTGTTGTTGTTTTTCAATGTTGAGGTTGTTGTTGAATTTGCTGGTGTTTTGCAACGTTGAGGTTGTTGTTGTTTCTCAATGTTGAGGTTGTTGTTGAATTTGTTGGTGTTTTTCAATGTTGAGGTTGTTGTTGTTTTTCAATGTTGAGGTTGTTGTTGTATTTGTTGGTGTTTTTCAATTTCGAGGTTGTTGCTGAATTTGTTGGTGTTTTTCAATGTTGAAGTTGTTGTTGAATTTGTTGGTGTTTTTCAATGTTGAGGTTGTTGTTGTTTTTCAATGTTGAGGTTGTTGTTGAATTTGTTGGTGTTTTTCAATGTTGAGGTTGTTGTTGTTTTTCAATGCTGAGGTTGTTGTGAATTTGTTGGTGTTTTTCAATGTTGAGGTTGTTGTTGAATTTGTTGGTGTTTTTCAATGTTGAGGTTGTTGTTGTTTTTCAATGTTGAGGTTGTTGTTGAATTTGTTGGTGTTTTTCAAGATTTAGGTTGTTGTTGTTTTTCAATGTTGAGGTTGTTGTTGAATTTGTTGTTGTTTTTCAATGTTGAGGTTGTTTTTGAATTTGTTGGTGTTTTTCAATGTTGAGGTTGTTGTTGTTTTTCAATGTTGAGGTTGTTGTTGAATTTGTTGGTGTTTTTCAATGTTGAGTTTGTTGTTGTTTTTCAATGTTGAGGTTGTTGTTGAATTTGTTGGTGTTTTTCAATGTTGAGGTTGTTGTTGTTTTTCAATGTTGAGGTTGTTGTTGAATTTGTTGGTGTTTTTCAATGTTGAGGTTGTTGTTGTTTTTCAATGTTGAGGTTGTTGTTGAATTTGTTGGTTTTTTTCAATGTTGAGGTTGTTGTTGAATTTGTTGGTGTTTTTCAATGTTGAGGTTCTTGTTGTTTTTCAATGTTGAGGTTGTTGTTGAATTTGTTGGTGTTTTTCAATGTTGAGGTTGTTGTTGTTTTTCAATGTTGAGGTTGTTGTTGAATTTGTTGGTGTTTTTCAATGTTGAGGTTGTTGTTGAATTTGTTGTTGTTTTTCAATGATGAGGTTGTTGTTGTGTTTCAATGTTGAGGTTGTTGAATTTGTTGGTGTTTTTCAATCTTGAGTTTGTTGTTGAATTTGTTGGTGTTTTTCAATGTTGAGGTTGTTGTTGAATTTGTTGGTGTTTTTCAATGTTGAGGTTGTTGTTGAGTTTGTTGGTGTTTTTCAATGTTGAGGTTGTTGTTGAATTTGTTGGTGTTTTTCAATGTTGAGGTTGTTGTTGAATTTGTTGGTGTTTTTAAATGTTGAGGTTCTTGTTGAATTTGCTGGTGTTTTGCAATGTTGAGGTTGTTGTTGTTTTTCAATGTTGAGGTTGTTGTTGAATTTGTTGGTGTTTTTCAATGTTGAGGTTGTTGTTGTTTTTCAATGTTGAGGTTGTTGTTGTTTTTGTTGGTGTTTTTCAATTTCGAGGTTGTTGTTGAATTTGTTGGTGTTTTTCAATGTTGAAGTTGTTGTTGAATTTCTTGGTGTTTTTCAATGTTGAGGTTGTTGTTGTTTTTCAATGTTGAGGTTGTTGTTGAACTTGTTGGTGTTTTTCAATGTTGAGGTTGTTGTTGTTTTTCAATGCTGAGGTTGTTGTTGAATTTGTTGGTGTTTTTCAATGCTGAGGTTGTTGTTGAATTTGTTGGTGTTTTTCAATGTTGAGGTTGTTGTTGTTTTTCACTGTTGAGGTTGTTGTTGAATTTGTTGGTGTTTTTCAAGGTTTAGGTTGTTGTTGTTTTTCAATGTTGAGGTTGTTGTTGAATTTGCTGGTGTTTTGCAACGTTGAGGTTGTTGTTGTTTTTCAATGTTGAGGTTGTTGTTGAATTTGTTGGTGTTTTTCAATGTTGAGGTTGTTGTTGTTTTTCAATGTTGAGGTTGTTGTTGTATTTGTTGGTGTTTTTCAATTTCGAGGTTGTTGTTGAATTTGTTGGTGTTTTTCAATGTTGAAGTTGTTGTTGAATTTGTTGGTGTTTTTCAATGTTGAGGTTGTTGTTGTTTTTCAATGTTGCGGTTGTTGTTGAATTTGTTGGTGTTTTTCAATGTTGAGGTTGTTGTTGTTTTTCAATGCTGAGGTTGTTGTGAATTTGTTGGTGTTTTTCAATGTTGAGGTTGTTGTTGAATTTGTTGGTGTTTTTCAATGTTGAGGTTGTTGTTGTTTTTCAATGTTGAGGTTGTTGTTGTTTTTCAATGTTGAGGTTGTTGAATTTGTTGGTGTTTTTCAATCTTGAGTTTGTTGTTGAATTTGTTGGTGTTTTTCAATGTTGAGGTTGTTGTTGAATTTGTTGGTGTTTTTCAATGTTGAGGTTGTTGTTATTTTTCAATGTTGAGGTTGTTGTTGAGTTTGTTGGTGTTTTTCAATGTTGAGGTTGTTGTTGAATTTGTTGGTGTTTTTAAATGTTGAGGTTCTTGTTGAATTTGCTGGTGTTTTGCAATGTTGAGGTTGTTGTTGTTTTTTAATGTTGAGGTTGTTGTTGAATTTGTTGGTGTTTTTCAATGTTGAGGTTGTTGTTGTTTTTCAATGTTGAGGTTGTTGTTGTTTTTGTTGGTGTTTTTCAATTTCGAGGTTGTTGTTGAATTTGTTGGTGTTTTTCAATGTTGAAGTTGTTGTTGAATTTCTTGGTGTTTTTCAATGTTGAGGTTGTTGTTGTTTTTCAATGTTGAGGTTGTTGTTGAATTTTTTGGTGTTTTTCAATGTTGTGGTTGTTGTTGTTTTTCAATGCTGAGGTTGTTGTTGAATTTGTTGGTGTTTTTCAATGCTGAGGTTGTTGTTGAATTTGTTGGTGTTTTTCAATGTTGAGGTTGTTGTTGTTTTTCAATGTTGAGGTTGTTGTTGAAATTGTTGGTGTTTTTCAAGGTTTAGGTTGTTGTTGTTTTTCAATGTTGAGGTTGTTGTTGAATTTGTTGTTGTTTTTCAATGTTGAGGTTGTTGTTGAATTTGCTGGTGTTTTGCAACGTTGAGGTTGTTGTTGTTTCTCAATGTTGAGGTTGTTGTTGAATTTGTTGGTGTTTTTCAATGTTGAGGTTGTTGTTGTTTTTCAATGTTGAGGTTGTTGTTGTATTTGTTGGTGTTTTTCAATTTCGAGGTTGTTGCTGAATTTGTTGGTGTTTTTCAATGTTGAAGTTGTTGTTGAATTTGTTGGTGTTTTTCAATGTTGAGGTTGTTGTTGTTTTTCAATGTTGAGGTTGTTGTTGAATTTGTTGGTGTTTTTCAATGTTGAGGTTGTTGTTGTTTTTCAATGCTGAGGTTGTTGTGAATTTGTTGGTGTTTTTCAATGTTGAGGTTGTTGTTGAATTTGTTGGTGTTTTTCAATGTTGAGGTTGTTGTTGTTTTTCAATGTTGAGGTTGTTGTTGAATTTGTTGGTGTTTTTCAAGATTTAGGTTGTTGTTGTTTTTCAATGTTGAGGTTGTTGTTGAATTTGTTGTTGTTTTTCAATGTTGAGGTTGTTTTTGAATTTGTTGGTGTTTTTCAATGTTGAGGTTGTTGTTGTTTTTCAATGTTGAGGTTGTTGTTGAATTTGTTGGTGTTTTTCAATGTTGAGTTTGTTGTTGTTTTTCAATGTTGAGGTTGTTGTTGAATTTGTTGGTGTTTTTCAATGTTGAGGTTGTTGTTGTTTTTCAAAGTTGAGGTTGTTGTTGAATTTGTTGGTGTTTTTCAATGTTGAGGTTGTTGTTGTTTTTCAATGTTGAGGTTGTTGTTGAATTTGTTGGTTTTTTTCAATGTTGAGGTTGTTGTTGAATTTGTTGGTGTTTTTCAATGTTGAGGTTCTTGTTGTTTTTCAATGTTGAGGTTGTTGTTGAATTTGTTGGTGTTTTTCAATGTTGAGGTTGTTGTTGTTTTTCAATGTTGAGGTTGTTGTTGAATTTGTTGGTGTTTTTCAATGTTGAGGTTGTTGTTGAATTTGTTGTTGTTTTTCAATGATGAGGTTGTTGTTGTGTTTCAATGTTGAGGTTGTTGAATTTGTTGGTGTTTTTCAATCTTGAGTTTGTTGTTGAATTTGTTGGTGTTTTTCAATGTTGAGGTTGTTGTTGAATTTGTTGGTGTTTTTCAATGTTGAGGTTGTTGTTGAGTTTGTTGGTGTTTTTCAATGTTGAGGTTGTTGTTGAATTTGTTGGTGTTTTTCAATGTTGAGGTTGTTGTTGAATTTGTTGGTGTTTTTAAATGTTGAGGTTCTTGTTGAATTTGCTGGTGTTTTGCAATGTTGAGGTTGTTGTTGTTTTTCAATGTTGAGGTTGTTGTTGAATTTGTTGGTGTTTTTCAATGTTGAGGTTGTTGTTGTTTTTCAATGTTGAGGTTGTTGTTGTTTTTGTTGGTGTTTTTCAATTTCGAGGTTGTTGTTGAATTTGTTGGTGTTTTTCAATGTTGAAGTTGTTGTTGAATTTCTTGGTGTTTTTCAATGTTGAGGTTGTTGTTGTTTTTCAATGTTGAGGTTGTTGTTGAACTTGTTGGTGTTTTTCAATGTTGAGGTTGTTGTTGTTTTTCAATGCTGAGGTTGTTGTTGAATTTGTTGGTGTTTTTCAATGCTGAGGTTGTTGTTGAATTTGTTGGTGTTTTTCAATGTTGAGGTTGTTGTTGTTTTTCAATGTTGAGGTTGTTGTTGAATTTGTTGGTGTTTTTCAAGGTTTAGGTTGTTGTTGTTTTTCAATGTTGAGGTTGTTGTTGAATTTGCTGGTGTTTTGCAACGTTGAGGTTGTTGTTGTTTTTCAATGTTGAGGTTGTTGTTGAATTTGTTGGTGTTTTTCAATGTTGAGGTTGTTGTTGTTTTTCAATGTTGAGGTTGTTGTTGTATTTGTTGGTGTTTTTCAATTTCGAGGTTTTTGTTGAATTTGTTGGTGTTTTTCAATGTTGAAGTTGTTGTTGAATTTGTTGGTGTTTTTCAATGTTGAGGTTGTTGTTGTTTTTCAATGTTGCGGTTGTTGTTGAATATGTTGGTGTTTTTCAATGTTGAGGTTGTTGTTGTTTTTCAATGCTGAGGTTGTTGTGAATTTGTTGGTGTTTTTCAATGTTGAGGTTGTTGTTGAATTTGTTGGTGTTTTTCAATGTTGAGGTTGTTGTTGTTTTTCAATGTTGAGGTTGTTGTTGAATTTGTTGGTGTTTTTCAAGGTTTAGGTTGTTGTTGTTTTTCAATGCTGAGGTTGTTGTTGAATTTGTTGTTGTTTTTCAATGTTGAGGTTGTTTTTGAATTTGTTGGTGTTTTTCAATGTTGAGGTTGTTGTTGTTTTTCAATGTTGAGGTTGTTGTTGAATTTGTTGGTGTTTTTCAATGTTGAGTTTGTTGTTGTTTTTCAATGTTGAGGTTGTTGTTGAATTTGTTGGTGTTTTTCAATGTTGAGGTTGTTGTTGTTTTTCAATGTTGAGGTTGTTGTTGAATTTGTTGGTGTTTTTCAATGTTGAGGTTGTTGTTGTTTTTCAATGTTGAGGTTGTTGTTGAATTTGTTGGTTTTTTTCAATGTTGAGGTTGTTGTTGAATTTGTTGGTGTTTTTCAATGTTGAGGTTGTTGTTGTTTTTCAATGTTGAGGTTGTTGTTGAATTTGTTGGTGTTTTTCAATGTTGAGTTTGTTGTTGAATTTGTTGGTGTTTTTCAATTTCGAGGTTGTTGTTGAATTTGTTGGTGTTTTTCAATGTTGAGGTTGTTGTTGAATTTGTTGGTGTTTTTCAATGTTGAGGTTGTTGTTGAATTTGTTGGTGTTTTTCAATGTTGAAGTTGTTATTGTTTTTCAATGTTGAGGTTGTTGTTGAATTTGTTGGTGTTTTTCAATGTTTAGTTTGTTGTTATTTTTCAGTGTTGAGGTTGTTGTTGAATTTGTTGGTGTTTTTCAATGTTGTTGTTGTTGTTGTTTTTCAATGTTGAGGTTGTTGTTGAATTTGTTGGTGTTTTTCAACGTTGAGGTTGTTGTTGTTTTTCAATGTTGAGGTTGTTGTTGAATTTGTTGGTGTTTTTCAATGTTGAGTTTGTTGTTGAATTTGTTGGTGTTTTTCAATGTTGAGGTTGTTGTTGTTTTTCAATGTTGAAGTTGTTGTTGAATTTGTTGGTGTTTTTCAATGTTGAGGTTGTTGTTGTTTTTCAATGTTGAGGTTTTGTTGAATTTGTTGGTGTTTTTCAACGGTGAGGTTGTTGTTATTTTTCAATGTTGAGGTTGTTGTTGAATTTGTTGGTGTTTTTCAATGTTGAGGTTGTTGTTGTTTTTCAATGTTGAGGTTGTTGTTTAATTTGTTGGTGCTTTTCAATGATGAGGTTGTTGTTGAATTTGTTGGTGTTTTTCAATGTTGAGGTTGTTGTTGAATTTGTTGGTCTTTTTCAATGTTGAGTTTGTTGTTGAATTTGTTGGTGTTTTTCAATGTTGAGGTTGTTGTTGAATTTATTGGTGTTTTTCAATGTTGAGGTTGTTGTTGAATTTGTTGGTCTTTTTCAATGTTGAGTTTGTTGTTGAATTTGTTGGT
The DNA here is from genome assembly GCA_026770705.1 of Isurus oxyrinchus. NCBI lineage: Eukaryota > Metazoa > Chordata > Chondrichthyes > Lamniformes > Lamnidae > Isurus > Isurus oxyrinchus. The sequence continues at coordinate 14,264 of JANJGN010000547.1, read as the reverse complement.
GTTTTTCAATGTTGAGGTGGTTGTTGAATTTATTGGTGTTTTTCAATGTTGAGGTTGTTGTTGAATTTGTTGGTGTTTTTCAATGTTGAGGTTGTTGCTGTTTTTCAATGTTGAGGTTGTTGTTGAATTTGTTGGTGTTTGTCAATGTTGAGGTTATTGTTGGATTTGTTGGTGTTTTTCAATGTTGAGGTTGTTGTTGTTTTTCAATGTTGAGGTTGTTGTTGAATTTGTTCGTGTTTTTCAATGTTGACTTTGTTGTTGTTTTTCAATGTTGAGGTTGTTGTTGAATTTGTTGGTGTTTCTCAATGTTAAGGTTGTTGTTGTTTTTCAATGTTGAGGTTGTTGTTGAATTTGTTGGTGTTTTTCAATGTTGAGTTTGTTGTTGTTTTTCAATGTTGAGGTTGTTGTTGAATTTGTTGGTGTTTTTCAATGTTGAGGTTGTTGTTGTTTTTCAATGTTGAGGTTGTTGTTGAATTTGTTGGTGTTTTTCAATGTTGAGGTTGTTGTTGAATTTGTTGTTGTTTTTCAATGATGAGGTTGTTGTTGTTTTTCAATGTTGAGGTTGTTGAATTTGTTGGTGTTTTTCAATCTTGAGTTTGTTGTTGAATTTGTTGGTGTTTTTCAATGTTGAGGTTGTTGTTGAATTTGTTGGTGTTTTTCAATGTTGAGGTTGTTGTTATTTTTCAATGTTGAGGTTGTTGTTGAGTTTGTTGGTGTTTTTCAATGTTGAGGTTGTTGTTGAATTTGTTGGTGTTTTTAAATGTTGAGGTTCTTGTTGAATTTGCTGGTGTTTTGCAATGTTGAGGTTGTTGTTGTTTTTCAATGTTGAGGTTGTTGTTGAATTTGTTGGTGTTTTTCAATGTTGAGGTTGTTGTTGTTTTTCAATGTTGAGGTTGTTGTTGTTTTTGTTGGTGTTTTTCAATTTCGAGGTTGTTGTTGAATTTGTTGGTGTTTTTCAATGTTGAAGTTGTTGTTGAATTTCTTGGTGTTTTTCAATGTTGAGGTTGTTGTTGTTTTTCAATGTTGAGGTTGTTGTTGAATTTTTTGGTGTTTTTCAATGTTGTGGTTGTTGTTGTTTTTCAATGCTGAGGTTGTTGTTGAATTTGTTGGTGTTTTTCAATGCTGAGGTTGTTGTTGAATTTGTTGTTGTTTTTCAATGTTGAGGTTGTTGTTGTTTTTCAATGTTGAGGTTGTTGTTGAAATTGTTGGTGTTTTTCAAGGTTTAGGTTGTTGTTGTTTTTCAATGTTGAGGTTGTTGTTGAATTTGTTGTTGTTTTTCAATGTTGAGGTTGTTGTTGAATTTGCTGGTGTTTTGCAACGTTGAGGTTGTTGTTGTTTCTCAATGTTGAGGTTGTTGTTGAATTTGTTGGTGTTTTTCAATGTTGAGGTTGTTGTTGTTTTTCAATGTTGAGGTTGTTGTTGTATTTGTTGGTGTTTTTCAATTTCGAGGTTGTTGCTGAATTTGTTGGTGTTTTTCCATGTTGAAGTTGTTGTTGAATTTGTTGGTGTTTTTCAATGTTGAGGTTGTTGTTGTTTTTCAATGTTGAGGTTGTTGTTGAATTTGTTGGTGTTTTTCAATGTTGAGGTTGTTGTTGTTTTTCAATGCTGAGGTTGTTGTGAATTTGTTGGTGTTTTTCAATGTTGAGGTTGTTGTTGAATTTGTTGGTGTTTTTCAATGTTGAGGTTGTTGTTGTTTTTCAATGTTGAGGTTGTTGTTGAATTTGTTGGTGTTTTTCAAGATTTAGGTTGTTGTTGTTTTTCAATGTTGAGGTTGTTGTTGAATTTGTTGTTGTTTTTCAATGTTGAGGTTGTTTTTGAATTTGTTGGTGTTTTTCAATGTTGAGGTTGTTGTTGTTTTTCAATGTTGAGGTTGTTGTTGAATTTGTTGGTGTTTTTCAATGTTGAGTTTGTTGTTGTTTTTCAATGTTGAGGTTGTTGTTGAATTTGTTGGTGTTTTTCAATGTTGAGGTTGTTGTTGTTTTTCAATGTTGAGGTTGTTGTTGAATTTGTTGGTGTTTTTCAATGTTGAGGTTGTTGTTGTTTTTCAATGTTGAGGTTGTTGTTGAATTTGTTGGTTTTTTTCAATGTTGAGGTTGTTGTTGAATTTGTTGGTGTTTTTCAATGTTGAGGTTGTTGTTGGTTTTCAATGTTGAGGTTGTTGTTGAATTTGTTGGTGTTTTTCAATGTTGAGGTTGTTGTTGAATTTGTTGGTGTTTTTCAATGTTGAGGTTGTTGTTGTTTTTCAATGTTGAGGTTGTTGTTGAATTTATTGGTGTTTTTCAATGTTGAGGTTGTTGTTGAATTTGTTGGTCTTTTTCAATGTTGAGTTTGTTGTTGAATTTGTTGGTGTTTTTCAATGTTGAGGTGGTTGTTGAATTTATTGGTGTTTTTCAATGTTGAGGTTGTTGTTGAATTTGTTGGTGTTTTTCAATGTTGAGGTTGTTGCTGTTTTTCAATGTTGAGGTTGTTGTTGAATTTGTTGGTGTTTGTCAATGTTGAGGTTATTGTTGGATTTGTTGGTGTTTTTCAATGTTGAGGTTGTTGTTGTTTTTCAATGTTGAGGTTGTTGTTGAATTTGTTGGTGTTTTTCAATGTTGACTTTGTTGTTGTTTTTCAATGTTGAGGTTGTTGTTGAATTTGTTGGTGTTTCTCAATGTTAAGGTTGTTGTTGTTTTTCAATGTTGAGGTTGTTGTTGAATTTGTTGGTGTTTTTCAATGTTGAGGTTGTTGTTGTTTTTCAATGTTGAGGTTGTTGTTGAATTTGTTGGTGTTTTTCAATGTTGAGGTTGTTGTTGTTTTTCAATGTTGAGGTTGTTGTTGAATTTGTTGGTGTTTTTCAATGTTGAGGTTGTTGTTGAATTTGTTGTTGTTTTTCAATGATGAGGTTGTTGTTGTTTTTCAATGTTGAGGTTGTTGAATTTGTTGGTGTTTTTCAATCTTGAGTTTGTTGTTGAATTTGTTGGTGTTTTTCAATGTTGAGGTTGTTGTTGAATTTGTTGGTGTTTTTCAATGTTGAGGTTGTTGTTATTTTTCAATGTTGAGGTTGTTGTTGAGTTTGTTGGTGTTTTTCAATGTTGAGGTTGTTGTTGAATTTGTTGGTGTTTTTAAATGTTGAGGTTCTTGTTGAATTTGCTGGTGTTTTGCAATGTTGAGGTTGTTGTTGTTTTTCAATGTTGAGGTTGTTGTTGAATTTGTTGGTGTTTTTCAATGTTGAGGTTGTTGTTGTTTTTCAATGTTGAGGTTGTTATTGTTTTTGTTGGTGTTTTTCAATTTCGAGGTTGTTGTTGAATTTATTGGTGTTTTTCAATGTTGAAGTTGTTGTTGAATTTCTTGGTGTTTTTCAATGTTGAGGTTGTTGTTGTTTTTCAATGTTGAGGTTGTTGTTGAATTTTTTGGTGTTTTTCAATGTTGTGGTTGTTGTTGTTTTTCAATGCTGAGGTTGTTGTTGAATTTGTTGGTGTTTTTCAATGCTGAGGTTGTTGTTGAATTTGTTGGTGTTTTTCAATGTTGAGGTTGTTGTTGTTTTTCAATGTTGAGGTTGTTGTTGAAATTGTTGGTGTTTTTCAAGGTTTAGGTTGTTGTTGTTTTTCAATGTTGAGGTTGTTGTTGAATTTGTTGTTGTTTTTCAATGTTGAGGTTGTTGTTGAATTTGCTGGTGTTTTGCAACGTTGAGGTTGTTGTTGTTTCTCAATGTTGAGGTTGTTGTTGAATTTGTTGGTGTTTTTCAATGTTGAGGTTGTTGTTGTTTTTCAATGTTGAGGTTGTTGTTGTATTTGTTGGTGTTTTTCAATTTCGAGGTTGTTGCTGAATTTGTTGGTGTTTTTCAATGTTGAAGTTGTTGTTGAATTTGTTGGTGTTTTTCAATGTTGAGGTTGTTGTTGTTTTTCAATGTTGAGGTTGTTGTTGAATTTGTTGGTGTTTTTCAATGTTGAGGTTGTTGTTGTTTTTCAATGCTGAGGTTGTTGTGAATTTGTTGGTGTTTTTCAATGTTGAGGTTGTTGTTGAATTTGTTGGTGTTTTTCAATGTTGAGGTTGTTGTTGTTTTTCAATGTTGAGGTTGTTGTTGAATTTGTTGGTGTTTTTCAAGATTTAGGTTGTTGTTGTTTTTCAATGTTGAGGTTGTTGTTGAATTTGTTGTTGTTTTTCAATGTTGAGGTTGTTTTTGAATTTGTTGGTGTTTTTCAATGTTGAGGTTGTTGTTGTTTTTCAATGTTGAGGTTGTTGTTGAATTTGTTGGTGTTTTTCAATGCTGAGTTTGTTGTTGTTTTTCAATGTTGAGGTTGTTGTTGAATTTGTTGGTGTTTTTCAATGTTGAGGTTGTTGTTGTTTTTCAATGTTGAGGTTGTTGTTGAATTTGTTGGTGTTTTTCAATGTTGAGGTTGTTGTTGTTTTTCAATGTTGAGGTTTTTGTTGAATTTGTTGGTTTTTTTCAATGTTGAGGTTGTTGTTGAATTTGTTGGTGTTTTTCAATGTTGAGGTTGTTGTTGGTTTTCAATGTTGAGGTTGTTGTTGAATTTGTTGGTGTTTTTCAATGTTGAGGTTGTTGTTGAATTTGTTGGTGTTTTTCAATGTTGACGTTGTTGTTGTTTTTCAATGTTGAGGTTGTTGTTGAATTTGTTGGTGTTTTTCAAGGTTTAGGTTGTTGTTGTTTTTCAATGTTGAGTTTGTTGTTGAATTTGTTGTTGTTTTTCAATGTTGAGGTTGTTTTTGAATTTGTTGGTGTTTTTCAATGTTGAGGTTGTTGTTGTTTTTCAATGTTGAGGTTGTTGTTGAATTTGTTGGTGTTTTTCAATGTTGAGTTTGTTGTTGTTTTTCAATGTTGAGGTTGTTGTTGAATTTGCTGGTGTTTTTCAATGTTGAGGTTGTTGTTGTTTTTCAATGTTGAGGTTGTTGTTGAATTTGTTGGTGTTTTTCAATGTTGAGGTTGTTGTTGTTTTTCAATGTTGAGGTTGTTGTTGAATTTGTTGGTTTTTTTCAATGTTGAGGTTGTTGTTGAATTTGTTGGTGTTTTTCAATGTTGAGGTTGTTGTTGTTTTTCAATGTTGAGGTTGTTGTTGAATTTGTTGGTGTTTTTCAATGTTGAGTTTGTTGTTGAATTTGTTGGTGTTTTTCAATTTCGAGGTTGTTGTTGAATTTGTTGGTGTTTTTCAATGTTGACGTTGTTGTTGAATTTGTTGGTGTTTTTCAATGTTGAGGTTGTTGTTGAATTTGTTGGTGTTTTTCAATGTTGAAGTTGTTGTTGTTTTTCAATGTTGAGGTTGTTGTTGAATTTGTTGGTGTTTTGCAATGTTGAGTTTGTTGTTATTTTTCAGTGTTGAGGTTGTTGTTGAATTTGTTGGTGTTTTTCAATGTTGTTGTTGTTGTTTTTCAATGTTGAGGTTGTTGTTGAATTTGTTGGTGTTTTTCAATGTTGAGGTTGTTGTTGTTTTTCAATGTTGAGGTTGTTGTTGAATTTGTTGGTGCTTTTCAATGATGAGGTTGTTGTTGAATTTGTTGGTGTTTTTCAATGTTGAGGTTGTTGTTGTTTTTCAATGTTGAGGTTGTTGTTGAATTTGTTGGTGTTTTTCAATGTTGAGTTTGTTGTTGAATTTGTTGGTGTTTTTCAACGTTGATGTTGTTGTTGTTTTTCAATGTTGAGGTTGTTGTTGAATTTGTTGGTGTTTTTCAATGTTGAGGTTGTTGTTGTTTTTCAATGTTGAGGTTGTTGTTGAATTTGTTGGTGCTTTTCAATGATGAGGTTGTTGTTGTTTTTCAATGTTGAGGTTGTTGTTGAATTTGTTGGTGTTTTTCAATGTTGAGGTTGTTGTTGTTTTTCAATGTTGAGGTTGTTGTTGAATTTGTTGGTGCTTTTCAATGATGAGGTTGTTGTTGAATTTGTTGGTGTTTTTCAATGTTGAGGTTGTTGTTGAATTTGTTGGTCTTTTTCAATGTTGAGTTTGTTGTTGAATTTGTTGGTGTTTTTCAATGTTGAGGTTGTTGTTGAATTTATTGGTGTTTTTCAATGTTGAGGTTGTTGTTGAATTTGTTGGTCTTTTTCAATGTTGAGTTTGTTGTTGAATTTGTTGGTGTTTTTCAATGTTGAGGTGGTTGTTGAATTTATTGGTGTTTTTCAATGTTGAGGTTGTTGTTGAATTTGTTGGTGTTTTTCAATGTTGAGGTTGTTGCTGTTTTTCAATGTTGAGGTTGTTGTTGAATTTGTTGGTGTTTGTCAATGTTGAGGTTATTGTTGGATTTGTTGGTGTTTTTCAATGTTGAGGTTGTTGTTGTTTTTCAATGTTGAGGTTGTTGTTGAATTTGTTGGTGTTTTTCAATGTTGACTTTGTTGTTGTTTTTCAATGTTGAGGTTGTTGTTGAATTTGTTGGTGTTTCTCAATGTTGAGGTTGTTGTTGTTTTTCAATGTTGAGGTTGTTGTTGAATTTGTTGGTGTTTTTCAATGTTGAGGTTGTTGTTGTTTTTCAATGTTGAGGTTGTTGTTGAATTTGTTGGTGTTTTTCAATGTTGAGGTTGTTGTTGTTTTTCAATGTTGAGGTTGTTGTTGAATTTGTTGGTGTTTTTCAATGTTGAGGTTGTTGTTGAATTTGTTGTTGTTTTTCAATGATGAGGTTGTTGTTGTTTTTCAATGTTGAGGTTGTTGAATTTGTTGGTGTTTTTCAATCTTGAGTTTGTTGTTGAATTTGTTGGTGTTTTTCAATGTTGAGGTTGTTGTTGAATTTGTTGGTGTTTTTCAATGTTGAGGTTGTTGTTATTTTTCAATGTTGAGGTTGTTGTTGAGTTTGTTGGTGTTTTTCAATGTTGAGGTTGTTGTTGAATTTGTTGGTGTTTTTCAATGTTGAGGTTGTTGTTGAATTTGTTGGTGTTTTTAAATGTTGAGGTTCTTGTTGAATTTGCTGGTGTTTTGCAATGTTGAGGTTGTTGTTGTTTTTCAATGTTGAGGTTGTTGTTGAATTTGTTGGTGTTTTTCAATGTTGAGGTTGTTGTTGTTTTTCAATGTTGAGGTTGTTGTTGTTTTTGTTGGTGTTTTTCAATTTCGAGGTTGTTGTTGAATTTGTTGGTGTTTTTCAATGTTGAAGTTGTTGTTGAATTTCTTGGTGTTTTTTCAATGTTGAGGTTGTTGTTCTTTTTCAATGTTGAGGTTGTTGTTGAACTTGTTGGTGTTTTTCAATGTTGAGGTTGTTGTTGTTTTTCAATGCTGAGGTTGTTGTTGAATTTGTTGGTGTTTTTCAATGCTGAGGTTGTTGTTGAATTTGTTGGTGTTTTTCAATGTTGAGGTTGTTGTTGTTTTTCAATGTTGAGGTTGTTGTTGAATTTGTTGGTGTTTTTCAAGGTTTAGGTTGTTGTTGTTTTTCAATGTTGAGGTTGTTGTTGAATTTGTTGTTGTTTTTCAATGTTGAGGTTGTTGTTGAATTTGCTGGTGTTTTGCAACGTTGAGGTTGTTGTTGTTTTTCAATGTTGAGGTTGTTGTTGAATTTGTTGGTGTTTTTCAATGTTGAGGTTGTTGTTGTTTTTCAATGTTGAGGTTGTTGTTGTATTTGTTGGTGTTTTTCAATTTCGAGGTTGTTGTTGAATTTGTTGGTGTTTTTCAATGTTGAAGTTGTTGTTGAATTTGTTGGTGTTTTTCAATGTTGAGGTTGTTGTTGTTTTTCAATGTTGCGGTTGTTGTTGAATTTGTTGGTGTTTTTCAATGTTGAGGTTGTTGTTGTTTTTCAATGCTGAGGTTGTTGTGAATTTGTTGGTGTTTTTCAATGTTGAGGTTGTTGTTGAATTTGTTGGTGTTTTTCAATGTTGAGGTTGTTGTTGTTTTTCAATGTTGAGGTTGTTGTTGAATTTGTTGGTGTTTTTCAAGGTTTAGGTTGTTGTTGTTTTTCAATGTTGAGGTTGTTGTTGAATTTGTTGTTGTTTTTCAATGTTGAGGTTGTTTTTGAATTTGTTGGTGTTTTTCAATGTTGAGGTTGTTGTTGTTTTTCAATGTTGAGGTTGTTGTTGAATTTGTTGGTGTTTTTCAATGTTGAGTTTGTTGTTGTTTTTCAATGTTGAGGTTGTTGTTGAATTTGTTGGTGTTTTTCAATGTTGAGGTTGTTGTTGTTTTTCAATGTTGAGGTTGTTGTTGAATTTGTTGGTGTTTTTCAATGTTGAGGTTGTTGTTGTTTTTCAATGTTGAGGTTGTTGTTGAATTTGTTGGTTTTTTTCAATGTTGAGGTTGTTGTTGAATTTGTTGGTGTTTTTCAATGTTGAGGTTGTTGTTGTTTTTCAATGTTGAGGTTGTTGTTGAATTTGTTGGTGTTTTTCAATGTTGAGTTTGTTGTTGAATTTGTTGGTGTTTTTCAATTTCGAGGTTGTTGTTGAATTTGTTGGTGTTTTTCAATGTTGAGGTTGTTGTTGAATTTGTTGGTGTTTTTCAATGTTGAGGTTGTTGTTGAATTTGTTGGTGTTTTTCAATGTTGAAGTTGTTATTGTTTTTCAATGTTGAGGTTGTTGTTGAATTTGTTGGTGTTTTTCAATGTTTAGTTTGTTGTTATTTTTCAGTGTTGAGGTTGTTGTTGAATTTGTTGGTGTTTTTCAATGTTGTTGTTGTTGTTGTTTTTCAATGTTGAGGTTGTTGTTGAATTTGTTGGTGTTTTTCAACGTTGAGGTTGTTGTTGTTTTTCAATGTTGAGGTTGTTGTTGAATTTATTGGTGTTTTTCAATGTTGAGGTTGTTGTTGAATTTGTTGGTCTTTTTCAATGTTGAGTTTGTTGTTGAATTTGTTGGTGTTTTTCAATGTTGAGGTGGTTGTTGAATTTATTGGTGTTTTTCAATGTTGAGGTTGTTGTTGAATTTGTTGGTGTTTTTCAATGTTGAGGTTGTTGCTGTTTTTCAATGTTGAGGTTGTTGTTGAATTTGTTGGTGTTTGTCAATGTTGAGGTTATTGTTGGATTTGTTGGTGTTTTTCAATGTTGAGGTTGTTGTTGTTTTTCAATGTTGAGGTTGTTGTTGAATTTGTTGGTGTTTTTCAATGTTGACTTTGTTGTTGTTTTTCAATGTTGAGGTTGTTGTTGAATTTGTTGGTGTTTCTCAATGTTGAGGTTGTTGTTGTTTTTCAATGTTGAGGTTGTTGTTGAATTTGTTGGTGTTTTTCAATGTTGAGGTTGTTGTTGTTTTTCAATGTTGAGGTTGTTGTTGAATTTGTTGGTGTTTTTCAATGTTGAGGTTGTTGTTGTTTTTCAATGTTGAGGTTGTTGTTGAATTTGTTGGTGTTTTTCAATGTTGAGGTTGTTGTTGAATTTGTTGTTGTTTTTCAATGATGAGGTTGTTGTTGTGTTTCAATGTTGAGGTTGTTGAATTTGTTGGTGTTTTTCAATCTTGAGTTTGTTGTTGAATTTGTTGGTGTTTTTCAATGTTGAGGTTGTTGTTGAATTTGTTGGTGTTTTTCAATGTTGAGGTTGTTGTTATTTTTCAATGTTGAGGTTGTTGTTGAGTTTGTTGGTGTTTTTCAATGTTGAGGTTGTAGTTGAATTTGGTGGTGTTTTTCAATGTTGAGGTTGTTGTTGAATTTGTTGGTGTTTTTAAATGTTGAGGTTCTTGTTGAATTTGCTGGTGTTTTGCAATGTTGAGGTTGTTGTTGTTTTTCAATGTTGAGGTTGTTGTTGAATTTGTTGGTGTTTTTCAATGTTGAGGTTGTTGTTGTTTTTCAATGTTGAGGTTGTTGTTGTTTTTGTTGGTGTTTTTCAATTTCGAGGTTGTTGTTGAATTTGTTGGTGTTTTTCAATGTTGAAGTTGTTGTTGAATTTCTTGGTGTTTTTCAATGTTGAGGTTGTTGTTGTTTTTCAATGTTGAGGTTGTTGTTGAACTTGTTGGTGTTTTTCAATGTTGAGGTTGTTGTTGTTTTTCAATGCTGAGGTTGTTGTTGAATTTGTTGGTGTTTTTCAATGCTGAGGTTGTTGTTGAATTTGTTGGTGTTTTTCAATGTTGAGGTTGTTGTTGTTTTTCAATGTTGAGGTTGTTGTTGAATTTGTTGGTGTTTTTCAAGGTTTAGGTTGTTGTTGTTTTTCAATGTTGAGGTTGTTGTTGAATTTGTTGTTGTTTTTCAATGTTGAGGTTGTTGTTGAATTTGCTGGTGTTTTGCAACGTTGAGGTTGTTGTTGTTTTTCAATGTTGAGGTTGTTGTTGAATTTGTTGGTGTTTTTCAATGTTGAGGTTGTTGTTGTTTTTCAATGTTGAGGTTGTTGTTGTATTTGTTGGTGTTTTTCAATTTCGAGGTTGTTGTTGAATTTGTTGGTGTTTTTCAATGTTGAAGTTGTTGTTGAATTTGTTGGTGTTTTTCAATGTTGAGGTTGTTGTTGTTTTTCAATGTTGCGGTTGTTGTTGAATTTGTTGGTGTTTTTCAATGTTGAGGTTGTTGTTGTTTTTCAATGCTGAGGTTGTTGTGAATTTGTTGGTGTTTTTCAATGTTGAGGTTGTTGTTGAATTTGTTGGTGTTTTTCAATGTTGAGGTTGTTGTTGTTTTTCAATGTTGAGGTTGTTGTTGAATTTGTTGGTGTTTTTCAAGGTTTAGGTTGTTGTTGTTTTTCAATGCTGAGGTTGTTGTTGAATTTGTTGTTGTTTTTCAATGTTGAGGTTGTTTTTGAATTTGTTGGTGTTTTTCAATGTTGAGGTTGTTGTTGTTTTTCAATGTTGAGGTTGTTGTTGAATTTGTTGGTGTTTTTCAATGTTGAGTTTGTTGTTGTTTTTCAATGTTGAGGTTGTTGTTGAATTTGTTGGTGTTTTTCAATGTTGAGGTTGTTGTTGTTTTTCAATGTTGAGGTTGTTGTTGAATTTGTTGGTGTTTTTCAATGTTGAGGTTGTTATTGTTTTTCAATGTTGAGGTTGTTGTTGAATTTGTTGGTTTTTTTCAATGTTGAGGTTGTTGTTGAATTTGTTGGTGTTTTTCAATGTTGAGGTTGTTGTTGTTTTTCAATGTTGAGGTTGTTGTTGAATTTGTTGGTGTTTTTCAATGTTGAGTTTGTTGTTGAATTTGTTGGTGTTTTTCAATTTCGAGGTTGTTGTTGAATTTGTTGGTGTTTTTCAATGTTGAGGTTGTTGTTGAATTTGTTGGTGTTTTTCAATGTTGAGGTTGTTGTTGAATTTGTTGGTGTTTTTCAATGTTGAAGTTGTTATTGTTTTTCAATGTTGAGGTTGTTGTTGAATTTGTTGGTGTTTTTCAATGTTTAGTTTGTTGTTATTTTTCAGTGTTGAGGTTGTTGTTGAATTTGTTGGTGTTTTTCAATGTTGTTGTTGTTGTTGTTTTTCAATGTTGAGGTTGTTGTTGAATTTGTTGGTGTTTTTCAACGTTGAGGTTGTTGTTGTTTTTCAATGTTGAGGTTGTTGTTGAATTTGTTGGTGTTTTTCAATGTTGAGTTTGTTGTTGAATTTGTTGGTGTTTTTCAATGTTGAGGTTGTTGTTGTTTTTCAATGTTGAAGTTGTTGTTGAATTTGTTGGTGTTTTTCAATGTTGAGGTTGTTGTTGTTTTTCAATGTTGAGGTTTTGTTGAATTTGTTGGTGTTTTTCAACGTTGAGGTTGTTGTTGTTTTTCAATGTTGAGGTTGTTGTTGAATTTGTTGGTGTTTTTCAATGTTGAGGTTGTTGTTGTTTTTCAATGTTGAGGTTGTTGTTGAATTTGTTGGTGCTTTTCAATGATGAGGTTCTTGTTGAATTTGTTGGTGTTTTTCAATGTTGAGGTTGTTGTTGAATTTGTTGGTCTTTTTCAATGTTGAGTTTGTTGTTGAATTTGTTGGTGTTTTTCAATGTTGAGGTTGTTGTTGAATTTATTGGTGTTTTTCAATGTTGAGGTTGTTGTTGAATTTGTTGGTCTTTTTCAATGTTGAGTTTGTTGTTGAATTTGTTGGTGTTTTTCAATGTTGAGGTGGTTGTTGAATTTATTGGTGTTTTTCAATGTTGAGGTTGTTGTTGAATTTGTTGGTGTTTTTCAATGTTGAGGTTGTTGCTGTTTTTCAATGTTGAGGTTGTTGTTGAATTTGTTGGTGTTTGTCAATGTTGAGGTTATTGTTGGATTTGTTGGTGTTTTTCAATGTTGAGGTTGTTGTTGTTTTTCAATGTTGAGGTTGTTGTTGAATTTGTTGGTGTTTTTCAATGTTGACTTTGTTGTTGTTTTTCAATGTTGAGGTTGTTGTTGAATTTGTTGGTGTTTCTCAATGTTGAGGTTGTTGTTGTTTTTCAATGTTGAGGTTGTTGTTGAATTTGTTGGTGTTTTTCAATGTTGAGGTTGTTGTTGTTTTTCAATGTTGAGGTTGTTGTTGAATTTGTTGGTGTTTTTCAATGTTGAGGTTGTTGTTGTTTTTCAATGTTGAGGTTGTTGTTGAATTTGTTGGTGTTTTTCAATGTTGAGGTTGTTGTTGAATTTGTTGTTGTTTTTCAATGATGAGGTTGTTGTTGTTTTTCAATGTTGAGGTTGTTGAATTTGTTGGTGTTTTTCAATCTTGAGTTTGTTGTTGAATTTGTTGGTGTTTTTCAATGTTGAGGTTGTTGTTGAATTTGTTGGTGTTTTTCAATGTTGAGGTTGTTGTTATTTTTCAATGTTGAGGTTGTTGTTGAGTTTGTTGGTGTTTTTCAATGTTGAGGTTGTTGTTGAATTTGTTGGTGTTTTTAAATGTTGAGGTTCTTGTTGAATTTGCTGGTGTTTTGCAATGTTGAGGTTGTTGTTGTTTTTCAATGTTGAGGTTGTTGTTGAATTTGTTGGTGTTTTTCAATGTTGAGGTTGTTGTTGTTTTTCAATGTTGAGGTTGTTGTTGTTTTTGTTGGTGTTTTTCAATTTCGAGGTTGTTGTTGAATTTGTTGGTGTTTTTCAATGTTGAAGTTGTTGTTGAATTTCTTGGTGTTTTTCAATGTTGAGGTTGTTGTTGTTTTTCAATGTTGAGGTTGTTGTTGAATTTGTTGGTGTTTTTCAATGTTGTGGTTGTTGTTGTTTTTCAATGCTGAGGTTGTTGTTGAATTTGTTGGTGTTTTTCAATGCTGAGGTTGTTGTTGAATTTGTTGGTGTTTTTCAATGTTGAGGTTGTTGTTGTTTTTCAATGTTGAGGTTGTTGTTGAAATTGTTGGTGTTTTTCAAGGTTTAGGTTGTTGTTGTTTTTCAATGTTGAGGTTGTTGTTGAATTTGTTGTTGTTTTTCAATGTTGAGGTTGTTGTTGAATTTGCTGGTGTTTTGCAACGTTGAGGTTGTTGTTGTTTCTCAATGTTGAGGTTGTTGTTGAATTTGTTGGTGTTTTTCAATGTTGAGGTTGTTGTTGTTTTTCAATGTTGAGGTTGTTGTTGTATTTGTTGGTGTTTTTCAATTTCGAGGTTGTTGCTGAATTTGTTGGTGTTTTTTCAATGTTGAAGTTGTTGTTGAATTTGTTGGTTTTTTTTCAATGTTGAGGTTGTTGTTGTTTTTCAATGTTGAGGTTGTTGTTGAATTTGTTGGTGTTTTTCAATGTTGAGGTTGTTGTTGTTTCAATGCTGAGGTTGTTGTGAATTTGTTGGTGTTTTTCAATGTTGAGGTTGTTGTTGAATTTGTTGGTGTTTTTCAATGTTGAGGTTGTTGTTGTTTTTCAATGTTGAGGTTGTTGTTGAATTTGTTGGTGTTTTTCAAGATTTAGGTTGTTGTTGTTTTTCAATGTTGAGGTTGTTGTTGAATTTGTTGTTGTTTTTCAATGTTGAGGTTGTTTTTGAATTTGTTGGTGTTTTTCAATGTTGAGGTTGTTGTTGTTTTTCAATGTTGAGGTTGTTGTTGAATTTGTTGGTGTTTTTCAATGTTGAGTTTGTTGTTGTTTTTCAATGTTGAGGTTGTTGTTGAATTTGTTGGTGTTTTTCAATGTTGAGGTTGTTGTTGTTTTTCAATGTTGAGGTTGTTGTTGAAATTGTTGGTGTTTTTCAATGTTGAGGTTGTTGTTGTTTTTCAATGTTGAGGTTGTTGTTGAATTTGTTGGTTTTTTTTCAATGTTGAGGTTGTTGTTGAATTTGTTGGTGTTTTTCAATGTTGAGGTTGTTGTTGTTTTTCAATGTTGAGGTTGTTGTTGAATTTGTTGGTGTTTTTCAATGTTGAGTTTGTTGTTGAATTTGTTGGTGATTTTCAATTTCGAGGTTGTTGTTGAATTTGTTGGTGTTTTTCAATGTTGAGGTTGTTGTTGAATTTGTTGGTGTTTTTCAATGTTGAGGTTGTTGTTGAATTTGTTGGTGTTTTTTCAATGTTGAAGTTGTTGTTGTTTTTCAATGTTGAGGTTGTTGTTGAATTTGTTGGTGTTTTTCAATGTT
>JANJGN010000546.1:390000-405373 GCA_026770705.1 Isurus oxyrinchus | reverse complement strand
TGGGGATGAGGAGGAGAATGAGGAGGGGAATGAGGAGGGGGATGAGGAGGGGGGAAGAGGATGGAGATGAGGGGGGGAAGCGGAGGGGATGATGAGGGGATGAAGAGGAGGATGAGGACGGGGAATGAGGAGGGGGGATGAGGAGCGAGATGAGGAGGGGGACGAGGAGGGGGGGGAGGTGAAGGGGGATGAGGAGGGGAATGAGGAAGGGGAAGAGGAGGGGATGAGGAGGGAGATGAGGAGGATGAGGAGGAGATGAGGAGGGGGATGAGGAGGGAGATGAGGAAGGGATGATTAGGGGATGAGGATAGGGATGAGCAGGGATATGAGGAGGGGGATGAGGAGGGATATGAGGAGGAGGATGAGGAGGGGATGAGGAGGGGGATGAGGAGGGAGATGAGGAGGAGGATGAGGAGGGGATGAGGAGGGAGATGAGGAGGAGGATGAGGAGGGGATGAGGAGGGAGATGAGGAGGAGGATGAGGAGGGGATGAGGAGGGTGATGAGGAGGAGATGAGGAGGAGGATGAGAAGGGGATGAGGAGGGGGATGAGGAGGGGGATGATGAGGGGATGAAGAGGGATATGAGGAGGGATATGAGGAGGGATATGAGGAGGAGGATGAGGAGGGGATGAGGAGGGGGGATGAGCAGGGAGATGAGGAGGAGGATGAGGATGGGGATGAGGGAGGGGGATGAGGAGGGGAGGAGGAGGGAGATGAGGAGGGGGATGAGGAGAGGGATAGGGAGGGGGATGAGGAGAGGATGAGAAGGGGATGAGGAGGGGGGATGAGGAGGGGATGAGGAGGGGATGAGGAGGGAGATAAGGAGTGAGGTGAGGATGGGCATGAGGAGGGGGATGAGGAGGTTGATGAGGAGGTAGATGAGGAGGGAGATGAGGAGGGGGATGAGGAGGGGGATGAGGAGGGGGATGAGGAGGGAGATGAGGAGGGAGATGATGCGGAGGGGGAAGAGGAGGAGGAAGAGGAGGGAGATGAGGAGGTAGATGAGGAGGGGATGAAGAGGAGGATGAGGAGGGGAATGAGGAGGGGGATGAGGAGGGGAAGAGGAGGGAGATGAGGAGGTAGATGAGGAGAGGATGACGAGGGGATGAAGAGGAGGATGAGGAGGGGAATGAGGGGGGAATGAGGAGGGAGATGAGGAGGGGGGACAAGGGAGTGGGAGGGGGAGGGGGATGAGAAGGTGATGAGGAGGGAGATGAGGAGGGAAGAGGAGGGGGAGGGGGAGGTGGATGGGGATGAGGAGGGAAATGAGGAGGGGGAAGAGGAGGGGATGAGGAGGGAGATGAGGAGGAGGATGAGGAGGAGATGAGGAGGGGGATGAGGAGGGAGATGAGGAGGAGGATGAGGAGGGGATGAGGAGGGGGATGAGGAGGGAGATGAGGAGGAGGATGAGGAGGCGATGAGGAGGGGGATGAGGAGGGAGATGAGGAGGAGGATGAGGAGGGGATGAGGAGGGGGATGAGGAGAGGGATAGGGAGGGGGATTAGGAGGGGATGAGGAGGGAGATGAGGAGGATGATGAGGAGGGGATGAGGAGGGTGATGAGGAGGGAGTTGAGGAGGAGGATGAGAAGTGGATGAGGAGGGGGATGAGGAGGGGATGATGAGGGGATGAGGATAGGGATGAGGAGGGGATATGAGGAGGGGGATGAGGAGGGATATGAGGAGGAGGATGACGGAGCGGGATGAGGAAGGGGATGAGGAGAGTGATGAGGAGATGAGGAGGGGGATGAGGAGGGGGATGAGGAGGGAGATGAGGAGGAGGATGAGGAGGGGATGAGGAGGGGGGATGAGGAGGGGATGAGGAGGAGGATGAGGAGGGGGATGAGGAGAGGGATAGGGAGGGGGATGAGGAGAGGATGAGAAGGGGATGAGGAGGGGGATGATGAGGGGATGAGGAGGGGGATGAGGAGGGAGATAAGGAGTGAGGTGAGGAGGGGGATGAGGAGGGGGATGAGGAGGTTGATGAGGAGGTAGATGAGGAGGGAGATGAGGAGGGGATGAGGAGGGGGATGAGGAGGGGGATGAGGAGGGAGATGAGGAGGGAGATGATGCGGAGGGGGATGAGGAGAGTGGATGAGGAGATGAGGAGGGGATGAGGAGGGGGATGAGGAGGGAGATGAGGAGGAGGATGAGGAGGGGATGAGGAGGGGGATGAGGAGGGGATGAGGAGGGAGATGAGGAGGGAGATGATGCGGAGGGGGAAAGAGGAGGAGGAAGAGGAGGGAGATGAGGAGGTAGATGAGGAGGGGATGTAGAGGAGGATGAGGAGGGGAATGAGGAGGGGGATGAGGAGGGGAAGAGGAGGGAGATGAGGAGGTAGATGAGGAGTGGATGACGAGGGGATGAAGAGGAGGATGAGGAGGGGAATGAGGGGGGGAATGAGGAGGGAGATGAGGAGGGGGACAAGGAGTGGGAGGGGGAGGGGGATGAGGAGGTGATGAGGAGGGAGATGAGGAGGGGAAGAGGAGGGGGAGGGGGAGGTGGAGGGGGATGAGGAGGGAAATGAGGAGGGGGATGAGGAGGGGATGAGGAGGGAGATGAGGAGGAGGATGTGGAGGGGATGAGGAGGGGGATTAGGAGGGAGATGAGGAGGAGGATGAGGAGGGGATGAGGAGGGGGATGAGGAGGGCGATGAGGAGGAGTATGAGGAGGGGATGAGGAGGGGGATGAGGAGGGAGATGATGAGGAGGATGAGGAGGGGGGTGAGGAGGGGATGACGAGGGAATGAGGAGCGGGATGAGAAGGGAGATGAGGAGGGGATGAGGAGGGGATGAGGAGTGGAATGAGGAGGGAGATGAGGAGGAGGATGAGGAGGCGATGAGGAGGGGGATGAGGAGGGAGATGAGGAGGAGGATGAGGAGGGGATGAGGAGGGGGATGAGGAGAGGGATAGGGAGGGGGGATTAGGAGGGGATGAGGAGGGAGATGAGGAGGATGATGAGGAGGGGATGAGGAGGGTGATGAGGAGGGAGTTGAGGAGGAGGATGAGAAGGGGATGAGGAGGTGGATGAGGAGGGGATGATGAGGGGATGAGGATAGGGATGAGGAGGGATATGAGGAGGGGGGATGAGGAGGGATATGAGGAGGAGGATGAGGAGGGGATGAGGAGGGGGATGAGGAGAGTGATGAGGCGATGAGGAGGGGGATGAGGAGGGAGATGAGGAGGAGGATGAGGAGGGGATGAGGAGGGGGATGAGGAGAGGGATAGGGAGGGGGATGAGGAGGGGATGACGAGGGGATGAGGAGGGGGATGAGGAGGGGATGAGGAGGGAATGAGGAGGGGATGAGGTGGGGGATGAGGAGGGGAGATGAGGAGGGAGATGAGGAGGAGGAGGAGGAAGGGATGAGGAGGGGGATGAGGAGGGAGATGAGTAGGAGGATGAGGAGGGGATGAGGAGGGGGATGAAGAGGGGATGACGAGGGGATGAGGAGGGGGATGAGGAGGGGGATGAAGAGGTGATGAGGAGGGAGATGAGGAGGGGGATGAGGACGGGATGAGAAGTGGATGAGGTGGGGATGAGGAGGGGATGAGGATGAGGAGGGGGATGAGGAGGGGATGAGGAGGGGGATTAGGAGGGGATGAGGAGGGGGGTCAGGAGGATGATGAGGAGGGGGATGAGGAGGGAATGAGGAGGGGATGAGGTGGGGGATGAGGAGGGAGACGAGGAGGGGGATGAGGAGGGGAGTGAGGAGGACGATGAAGACGGGGATGAGGAGGGGATAAGGAGGGAGATGAGGACGAAATGAGCAGGGGGATGAAGAGGGGGATGAGGAGGGAGATAGGGAGGGAGATGAGTACGGGGATGAGGAGGGGGATGAGGAGGGGAGGAGGAGGGAGGAGGGGATGAGGAAGGGGATGAGGAGGGGGATGAGGAGGGGGAGGGGATGAGGAAGGGGGATGAGGAGGGGGAGGAGGCACAGGGTCTTCACCATTGACCACCCACCTCTCAAATGGGCCTTTCTGAAGGCCCCGCTTTTTATCGGTGCCCGAGGGACCTGACCTGCACCCCCACCACTCCTCACCTCCACCCCCCCCTCCCCCACCCCCTCCCCACCCTCATCCCCCACCCCCACCCCCCCACACCCTCCCCCACCCTCACCACCACCACCACTCCCACCTCCCTCCCCCACCCCACCACCCCAACCCTACCCTCCCCCACCCCCACCACCACACCCTCCCCCCACACCCAACACCATCCCCACCCCCCACCAACCCCACCTCCCCGAACCCCACCTCCATCCCCACCCCCACCAACCCCACCTCCACCCCCACACCACCATCACCCCCTCCCCCACCCCCACACCACCACCCCCCTCCCCCACCCCCACCACCACCACACCCCTCCCCCAACCCACCCCCTTCCCCAACCACACCCCCATCACCCCCCCACCACCCCCACCACCTCCACACCCACCCCGAACCCCATCCCACCCCCCACCAACAACCCCACCCCCCACCCCTACCACCATCCACCCCCACCCCCAACACCCCCCAACACCTCCACCCCCCCCACCCCCAACACCACCACCACCACCACCCCCCACCCCCACCCCCCACCCCCACCACCATGACCGACCCACCCACACCCCCCGACCCCTGGACCACACATCGGAATCTGGGACTGACATGTTTAGAGGTGGAGTTGGTGGAGCCGTGAATTCTGCCGTCTCTGTGTCCCCCGACCCGGGAGTGAAAATCCGGCCTTAACTTCCACTTTCTAGTGTCTGAGACAAGAGGCAATGAGTGAGTGGCTGACGGTCAGGATTAATGCTGTTAATCTGTGTTTGAGGGGCTGTGAATTCTCGGGGGGACTAGTTACTCTCTGAGCTGCAGCTTCCAATTCCTTATTTGATGCCGTGCATGTGGGGTTGGAAGATTCTTTTTAAAAACCACAGGCAGTTCACAGAAACCCACAGGAAACCCACAGAGAGACAGTCACTGAGAAAGTCACTCACTCCTTGTGGTTTCACCTTTTAACCACATCCTGTCTGTGTGGCTTAAATGTTAAACACACCGGCCACACTCAGGGAGGTTTCACTCTGTGAATCACTCACTCTCTCTCTCACAAACACACACAAAGACACACACACATACAGACACACACAGGCACACACAGACACACACAGACACACACAGAACATACTCATACACTCACTCACACACACAGACACACAGGCACACAGACACACACATACACGCACACTCACACTCACACACATACAGACACGCACACACACATACACAAACACACATACAAACGCTCACACACTTACAGACAGACACAAACACACTCACATTCTCACATACACACATTCACTCACACACTCACACACACATGCACAAACACACACACAAAGACAATATCCCAACAACAGCAAACTGCGATTAAGAGCTTCCTACAACTTAACTAACAGACCAAAGATATATTGAACTGTCTGAAAGTGACCTTTTTTTCAAAGAAATACAAGATTGTACTCAGATGAAAAATGGCTGACACAAGTCATCTGATTGCTGATACTGTGAAGTTGATCACTTCTCTGGAAAGGTTCAAATGAATTGCACTGCAGACCTGTTGCATGGAAGTTCATGCCTGGCTTGTGTCAGGGTCCACTTCAAACAGGAACACTCTTAAAAGGAAGGCATTAAAATGCAAAGTGCTGGACTTTGATCAGCTGTAGTTCTATCAAAACAGTGGGAACTGCTCACCAAGCGGATAATCATCAGCCATTCAAAACCCCCTGTGGAGGATGCAATACCCCCCGTCTCTTGTTGATTTATATCTTGAAATGCATCAAATGTTTTGGAGATGCAAAGATAAAAAATGGGAATACTTGGACTATAACAATGAATGTAAAACATGTTGATCGAATTCCCTCTCAGGAATATACAGACAGAAGTTTAACAAATGGTTCTGCCAAGCAGTTATAAGAAAAAGGAGGGGAAAAAGAAATATGGCAGTCATCTAAAAACCCTGCTAGAAAAGAACAGAAATGATTTTTCTTTCTCTCTCTCTCTCTCTCTGTCCCTCTTTCGCTTTCTCTCTCTCTCTGTCTGAAGCTAACAGAATGTCTTCAAACACGTCCAAGTCTGAGCTAGATGAACTACAGGATTCTAGAGCTAACCAACTAATTTAAAACAGCTTCAACATTCACAACCTACACCTCAAAGACAAGCAAACAATTTAATCATATCCTCTTTTAAATTTTTATTGCACTCTATAATTATATGACCTCTGATATCTGTGTGTGTTTGTGAGTGTGTGTGTGTTTGTGTATGTGTGTGTGTATGTGTGCCTTCCTGTGTGAGCGTGTGTGTGTGTGTCTGTGCCTGTCTGTGTGTATGCGTAGTGTGTCTTTTGTACTTGTCTGTGTGAGCTTGTGTGTGTGTGCATGCGTTTGTCTGTGTGTGTGTGAGCCTGTCTGTGTGTCTCTGTGTGTGTGCATTTGTGTATGACTATGCGTGTCTGTGTACCTGTCTGTGTGTGTGTGTGTGTGTGTGAGTGTGTGTGTGCGTGTGTGCGTTTGATTGTGTATGCATGTGTGCCAGTGTGCATGAGTGTGTGTGTGTGTGTGTGTGTGTGTGTGTATATGGGTGTGTGAGTGTGTGTATGGGTGTGTGTGTGTGCCTGTGTGTGTGAGCGTGTGTACGTTTGTGTGTGTTTTGTCACAGTTTTATTACTTTTTCTCCAGTTAGGTAACTAGTAAAATTACTCTTTCTTTGACTCAACCAAACGTGGTTTAATTGTTTTGGAAATTGCATTTGGGGGAAAATATATTTTAAACCCTTTTTTGTGACCAACCAGGGGGTTTGAATAGAAAGGGAGCCAGTTCACTCCCCGTCAACCAGTTGTAACAACATTCACACATAAACACACACACACACACACACATACACACACACACACACACACAACACACACACACACACACACACACACACACAAACACACACACACACTCCACCCTCACACACACACACACACAAAGCTTCAAATGAATTGCACTTCAGACATGTTGCATGAAAGTTCTCACTGAGGTGTGTCAGTGTCCGCTTGAAACAGGGGCTCTCTTAAAAATGCAAAGCGCTGGACTCTGATCACTGTAGGTCTATCAAGGTAATGGGAACTGCTCACCATGCAGATATTCATCAAACATTCAACACCCCTTGTGGAGGATGAAATGCCTCCATCTCCTGTTGATTTGTATCTTGAAATGCATCAAATGTTTCAGAGATGCAAACATCAAAAAATGGGATTACTTGGTCTGTAAAAATGAATGCAAGACATGCTGATCGAATTCCCTTTTGGGAATATACAGACAGGAATTTAACAATAGGTTCTGTCAAGCAGATATAAGAGAAAGTAGGAGGAAAAAGAAAGATGGCAGTCACCCAAACACATTGCTGGAAAAGAGCAGAAATTCTCTCTCTCTCTTTCTGAAGCTAACAGAGCGTCTTTAACAAAGTGCAAATCTGAATCAAATCACCACCAGGATGCCACAGGAAACCAATTAACCTTGAACAGCTGCAACCTTCAACAATTTATTTCTCAAAGACAAGCAAAGGTATTAATCATATATTCTTTTAAATTTATATTGGACTCTAACTTTTTAATTCTGTCGTGTGTCTGGGCATGTGTGTGTGTGTGTCTGCCTATGTGTGTGTGTGTGTGTCTGTCTGTCTCTGTGCCTGTCTGTGCGAATTTATGTGAGTGTGTGTGTGTATGTCTGTCTTTCTGTGTCAGTGTGTGGGTGTGTCTGCCTGTGGAAGCGTGTGTCAGTGTGAACATGTGTGAGTGTTTTTGTGTGTCTGCGTGTGTGTGTGTGTGTGTGTGTATGTGTCTGCGTGTGTCTGTGTGAACTTGTGTGAGTGTGTGTGTGTCTGTGTGAACATGTGTGAACGTGTGTGAGTATGTGTGTGTGTGTGTGTGTCTGTGTATGTGCATCTGTGTGTGTGTACCTCTGTGTGTGTGTATTGTTGCATCTTTATTATTAACGTTATTTAAAAGTGGTGATCACACAAGCCTGGTTTCTAAGGAAATGAAACTGCCAACAATTTACAGTAAAGTGAAACGTACAGGAATAATCTATTTATTTTGAGCTGATGATATATAATTATACATGAGGCATGTTGTTAATTTCAAACATCATCTGAAATATGGCAGTTCCGACGGGAGCAGCATTCCTTAGCGCTCATCCTCTGACAGTGCAGCACTCACTCAGCACTGAGCCTCTGACAGTGCAGCACTCCCTCAGTACTGACCCTCTGACAGTGCAGCACTCCCTCAGTACTGACCCTCTGACAGTGCAGCGCTCCCTCACTACTGACCCTCTGACAGTGCAGCACTCCCTCAGTACTAACCCTCTGGGAGTGCAGCACTCCCTCAGTGCAGACCCTCCAACAGTGCAGCACTCCCTCAGTACTGACTGTATGGGAGTGCAAGCACTTCCCTCAGTGCAGACCCTCCAACAGTGCAGCACTCCCTCAGTGCAGACCCTCCAACAGTGCAGCACTCCCTCAGCACTCCCTCACTGGTGAGTGTCCATCTGCGTTTTGAGCTGAAACCTTGAGATGGCCTCAAAACCCCAAACTTCCGTCTCGGAGACAGAAAGAAAGAGTGAGTGTGTGAGAGAGAGAGACAATGTGAGTGTGAGAGAGTGAGAGTGTGTATGTTTGAGAGAGAGAGAAGGATAAAGAGAAAGAGAAAATGTGTGTGAGAGAGCATGAGAGAGGTAGAGTGTGTGTGCATGAGAGAGGGAGGTAGCTTGTGTGTGTGTGAGAGAGAGTGTGTGTGAGAGAAAGAGAACGTCTGTGTGAGAGAGAGAGAGAGTTTATGTGTGAGAAAGGTAGAGAGAGAATGTGTGTGTGAGATAGTCTGTGTGCGAAAGAGAGAGTGTGTCTGTGAGAGAGTTTGTGTATGTGAGAGTGTGGTGTGTGAGATCGTGTGTGTGTGTGCGTTTGAGAGAGGGAGGTGTGCGAGAGAGAGGTGGTGTGCATGTTTGAGAGAGAAGAAGATTGTGCATTTGAGAGAGGGAGTGAGAGAGAACGTTTATGTGAGAGAGAGAGTTTGTATGTGTGTGTGTGCGTGTTTGGCTGTGTGTGTGTATGTGTGTATCTGAGTGCGTGCGTGTATGTGTGCCTGTATGTGTGTGTGTGAGTGCGTTCGAGAGTGTGTGCGAGGGTAGGTGTGAATGTGTGTGTGTGTGTATGTGTGTGTGTGCATTCTGACTGAGTCGAGTTCACAGTTTCACAACGTTGCTAGGGATCACTTTTCCGCCTCTCTGTCAGACTGTGTGTATCTGACAGCAGGTCAGGCAGAAATAGTCCAGAATGCGTTGTGGTTTTGTAGCATTGAAACAACGACATGAACTAAATGAGTGCTGCACCAAATAAAGACATGGAGTGACCACACCAAAAAACCACGTGACTTCCCCAGTTTCACATCTCCCTCAAACACAGAAAAACTGGGTTAACACTGACCCTCCTCCCAGAGCCAGTTCACCTCGTGTCCGATGCAGTCAGGAGAGGAAGATCATCTCTCCTCCGATCCTGCTAAACTGAACATTTCCAGAATGAGATCAGCTCCCTGAAGTGTCTCCAGTTAGACATTCATCTGACAGGATTGACTCTACAACCCTGGGGACTCATTCTCCTGTAAGTAAAACACTTGCTGCTCCTGTCAAATCTCTTCTGTACAGCATGGTCTCTGGATGTCCCAGAACACTTTACAGTTGAGTACACCCTTTTTTCGAAGTGTGGTTACTGTTGTAATGTAGGAAACGCAGCAGCCAATTAGCGCACAGCAAGCTCCCACAAACAGCAATGTGATCACCTGTTTTTGGTGATGTTGGTTGAGGGATAAATACTGGTCCCAGGACACCGGGGAGATCTCCCCCCTGCTCTTCCTCCAAATAGTGGCTGTGGGATCTTTCACACCCCGCCCGAGAGGGCAGACGGGGGACTCGGTTTTAGTGTCTAATATTGGACTAATCTCCAGGCGAGGTTGGCTAGATGGTTTATTGACAAGGTCCATTCACCCTGTAAAGAGTTTCTCTGGTTGAAATACCCGATCAAACATCGAGTTCTGTGTCTAAACCTTGTGTTGAAAAGACACCTTTCCAGCTCTTCACCTGCCATTAGCTTGTTGAGTCTTCACACGCTCCGTCTGTCTGTGACCAACCCCTCTTAGCTCATCCTTTCCTTGTCATACATCGAGCTGTTCATCCTGACGGGTTCCATCCTTCCCAGTAACACTCCATCTCCGACATCAAACTAACTCCCAACACGTTGATGAATTGTATGGATTCCAGCGTCAGTTGGTTCTGTCTGAGGCTGTTTCTCTGATCGGGGACCGAGCTGTTCTGAATGGACATTGTGTTCAGTACTGATCCTCCGACAGTGCAGTACTCCCTCAGTACTTACCCTCTGACAGTGCAGCACGCCCTCAGTACTGATCCTCTGACAGTGCAGCACTCCCTCACACTCCCCTCACTGGGGAGAATCTACCTGGGTTTTGAGCTGAAATCATGAGCAGGTCTTAAAACATTCTGTATCAGAGAGAGAGAGAGAGTGTCTGAGAGACAGAGAAAGACAGAGAGACTGTGTGAGAGAGAAAAAGAGATAGAGAGAGTGTGTGCATGTGTGAGGGAGAGTGTTTGTATATGAGGGAGAGAGTGTGCATGTGAGAATGTGTGAGAGAGAGTGTGTGTGAGAGAGCGTGTGTTTGTGACAGAGAGTGTGAGTGTGTGTGAGGGAGAGAAAGAGGGAGACAGCAGAAGATCGAGATGAAGAGAAATGTTAAATGTTTGAGAGAGAGAGAATGTGTGTGTCTGAGAGAGAGAGTGTGTGTGTGAGAGAGAGTATGTGCTTGACAGAAAGGGAGATTGTGTTAGTTTTAGGGAAAGTGTGTGAGTGTGTGAGAGAGTGTTTGTGTCTGAGAGAGAGAGAGAGAATGTATTTGAGGGAGGGAGACAGAGAGAATGTGTGTGTGAGAGAGAGAGAGATAGAGCAGAAGCGTGTGATAGAGAGAGATTGTGAGTGTTAGAGAGAGAATGTGTGTGTGAGAGAGGAGAGAGCAGAAGAGTGTGATAGAGAGAGATTGTGAGTGTCAGAGAGAGAATGTGTGTGTGTGAGAGAGATAGAGATAGAGCAGAAGAGTGCGATAGAGAGAGATTGTGAGTGTTAGAGAGAGAATGTGTGTGTGAGAGAGAGAGATAGAGCAGAAGAGTGTGATAGAGAGAGATTGTGAGTGTTAGAGAGAGAATGTGTGTGTGAGAGAGAGAGAGATAGAGCAGAAGAGTGTGATAGAGAGAGATTGTGAGTGTTAGAGAGAGAATGTGTGTGTGTGTGAGAGAGAGATAGAGCAGAAGAGTGCGATAGAGGAGAGATTGTGTTTGTGAGAGAGAAGGGGATGAGGAGGGGGATGAGGAGGGGGGGTGAGGAGGGGGAAGAGGAGGAGGAAGAGGAAGGAGATGAGGAGGTAGATGAGTGGGGATCAGGAGGAGAATGAGGAGGGGAATGAGGAGGGGGATGAGGAGGGGGAAGAGGAGGGAGATGAGGGGGGGGAAGCGGAGGGGATGATGAGGGGATGAAGAGGAGGATGAGGAGGGGGAATGAGGAGGGGGATGAGGAGCGAGATGAGGAGGGGACGAGGAGGGGGGGGAGGTGAAGGGGGATGAGGAGGGGAATGAGGAAGGGGAAGAGGAGGGGATGAGGAGGGAGATGAGGAGGATGAGGAGGAGATGAGGAGGGGGATGAGGAGGGAGATGAGGAGGAGGATGAGGAGGGGATGAGAAGGGGATGAGGAGGGAGATGAGGAGGAGGGATGAGGAGGGGATGAGGAGGGAGATGAGGAGGAGGATGAGGAGGGGATGAGGAGGGTGATGAGGAGGGAGATGAGGAGGAGGATGAGAAGGGGATGAGTAGGAGGATGAGGAGGGGATGAGGAGGGGGGCATGAAGAGGTGATGAGGAGGGAGATGAGGAGGGGGATGAGGAGGGGATGAGAAGTGGATGAGGAGGGGGATGAGGAGGGGGATGAAGAGGTGATGAGGAGGGAGATGAGGAGGAGGATGAGGAAGGGATGAGGTGGGGATGAGGAGGGGCTGAGGATGAGGAGGGGGATGAGGAGGGGATGAGGAGGGGGATTAGGAGGGGATGAGGAGGGGGGTCAGGAGGATGATGAGGAGGGGGATGAGGAGGGAATGAGGAGGGGATGAGGTGGGGGATGAGGAGGGAGATGAGGAGGGGGATGAGGAGGGGAGTGAGGAGGACGATGAAGAGGGGGATGAGTAGGGGATAAGGAGGGAGATGAGGAGGAAATGAGCAGGGGGATGAAGAGGGGGATGAGGAGGGTGATAGGGAGGGAGATGAGTACGGGGATGAGGAGGGGGATGAGGAGGGGAGGAGGAGGGGGAGGGGATGAGGAAGGGGGATGAGGAGGGGGATGAGGAGGGGGAGGGGATGAGGAAGGGGATGAGGAGGGGGAGGAGGCACAGGGTCTTCACCATTGACCACCCACCTCTCAAATGGGCCTTTCTGAAGGCCCTGCTTTTTATCGGTGCCCGAGGGGACCTGACCTGCACCCCCCACCACTCCTACCTCCACCCCCCCTCCCCCACCCCCTCCCCACCCTCATCCCCACCCCCACCTCCCCCACCCTCACCACCACCACCACTCCCACTCCCTCCCCCACCCCCACCAACCCTACCTCCCCCACCCCCACCACCACACCCTCCCCCACACCCAACACCATCCCCACCCCCACCAACCCCACCTCCCCGAACCCCACCTCCATCCCCACCCCCACCAACCCCACCCTCCACCCCCAACACCACCATCACCCCCTCCCCCACCCCCACACCACCACCCCCTCCCCCACCCCCACCACCACCACACCCTCCCCAACCCACCCCCTTCCCCAACCACACCCCCATCACCCCCCCACCACCCCCACCACCTCCACACCCACCCCGAACCCCATCCCACCCCCACCAACAACCCCACCCCCACCCCTACCACCATCCACCCCACCCCCAACACCCCCAACACCTCCACCCCCCCCCACCCCCAACACCACCACCACCACCACCCCCACCCCCACCCCCACCCCCACCACCATGACCGACCCACCCACACCCCCCGACCCCTGGACCACACATCGGAATCTGGGACTGACATGTTTAGAGGTGGAGTTGGTGGAGCCGTGAATTCTGCCGTCTCTGTGACCCCCCGACCCGGGAGTGAAAATCTGGCCTTAACTTCCACTTTCTAGTGTCTGAGACAAGAGGCAATGAGTGAGTGGGCTGACGGTCAGGATTAATGCTGTTAATCTGTGTTTGAGGGGCTGTGAATTCTCGGGGGACTAGTTACTCTCTGAGCTGCAGCTTCCAAATCCTTATTTGATGCTGTGCATGTGGGGTTGGAAGATTCTTTTTAAAACCACAGGCAGTTCACAGAAACCCACAGGAAACCCACAGAGAGACAGTCACTGGGATACACACTCACTCCTTGTGGTTTCACCTTTTAACCACATCCTGTCTGTGTGGCTTAAATGTTAAACACACCGGCCACACTCAGGGAGGTTTCACTCTGTGAATCACTCACTCTCTCTCTCACAAACACACACAAAGACACACACACATACAGACACACACAGGCACACACAGACACACACAGACACACACAGACATACTCATACACTCACTCACACACACAGACACACAGGCACACAGACACACACATACACGCACACTCACACTCACACACATACAGACACGCACACACACATACACAAACACACATACAAACGCTCACACACTTACAGACAGACACAAACACACTCACATTCTCACATACACACATTCACTCACACACTCACACACACATGCACAAACACACACACAAAGACAATATCCCAACAACAGCAAACTGCGATTAAGAGCTTCCTACAACTTAACTAACAGACCAAAGATATATTGAACTGTCTGAAAGTGACCTTTTTTTCAAAGAAATACAAGATTGTACTCAGATGAAAAATGGCTGACACAAGTCATCTGATTGCTGATACTGTGAAGTTGATCACTTCTCTGGAAAGGTTCAAATGAATTGCACTGCAGACCTGTTGCATGGAAGTTCATGCCTGGCTTGTGTCAGGGTCCACTTCAAACAGGAACACTCTTAAAAGGAAGGCATTAAAATGCAAAGTGCTGGACTTTGATCAGCTGTAGTTCTATCAAAACAGTGGGAACTGCTCACCAAGCGGATAATCATCAGCCATTCAAAACCCCCTGTGGAGGATGCAATACCCCCGTCTCTTGTTGATTTATATCTTGAAATGCATCAAATGTTTTGGAGATGCAAAGATAAAAAATGGGAATACTTGGACTATAACAATGAATGTAAAACATGTTGATCGAATTCCCTCTCAGGAATATAGAGACAGAAGTTTA
Source organism: Isurus oxyrinchus (assembly GCA_026770705.1). NCBI lineage: Eukaryota > Metazoa > Chordata > Chondrichthyes > Lamniformes > Lamnidae > Isurus > Isurus oxyrinchus. Next base: position 390,907 of record JANJGN010000546.1, on the reverse strand, counting down.
ACAAATGGTTCTGCCAAGCAGTTATAAGAAAAAGGAGGGGAAAAAGAAATATGGCAGTCATCTAAAAACCCTGCTAGAAAAGAACAGAAATGATTTTTCTTTCTCTCTCTCTCTCTCTCTGTCCCTCTTTCGCTTTCTCTCTCTCTCTGTCTGAAGCTAACAGAATGTCTTCAAACACGTCCAAGTCTGAGCTAGATGAACTACAGGATTCTAGAGCTAACCAACTAATTTAAAACAGCTTCAACATTCACAACCTACACCTCAAAGACAAGCAAACAATTTAATCATATCCTCTTTTAAATTTTTATTGCACTCTATAATTATATGACCTCTGATATCTGTGTGTGTTTGTGAGTGTGTGTGTGTTTGTGTATGTGTGTGTGTATGTGTGCCTTCCTGTGTGAGCGTGTGTGTGTGTGTCTGTGCCTGTCTGTGTGTATGCGTAGTGTGTCTTTGTACTTGTCTGTGTGAGCTTGTGTGTGTGTGCATGCGTTTGTCTGTGTGTGTGTGAGCCTGTCTGTGTGTCTCTGTGTGTGTGCATTTGTGTATGACTATGCGTGTCTGTGTACCTGTCTGTGTGTGTGTGTGTGTGTGTGAGTGTGTGTGTGCGTGTGTGCGTTTGATTGTGTATGCATGTGTGCCAGTGTGCATGAGTGTGTGTGTGTGTGTGTGTGTGTGTGTGTATATGGGTGTGTGAGTGTGTGTATGGGTGTGTGTGTGTGCCTGTGTGTGTGAGCGTGTGTACGTTTGTGTGTGTTTTGTCACAGTTTTATTACTTTTTCTCCAGTTAGGTAACTAGTAAAATTACTCTTTCTTTGACTCAACCAAACGTGGTTTAATTGTTTTGGAAATTGCATTTGGGGGAAAATATATTTTAAACCCTTTTTTGTGACCAACCAGGGGGTTT